>NMRB01000422.1:58253-108757 GCA_002633025.1 Notospermus geniculatus | reverse complement strand
CTCAGGTAGAGCCGCTGGTCCGATGTGCTCAGAAATGAATAAGCTCAAACGTCTTGTAGTTGATCTAGACCCTGCACACAGTGCCTGACGCAGAGCAGTTGGGGGTGTGGAGTCACTGACTGCTAGTGCTGGTGAGTCAGCGCAACCTTGGAGGAATTACTGTCAGTATAATTCCTCCAAGGCGCAACCAAACGTATGTCAGGCTCTACATGTAGCTAGACACACCTGACCCAGAATTTGACTGTTAAAAAGCGCCAACTGCAAGCTTACAAAATGTTTGACCATCGACTCCAAGCTAACTTTAACCCTATATATGTATAACATGAAACTTAGGCTGGAATTCTCATTAGGCCTAAAAAAAAAAATGTCTTGTTTCGGGTCATGTCAGTTTGAAAAATTAGGGTCNNNNAACTAGAAATTGACTTGTGAGTCAATTTGAAGACCGCCTTTGAAAATTCTGAATTTTGTAAATATGTTAGGGCGATGTAGAAACTGATGATATTGGGACTGAACATGCGTCATTTACAGTGTAGGCCTACATTATTTATGATGTAGATGTAGGCCTACATGGCTTTACAGTGCGATTGTGTGTTTCGCGGCAGCCAAGAGCAGGGGGTTATTGTTTTCAAAGTTAGGCCTACTAAATTTCACAATTGGTAAACTTGTCGGGTCATGACCATTTAAATGTTATTCATTTCAGACAAATGTGCGTGTCATTTTTCGCGAAATACGGGTAGGCCTACATCATGGCACCGGACCAAATTCATTTCGATCTCTTGAGTCTGATTGGCCAGAGGACCTGAAACGTGGTGTGCGTGGCGTCACAGTTTGATCCGAGATGAGATGACGTCAGCGAAAACCCCGCTGTGGTGAGTGACGCTGCAGCGTCATGCTCGACGTCGTGGTGACGCTGCGTTCTTAGGCCCGACGTCATGGGTTGTTGACGTCATGGGCAAAGGTAAAATGCGTTAGGACAACAGACTTCATCTAATTAAACAGTTCATTGTTGGTGGATGACCCCCAAAATCAATAGGTTTCCGTGTAACATGCATATCCACAACTCCTGAAAGTTTCATCGCGATACGTGGTGTATCTTTTGAGTTATCCTGCTGAAACCACAGATTGGACGGAGAGAGAGAGAGAGAGAGAGAGAGAGAAATCCAGTGAAACCAATGAAGACCGCCACCTTGTGAGGTGGTGGCGGTCTTAACTAAACCGTTAATAATATAATTATTTTGCACAGGCTTGTCAGAGTGATTAAGGAATTTCTGCTTTGATCTTATCTTGCCTACCATTTAGAGCTTCGCTTCAATAATTAGCCCTTTTAAAATCAGGGCCTATTGTAATCCTGGTATTATTTCAACATTTTGCCTGAACCTGCTTTGCGACAGGTTATGTGTATACTTTACATTCGTCTGTCTAAGGTCCCTTCCGGATATTCATGCCAGTAGTAAGGCCTAGCCTCCCAGAATAACTATACAAAGGATAAGTCGATTCCATTCAACAAAATTGACCAATGGCCATGTTGCACGGTGTTTGCACTGGTACTGATGATCAACGCCCGAGTTCCCACAGCCCAGGTGTCGATTTCATTCTGGACCTATTCAAGAATTACCATGTATAGGCCTAAAGCTCCTTAATTTCAACGAAGTAAGTCGGCACCCCTGGCCACTTAACAAAGAAGTCAATTTCAAAATGACCAGAGACATTCGTTGGATGACTGCTATCGGTTACGCCATTCGAGCTGTCAAACAACTTTCATTGTTCCCCACCTTTCCCGGTGACAGCCAGTCATATTGAAAGGCCTTTGACTTGGCTAGTGCATACATAATGAATTGGTGTTTAATGAAGGGACCTTAGACAGACGAATGTAAAGTATATATCTCATGTAAATAATATGTGTTCATTCCCACTGAAGATTTCCAAGAGGAATGAAAGCGCTATGGGACATTAAAATGTATGTAATGAGAATTCCAGCCTAAGTTTCATTTTTTTCGAATATTTTATCTCCACACTTTTTATTTCAACTATTTCAATTTATGTATAACATTTATACAATAGCTTCCTTTAAGTGGTGTTTGCTCTGTTGTTCAGTTCAGGTTGTGGAAATAATCACAGGCTGCATTTTGTTTTCAAAATGTGATCGTTTGATTTTCAGGTTGGTAATGGCAACCTAACTGATGCATATTGATTTATCCGTACATGTACCTGTTCAGCTTACTCGACACGATCAGCCGCAGCGTGGTCCAGGTTGTGTGTTGATTGAAGACATGTATGCAGTGTACATGGAAAATGTTGGCAAACACGTCCATCCAGGATTGCGATCTTCATAATGATAGGACCTTCCGGGAATGGAGGAGTGATATAATGCAAAGTTGCATGGAAAATAAGGTGATTAGATAGACATTATGAGAGGATCAGAGATGGTGTGACAAAATAATGGGAATTGTCAATTTTTGTGAGACATTTTCTAAATAATTTAAAATTGATCGTCACAAGAAGTTTCAGTGTGTCACCAATGTCTCATTGAAATCTGCTCGGACAGATTATTAGGCCTGCATACATGTACCGCCGACCGGTATTAAGTCTACAATTGCTGTTTCATTTTGAAAAAGAGATTGGCACTTTCAATACTTCATCTGCAGTTAGCGTGACAGAATAGCTTCTTTGACTGAATGATTGTCGTGTCTGCATTTATAGTTGATGAATTCACTACTGTCATTGACTGCATGTTTTCTTCCTCACATGGCTGAATATCTAGTTCATGATATTTCTACACAGTGCATAATTTCACTTGTCCTAGATATGTAGTCATGAACCATGTGAATTTGACATAGGTAAATGTTCTAGTGTGGCAATCAATTCGATGTGGGGTGTACATGTATGATTACAATGTAGGCCCCTATGTCTGGAAATATTCTCTTGTGGCCTGTGTTTGAGTGGGGTGAAAAGGTAAAGTACTGTTACCAGTAGCCCTGTTTACACTACTGTGTCGAACCCGGGCTTATTCTGTCTAATACATGTAGGCCCGGGGATGAAAAACCCTGTGCTAATAAGCCCCTCTGACCTCGAACAGTTTTTGGAGGGCTTAATTTAGGTTCCCGTCACAAAATTTGAGTAGTGTTGACGCACGCCGGGTCTCAGGAGGGATTTTTCAGAGCCGGACTGACCCGGGTCTCAAAAAGCCCGGGGATTTGTATGTAGTATCATTGACTTAAATAATCTTAGTCTATTTTCTCATTTCATCCAAAATAAATTCACTATGATGGAGTTACTGCTACATGTATGATCTATTATTTTTCCAGGAGTTGCGTGACTTTTGGATAACATCTCATATCAGGAGTTGAGTTTTGGGATAACATTTCACATCAGGAGTTACTGAGCTTTTGGATATCGTCCGTTCTTCTCCCCATATTCTTTGGGAATCCTGTGTTTCTGGATTAAGTGACAATCCTGGCAATATGTGGGCCAGTTTCAGAGGAGCACTTGTCTGTATCAGAGGAAGATGGATATTCATCTTGATGATTGTGATCTTACTCTTAGTGTTCCAGTTCCTTGTTAGTGCAGCATGGATGAAAGCTAATTTCAACACCAGATTCTTTGGGTCATTCTTTAAACGCGAAGTTGGACTTGATCAGGGATCTGATCTTTGGGTGAGTATTCTGGCAGGTCTTGGCTGTAGAAAAGAGGATTTCATTATTGGGCAGGACTTACTGTAAAACAGGAAATTTTTGCAGATATTTTTTTTGCGGACCCACAGTATTTCTGCCCCAGAATAATATTTTGCGCCTTTATAATTTGCGGACAGCTCGGCACCGCAAAAACCGCAGAATTAAGATGCATTGTAACAAACTACAAGACTAGAGGAAATTCATTAGTGACATCCCTATTCAACATGATCTATTGGCAAGTGGGGCGTTATGTGGAATGCGTCTTATTTTTGCGGTGGCGCCGACAATGTTGAATTGAAATACTTTTTACGCGTATTAAATTTGCGGAGGTGATAGAACCGCAAAGACCGCAAAATTAAAACGTCCGCGAAAAATTCCCGTTTTACAGTATGTCCTCCCCAGTATTGAGCTGGTTTGTTGATGTTACAACACAGGTTGGTACGGTAATTTAGTTACAGACTTTCTTTTACTGGTGTCATTAAATTTTATTTACCATCCTCTAGAATCCATCGGGAAATTTTGACCAGAATGAAACCGAGATATACGTGAGTATGAATTCCCAAGGAGCAAAGAAGGCTGCGAGGGTGTCTCATTCCTCAAGAAGAAGTCGCCAACCTCCAAAACGGCATATTTACCTGACGCGCATTGTCCCACGTACCAGGAAAGAGGGTTTGGCGACAACGCCAGGGACCACTGCTGTACAGGGTGTGCATGTTGTAGTGAAAGAACCTATGACTACCACTGTGAGGAATGAAATAAAAAGGGCTCGAACCACTATGGTGAGAATTTAGAGTAAAAAACTTTGGCTTTAAAAAGCTTGTTGCATTCGCTGCGACAAGTGGAAATTTTTGTTGCCAGAGATAAAAATCTCCACTTGTCTCTCAACCTCGCATGGAGAGGAGTGCAGCCTCTTGGTGACAACATAAGATCTGTGTGGGCGCCTATCCTATATTTTGACATGCAGACGTACACTACTGGTTTCTTGAGCTCTTTATACAAAAGCCAAGTCATTATATTAATTTACTCTTCAGTACATAATACATAATTCCCTAAGATAATATAATCAATGTAGTATTTGAGGGCAAGAAATAAATCCTGGTAAATGTACTCGCCAGTCCACTGCTTTCATGGGTTTAGCCTTTTGAATATAAGTGTCCAACTGTAAACTGAAGCCTGTACCGGTAATGACGTTCAAATATTTTGAAACCTTTTTCTCTTGAAAAGGTGTTTTTATGAAGAATTTTAACATGCAAAAGATTATCATTTCGTAGGGTATTATGTAATCTTAAAGTGACATACTACCTCAGGGTTTCTGCTAGAAATTTTTTTGAGGGTACTAATACTATTTTCATCAAAATCAACAATAAAACCCCATGAAATTAAGGAAAATGGCTCTTTTCTGTTCCTTTGAGGGTACTAGCGTAGTACCCTTAGTACCCTCTGGCGGAAACACTGTACCTTCTGCTGATTTCGACGCTTGTCATTGTTCTTTTTTGGCGTGTCTGAGTGTATGTCGCCACTCAGTTCACTCCTGCGCTACTCCTAAATGAAATACTTGAAACACAAGCCAGTGCTCATTGGCCAATCAAAGAACCTCGCCACCTCTCATCTCTATCGCAAAATCTTAGTTGAGACCTTAGATTCAAATCAAACGCTGCATAAATCTGTAAACTTTCCTTCTCATCCTTATCTCTTGCAATCTTCTCTGCATGTGCCAATTTCCTTCTGAAACTGTTTCACACACTAAAAATTTACACAAGAAAGCAGAGCAAAAAAGTTTGCCCCTGCCCTTTCCTGGCCTGAAGATCCATCCAAGCTGTAAAATCAACAAACACCGTCAGAAGGCTCGATGTACATACTACAGTGGAACCTCCCTTAACGGTCAACTCTGCCAGGAGGACACCTCTCTAATCAGGACACCAATGTTCAGTCCCAAACTGGTCGTTTCTATTCATTTCAACCTCTATAATCAGGACGCCTCGGAATTAAGGACAGCATTTGTCAGTCCCAAAGGTGTCCTTGATAGAGAGGTTCCACTGTATATTGTCAATGTTAGGCCTAGTGTATTACCCTCTTTCTTTTGTCAGGGGTCAGCAAATTCACATATGCCCAGGAGAGTGGCGACTTTTTCCTTTACAGCCACAAAACAGCTGTGGTACCTTGATTTAACAGACTAACTTTGATTGTGCAGCTGAAGGCAGAATTCATGAACATTGCATCCAGTGTTCTCCACAAGGGGTTTTGTTAGGGTTGACCTCCTGATCTTTCGGCCCGCGCTCAAACTAGTGGCCCCAAAACCACCTCAATACCAACCTAAGGCATGATAGTGCCGCACGCTGCTCATAATGGGCCGTATGCACCAAACGAATATTATCTTTAACTCAGGTTGAGCCACAACTTTTCAATTGTTCAGGTTTACCAGGGCATGATGTGACAATGGAAAAGTTGTAGCTCAACCTAAGTTCAAGAAAATCTCCATTGGTGCATACAACCCAAAGGGTTAAAATGCCACATCTGGCCCACTTGACAAAAGAATGTGAAGAACATTGGTATCAAAGTGATTGCTTTTGACCTAAAAAATCCTAAAAAATATTGTGGAAATTGCACGATAACATTTGCACAATGAACAAGTATCATTTTCATAACCACCGCTATTTTGAGGCAGGATCGCTCGATGTGTATATTTCAGTGGATGGGATTTTTGTGTCCTTTATTTGTTGATGTGCTGAGAGTATGGGTTGACCATGGTGAAGATTTTCAGTGTCCTCCTCTGTTCTTTTCTTTTGCTTCGTGGAATATTTTGTTGCAATGTGACCGTTCTCCCAAATCTGAAGATTGGATGTGAATTATCAATAGAATGTTGAAAAGCTGTTATGAGTTGCATTTACTTTGTTGTCTGGCATTTATTTTTCAACTTGGTGAATTACGGTAATGGGAAAATACGGTAACGGTATTATTGCCAAATTTGTGGTGGCAGTTCGACAGATATATAATATTAGAGGTCCTGAACGAAATTGAAATTGAATTCATGACACCATTATAATTGGTCAGGGGTTCAAGACTACCGTACAGGTGGTCACTATACCTATGATCTGAACAGTACCATCTTCGATAATCAAAGGCCGATCTGCTCACCACTGCGTTACATCGCACTATCACCCTTCAAGTAATAGATCGGTCCGCGGCGTATCTTGGCACGATGCCAACTTTACCGGTCGACCAATCATATTGCACTTTATATCTGGTCTTCGGCTACCACTATTTGTACCACGATTCAAATTTTACAACACCGGTTCTGATTGGCCTCCTCTTCGAGAGGCAGCGGATTCGCCGCGGACCGGTCAATTTCTCGAAGTAACGCAGTGGTGAGCAGATCGGCCTTTGATTATCGAAGATGAACAGTACTAGAGTGTCAGTATTAGAAGTTGACAAGACACCCATCTTGACAATCAAGCATTTGGGACATGCTCACGCCCGATCTGAGGAGCATACACATTGTAGACTAGGATGCAAGGTTTCAACTGAATTCTACTGCAGCATAAAAGAAAGGGTGGCTATAATAGAAAGAAACAGCGTATCTCTGTCTTCTGCAGCATTGAATGCACATGCTGGGACATAGAATTTGAAAAATCAAGCAATACATTTGTCGTTGTGTAACCAGTTAAATTCAGATGTAACCAATTGAAATAACAAATCCATTGATCAGGGCTCACTTATCTATTTTTGGTTACATGTACTTGATTGCATTTGTTAACTGTTGAGTGACATCAGGTGTACATGTATGATCAGGTTCTGCAGCTGTGTCCGGGCCAGTCGCTGAAGTGGACAAGGAGTGGCTCTTTACTGTGTTCAGAACAGGAATTTATAGTCCCCGATACACTAGTCCGGTTGAAGCCTGCCGAGCTCAACCCGGAACGAGCCCGCTTTGAATTCATGCGGGATAGACCTGTTTCCGCTACAGAAGTCAACTGAGCCAAATCTGGGCTGAGCCAACCCAGTCGCCTGTAAAATTGCACCGGCAACGTCGGTAGTTGACACTTTCTTCTGACATAAATTGTGACAGAGCTATTAGTATCAGCACCATTGATTCTGTTGCCACAATACACTTTGACTTACACCCAATGAAATTATCTATAACTTGCACAGGTTGATCCCGATACACTCTATTGCTGAATAGAAACGTGCTTGGCATACTACATCATGCTCCAATTCATCGTAACTATCCATTATCACAGGTCTTGACCACACCCAACATGCATTCAAAATTCGTGAAACACTACTCTTTCTGTCTAGTTCCTGCAGAACTGTAGTTCGTCTAGTGGGAAGAGTAATGCTTCAGTAATGCTGAACAGCCTAAGGGAGCCACGGTGGTGTAGTGGTTCGGGTCTCCGACGAGCAGTCAGAGGGTCCCGGGTTCGAATCCCACTGTGGCATGAGACTTTGGGCAAGTCTCTTTGCCTCACTGGCCTCTCTTCACCCAGGGGTATAAATGGGTACCGGTCGGAAATGCTCAGATTGTAGCGCTGAATGAGCAGCTCATCTGAGTTCTACTGAAAGGTTTCAGGATAGACCGGAGTTAAAGTGTAAAGTATAAACCCAAACTTTAACTTAACTTTAAGGTGCCTTCCACATGAGAGCTTTCTTGCACAAGTTGGCTGTCTATGGATAACTGCTGTCAAAACTTTGCAGTTATTTTGGTCATGGGCTCAGCATAAGCCCTGACGTGAACCGACAATTGTGATTTGCCCATTGAGAGCCAATTCAAGCAAGAAAATACTCATGTGGAAGAGTGCTAGGCAGCGTGACCATGCTTGAAGTCGGACCTGATTCTGAAGCCGTTACTTCTGTGCGAAGTCGCAAATGCTGTATTGTTCAAGCAGTGAACAATAGGAGTCCACAGCTGGACAATAGATTTGTGTTGTCGCTAACTCAGTGACGCTTTCGTGAATCAGACCCCTGGAATTTCCAAGATGAACTCTGAGAAGGCTCCTCCCAGCAAAAATTGATCTATTGATCTATGCTACTCTGTCAGAACTGCTAAGTCTCACTGTGACTACAGGCATACACATGCGCTGATCGCCAATGGTAAATGTAGAAGATTTGCATGGCAAGCCCCAAATTGTAAAAATTGTTGAGTTCAGAATCTTATTGATATTCAATTTCCTACTATTTTTCAGAGCAACATGTCCAATTCCAGGCCACTCAACAATCTTCCATTCTGCCCCCTCATTCCTAAAGGATTAGGTAAGCAATCTCATACTCAGCCTTTGTATTGGGACGACCAGTCAGTGGTGGTTATTCACATGGACACCTCAAAGACCTGGGCCCAGTTGCACGAAACTCAGGACAGCGCTATCTTGGTGTTAGCGCTAACTTGATGTTAAATGACGTAAAAGAACAATGGATTTTTACGTCATCTAACATGAAGATAGCGCTAACACCAAGATAGCGCTGACGTGAGTTTCGTTCAACCGGGCCCTGAGTGTGAACATATGGGCCTATTGTAGGTAATGGAGTGGGCTGTACCTACTAGAAATTCAATGATGGTTGCTAAGAAGTGAAAGTACAGTATGTTAAATCATATTATAATATTATATCATGTTACTTTATATCATTTCATTACAGTTGGACCAATAACTCCCAATATGACTGCAGAAGCCTTCTCAGTCCTGGAGGAAAAGTTTAAGGATTTAGAGCCTGGAGGACGCTACAAACCACCGAAATGTCGTTCCCGCCATAAAGTAGCTATAGTGATTCCTTATCGAAATAGAGAAGAACACCTGAGAATATTCTTAAATAATATGCACCCCTTCCTTCAGAAACAGCAGCTCGAGTATGGGATATATGTTGTTGATCAGGTATTGCTCATTGGCTAGAAATGCTGACGTGACTGCATCAAATTTTCACACGACATATTCTGTAGTTCATTTCATCAAGATTTCATATTATAAATTTCATATTATATATTTGGTCACCCTCTAAGGAGTTACATTGTATCAACAATGATGATGATCACAAGGCTATTATATTATGTCTTATTTGCAGAAAATGGGTACAACCTTCAACCGTGCCATGTTAATGAACATCGGCTTCGTAGAGGCGATGAAACAAGATAATTATACGTGTTGTGCATTTCATGATGTTGATCTGATACCGGAGGATGATCGCAATTTATACTCATGTCCAGAGCAGCCTCGGCATCTGTCCGTTGCAATCGACAAATTTGCATACAAGTAGGTGATAAGGGTAGTTTTGTCGTAATATGATGCGCCATGGAAAAACCTGTTAATTATTCATGCTGGTCTTTTGACACCATGACAACAACGTTTAACATACCTGAGCCGCTCTGGCAAAAACAGTCGCTTGTCGCTCTTAGGCTGGCTGTCCATTTACGCGATTTTCGAGCGGCAGACGCTCGAAAGCATTGTTTGTTTCTGCTGCGTTGGTCGTGGACAAAGGATGCGACATCGCGCGGCACGAAAATCGCCTGAATGGATTCTTAGCCTTACCTTGGCAAGTTGAGACCAGATGTTTGTCAGTTTCAGTATTGTCTGCCTGTTATGAAATCTGACAGAATCTATTTCTTCCATTCTCTCCTGGTGTCATCTTAGTTCGTTTAGGCTCAACTTCTGAGCGACAAGCATCTGGTTTTGCCAGAGCGGCTCACATATTAGAGATAAAAACGGTAAATGTTTTTCTGTTTTTCTTCAGGTTGCCATATGTGGATATATTTGGTGGTGCTAGTGAAATAAAAACAGAACATTTCAGGAAAATTAATGGATTCTCAAACAAGTTCTGGGGCTGGGGTGGAGAAGATGACGACATGTCGAGCAGGTAGGTAATATGGGCATTTACGTTTACCCCCAGGACGATCCTCGCAAGGGCTGCCGCTAGCACAGTAAACTTTCAAAACAAAACACTAATAACTCACTGGCAATATTCAAAACGAAAAGTCGGCAACTCACAGCAGAGGCTTCGCGGGAGCAGTTCGACCGTCCTCGACGCAGGCGAAATGATGAATGACGGGTAATACGCCAGCTCGACGCTAGTGGGCACCGAGGGTGCAGTGTAAAGTCCTGTCCGACACAACCGAAAGGCGATCCATTGGAACGTGGGTCATGAAGATATTGATTTATTCACTGGGGTAACATGAATCTGCCTCCTTCTTTTTCAGGGTGCGAGACAGTGGTCTCCACATCACACGATACCCTGTCAACATAGCACGGTACAAAATGATACATCATCGTAATGACAAGGGTAATCCTGTAAACCCTAGGAGGTAAGTTTGGATAACGTATATTTGTACATTTTGGTCAAAACGTCAGTTGTCAGGGTCATGCAGTGAGATTGGAGGTTTGATCTCCAATCATGGCGCGGGCCTTTCTCCGGAGCTGCGGTTTCCCCCTACTGTGCAATTATCTATGCCTGTGCAATATATGACGGGCCATCTGTCGCTTGCTTTGAATTAGTAATGGGGAACCCACATGACGGTTTATCCCTACAGGTCGGCGCTGCAAGCGATGTGACCGGAGCGACGTCGTTTTAGGCGTTGATGTTGTGCATCCTAAAAAAATTACCTGTACATTTTTCTGCAGGCACAAAAACGGTGCTTTTATTGCCATCGTATCTCTTCATTTTAAGAAAAAGAGGAATGAGATTAAAGAAAATTTCATCTGCTACATGATGATGTAAATTTTACTGTCGGGCGACCAACACAAAGGGTTTATTTTCACGCCAGAAATATATGGAAATGACGTTAGAAAAAAAAGAAACGTCAGTCACATCGCTTGCAGTGCCACGTCGTGACGTTAGTTCTGCGGGTTCCTCATTGCCCGGTGTTTTTGACCTCCACATATTCCAAATCCACGTGTCAAAACGGGGGGTAAAAAATGGGGTCTTTTCAGGCCCGAATTTGAAAAACATGGCACTTTATAGGTGGAAGTGCCAAAAACACGGGAAGCATAAACTGTTACCTACTGATCTCTCTCCCTTTCCCTCCTCTCTAGGTCTTTCATAAACAAAGGGACGAAACCCCAAACCAACCTATCCCTAGATGGGTTGAATACCACTAAATACACGGTGCACATGGTGGAGAAGTTGAAGTTGTATACACTCATTCACATTGATGTAATAGTCGATTTTTCTAAATGTTTACTTTTGTTCTTCTGGCATGTCGAAAATTTGGTTTCTTTAACCAGGATTTATAATTTCCCAACCTTTCAATGTATACTGGTTCCAGAATGCTTCAGTTGGTCCTCTACTGCGAGTTCAGCGAGCTAAAAGCAAACTTAATTTTGCAAGGATTTCTCTGCATACTCGACTTGTCGTCCTTTGGACTGTGCTGTACCAAATCAAAATCCCATACACAGGAAGCCTTCATAAAGTTCCTGGCATTATATTTTAAACCATAACATTATATCTTAAAAGAATTCCTTTGTGTTAAACGTATGTGCAGAAGTAAGTTTTAACAGTTCAGTGTACTACCGGTATCCCTGTTAACTGTGGAAAGAGCAGTGGTGAAGACTCGTCACCAAAAGGCCATGGGTTCCATTCCCTCTCGAGTCCTCACTTTACTTTACTTTACCTCGTCTGATAGAATTGAGTGATGTAGTGTACATGTACATGTACATGTACTTCAAAATGATCAAACATAACACATCTGGCTAATGAACGTGCAACCTGTCGTGAAACTGTTTCAAAATTAATGAAGAAACAGCTGCTGATGTAGATGACAAAGGCAAGATTTGGTACCAGCTAATTGGCAAACATGGAGCCATGCAAGTTATGATACAAAACGTATCCAGTTCTATATTGTTATGTACTCGTCCTTTTGTCTGATATTCATTCTATATTGAAATGCAGTGTTCATTTTGTTTCTCAAATGTTTTTTTAATGTCTCCATAAAATGCCACTTCACTGTCTTGTTGTTTCAAACAATGGCCTATTAGTGTAATTGGTTGTTTTCAGGTTGATTCAAGTACTATGTTCAGAATAGCATCTCTAAGGACAAACACTTAGGACTGATATTGGCCTATTTGGTTGTGAAGTGTCTTATGGGTAATTGTGGAATAAAATTACAGTGGGACATGCTCATCATACTGACCATTCAATTATCCCCAGGGCCTACAGCCAAGGAGAAGAAGTTCCTCATAAACTAATCAATGTTTCTCACTCAGGTGGGGCCTCTTTCACTTGCCCTTGCATAGGCACGTGGTACAAGGCACCACATGATAACCACTGGGATATCAAGGCTCCCAGAGATGGCCGGTTTGGGACTGAAATTTGGGGCCGTATTCTAGAAGCTTCTTTAACTCTAAGGTTTACCTTTAGCTATTGTTTGCAGGGCAGACTACAAAAGCTTAAAGGGCACCGCACACGAGCGACAAAATCTGGGCGACCGCCTACGAGACTGGTGGCGTGACTAGACACCAGCCAATCAGAAGCGCCAAATCTTGTCGCTTTGGCGGTCGGAAGCCAAGTCGGCCGACAAATCGGTCAAAATTGTCGCTCGTGTGCGGTGCCCTTAAAGGGGACCTTAGAGTTAAGGAGGGTTCTAGAATACGGGCCTTGGTATTCTCAACAGGGATTTTAAGTAAAGACAGCTGGTCAGCTGTGCTGAAGAAAACTTACCAGCCATCAATAATTTACAGATGATGACATCCTGACGTTTTATTGCAAAAATTAGGTTACATACCTCTGGATGAAGTTCTGTTCAGAAGGTAAATGTGCATGTGACAGTGAAGTGGTTGAAAAATAACATTATTTTCAATAGTACGTTGCATGTGTTTGTATTCAGTCATTTTGGGCAAGAGTCTCGTAAGCTATAGTGTGGGATCATTAGCCATTATATCCTGTCTCGCACTAAATTAATAGTGGATTTTTGGTGGTCGACGAACACCTGTACATCTGACACGTGTACAGTCATTGTGTGTGGTGACCTGCACACCAGTTTATGGTGATCTACACCGGTACAGTCAGTGTGTGGTGACCCATGCGCCAGTTTATGGTGACTGACACATGTACAGTCAGTGTATGGAGACCAGGGCTGACCGCATAGGAAGTCCGATTAGTGCTACCGGCACCTATCGGCAGTTACACATAGTTATAATGGATTTTCCCATTATCTAAACTGCCGATAGTCACCGAAAGCACATCTCAGACTTTCTATGTGGTTGGCCCTGTTCATCCGTCTCTGCTGACTGAGACAAGTAGAGTTAGTGTGTCCTGGGCCTATGTTCCCGAAGCCGTCGTTAGGTTAACGATGTCGTTAAAACTGGTAAAATGCATAGCGTAACGACATTGTTAACCTGACAACTGCTTTGGGAACTTGGGTCCTGATCTATCCACAAGTGTAAGGTGACCACTATTAACTTAGTCTGAGACGGAACAATTTTTGTGAAAATAATGCCCAAGTTGTAATTTACATTTATACATGTATTTGCTCCCCAGATTCTTGTTGTTATGTTATGTACATGTGAATGTAAAACTACCGGTTTATGAAATACATGTGTTTATAAAATTAAAAGTGATCATTTTGTCTCCTTTTCCAGATTCGCCCTGATGCGACAGGGTCGTAAACGATTTCATCTCGATGGTCTCAACACGTTGAAGTACAACTTGGTTGGACTAGAAAAAAGGAAGCTGTATACCTGGGTATATGTGGACATTAATGAAAGGAACTCTTGATGAAGTTTGTCATCAAGTTGAGAAGATTTATTACCAGTACTCTATTTCTTAGTTTGTGAATGATACACAGTATTATGGCCTTATTTTCAATTGGTCTTCGGTTTTAGCAAATTTTACTGAAGGTCTTTCAAAGGCCAAAGAGTTGGTGAAGAAAACGTAACTCAGTGTAGCCTTTTGGAAGTTTTTGTGGCTGTGAGGCCTGCAATTGTGATGTGAAGAAGACACTGCCCATGCTGTGGTAGAAATGTCACTTCCAGGTATCTGCTGATAGCCTTTGTCAGGCACGGATCCATGATTTCGGAAAAGAGGGGGTGCACTGTGCTAGAAACATTGAAATCTGCTGTGAATTTCAATGATTTGCTCCAAATTTCAGAATTTCACGGTCAGTTTTACAGATTTTGTTGGCGGAAAGGGGGGTGCCCCCGGATCCGTGCCTGTTTGCGTGTTTGGTACTCTTCCTCTAAAGGATGGCAACTGGAGTGATGGGAGGAATTTCTGTATTCTAGTTGAAGGAAACATTTTTGATACTGTGTATGGAAGATACTGTGTGGACTTGAATGGTGCCGCATTTGTGCAATGAATGATGTTAAGTACTCATTTCTGTGGGGTGAATAGTCATATCACTGACTCACACCAAGTTATAGCCAGGCGCTGGCAAAATGAATCCTGTGTGCTCATTGGTCAAGATAGTGTTGAACACTTCTACTGAAGAAGATGTAACCTTGTCCCCAAGGCTTAAGTTCTGCAATTGGTGTTTACGGCACACAGAGGAGGAGGATCCTGGGAACAAGGTTGGCCAGAATGATGAAAAGGCAGTCTTCTGCCTTGGTGTAATTGCCATGTGACAAAATTGTTAGCACTGCCCCCTTTTGTAACACTCGCCTTTGGCCAACTCAGTTCAGTTCAGACCTGAACATTTGTGACCCGATCTAGCAAAAGTAGGCATACATGTACCGGTACGTCACAACCAAGGAAAGGGTTAATAGCCTTACAACACAATCGCTTAAATGTGCATCTCTGCAGGTTGACACTTAGTAGTGCAGGACAGCAGTGATAATACCGTAGTTAAGTAAACTGATGACCAATGATCATCATCTCCGATGATCATCATCAATGATCATCATCATCTCATCATCTCGCCTGCTTTTGCTGGATTAATTGCTTTGTGCAATATCTATTTGACTGGTGGAAGCCTGCATGCCATGCTGTTGTACAGATCGGTTGTTTGCCTCTCCACAAAGATGGGTTGCTGTCAGCTGTCATATGAACAAACAAAAGTGGTGGAACTATTATAGTGAGCCGTCCAAATGATGTTGGTCCTGTCAGTTGCATTATGTTCGTCAGATCATGCTTTTGTCCTTGTCTTTGTGTGATCACTCATAGAGTCTAGTTGTTGTCTAATGTTTGTCCAACCTGAATTACTGGTAAAAATAGAAACTGGGCAGTATGTCTTGGGTCCATACAGGCAATTACCCTATAAACTGTATGCTCATAAGTCCATACAGGCACGTTGCCCTGCTTATAAATACATGTAGTTCAATCACTGCTCTTCCATCCGTGGGAAAAAGACAGGTGTTTCAGCTCCAGTTCTTCACAGAACCCAAAGGCCCATCAAGGAACAATACCACTGTAGGTTACTGTGTTTTTTGTTGAAACCAAGATTTACTAGGTCTGGCAACAGATGGCACTGAACAAAGCGTGCACGATCAAGCCACTTTGTTATAATTATAATAATGACAAGCATGAGCAATGCACTGTTACTGCCAGCACAGCCACCTGTTGATGAACCGACTGACAGTATCAGCATTGATGCATTTCCATTACCAGAAAAAAGGCCAGACTCGCACACTAATTTAAGTCCAGTAATAACCTGACCAAGCATCAATGGGTTTACAGGTTCTTCTTTATTGGACATGGGTTTATCACGAGAAGCAAGAAGGAAAAGTCATTAGCCCCAGTCCTACTCAGTGGTTTCTGTTGTGGAAGTCCGATTTAAATTCATTGGTTGATCAGGGCAAATGAATATCATAGATTAGGCCATTCTTTTTTTATTTGTTGTTTAGCGGATTTTTTTCCAGTAAACTCAAGACAGGAGACAGGAAAAAAAATAAAAATAAAAGTCCTATCTTTCTGATGGATTTATATTTTTCGTTTTAGCTAGCCTTTATCCAGCGAAACCAAGACAGGCGGAAATTAAAAAACTCAAATATCATCATTGCTGTCGATGTTGCCGATCTGTATGATCTGCCCGGCCGACGAACACGGCAAATGTTCGAAAATATCCCCCACAACAGCACTGGACGGGACCTCACCAAATGTTTTTAATAGAGTGCTCACACCTCGCTGAAGAATGATTTTGAAAAAAACATTGAAAGGTTGAAAAACGGGACAGGCGGAAATAAAAAAGATGTTTTTTTCCAATTTTATTTTTTTTCCAAATTGCCAAAATCTAACTACGGCGGGTCCGCTAAACAACAAATAAAAAAAGAATGGCCTTAAAGACTTCACACTGAATGAATACGTTGCATTCCTGTCCTAGATTAGCTGATAATAATGAACAGACAACAAGTGCAGATGGTGATCAGGAATACTTGTTGACTGGAGGTCATTATATTTGATATTTGATTAGATTTGAAATGATGTGGAATCAGAATAAATTCTTATGGCTGACTTGCGTGCAAGACTGTATTTTAAAAAAGGTTTCATGGGCTTTTCAATCTTTTTATCGGCAATGAATGTTTAGACCAAGGTCACACAAAAGTGCATTGTTTTCATTGAAAATGGATCATTTTATTGTCTGTGGTAAATTTAAATTGATTGAAATGACCATAAATGATAACAATTGTCCAGAATTTGGTAAATCAAATAGAAAATGCTTGAGAAGGAGCATTTTATCAATCAAATGTGCTTAGCAAATTTTGGTAATTGGAAGACGGTCTACATGCCATTGCGTTTGGCTGGAGGGACAGATGTGTGATTTTCAACTCACCAGTTTATTGTAGTCTGTGACCAAAACCAGATACTCTTATCATGATTGTCATCTAGATTGTTGGTTATTGGAATGTAGATAGGTGGATTTTTCTGATTTGATCAGTTGCTGATTACTCAAGTTGCTATTTATTAGGCCTACCCAAGATAATTTTGTGAAAGTGAGAAAATATTAGGGGAGACATGTAATGCTATGAGCCTCAGTCTTATCTGGCTCCCATTGGCATCAGGTAGTATTGCTCTGAACTTAATCATGGGAGTATGGGCAACAAGAATATCAGCCATACTCTACACTTGTGTGTACTCATTGGTGAAAAATAGAGCCGTTACTACAATTGACAGTATTCCCACTGATTCTCAATGTTGGCATTGCCTTTTTACCATGCATTGAATTAAGTACTGTGATGGGGTGATAGGGCCCACCGGTGTTTCTGACTCATAGAACATTGTAATGCATACTTTAATGTTAGAGAGTTGTGTAGATGCTTGTCACAGGCCTGTTGCTTGGTGTAGTGGAGTAGGCTATGGCACTGCATTTCAATCTGTATGTAGATCGCAAAACGAGGACAAGTTACTGAATTTTTTGTCCGCTTATGGTGGATGGGTCAATGGGTCACATGAATAAAGACTAGCAAATGTTTTACTTAAAATTTGTACAGCATTGCCTAGTGTATTTATATTGCAAAATTCAAGTAAAAGCATTTACTAGTCTTTATTCATGTGACCCATTGGGTAGCAAATGCTTTTACTTGAATTTTGCAATACAAATGCATTGGGCAATGCTGTACAAATCTGAAGTAAAAGCATTTACTAGTCTTTATTCATGTGACCCATTGTGTTGAAGAGTTTACTCCTGTTGTTCTAATTCTCAATTTTCAATGTGCCATGATATTCTATGGTGTGGGTTCAAATAGATATTCAGAATTCTTGTTTATGCTTATTCTTAGTTTTTATGCAAATTTACAATTATTTTTAAAAATTATGTGGGCATTGGTGCTTGTTGATGCAGTTGACTGAATAAAAATTTTAATTTGGCCAATTTCAGAATTTGATTCAGTAATCTACTTAACCAATTCGTATTGGGATTGTTAATTCCAATGATCTTATTTTGTAACTTGTGAACTGTCCTGGGCGTTTTAAAGGACCAAGGTATTCATTCATTCAAATTTGTCAAATGTATTTCGACAGTGAAAGGGTTAAATAGTTAAGGGGTTAAACCATGTCAACTTGTGTCAGCTTACTACATGTAGAAAGCTATTAGGTGGTAAAGGTAAGGTGAACGATGCTTGTTGATTCCAGAGTAGTGTTATCTTGCAACCTTTTCGAATGTTTCGACTAGTTTTGCTCTCAGTGTTGGCAAATGTGTTTCCAATAATAAAGAAGTATTACATTAATTGATATGAATTATAACTGAAGAATTGCATGTGAACCTGTTGACAAAACCGAAGAAGTTGTAACTGAATTTTCAAGTTTTATACAACATTTTTTCCTTTTCTTGTTTGTGGTTTTAAAATTGTATGATTTATTCCATTTTACAGGTAAATCTCTTGTCAGTGTTGCTGTGGTGGTTTAGCACAGCAGGTACATGTAGTTTATCAACCTACATATAGATTAACCCCTTCACTGCCAAACATACATGTAAATACCATTATTTTACTGGACTATTTTTGTAAAAGATTGTTGCCATAGTTGATATTTTGAAGTACAGATGGCAACACTGTATAGCAAAATTGGACTCCACAGTTGGTGCGATAGAATCTTATGCCCCTCCTCCTGATGTCTGCTTATACTATATTGTTTGCAATGGGATTAAATGGTGCCATTCTGTAAAGGAGGCTTGGGGGTAATAGATTCGATGAAACTGGCACTACCTGTTGAGGGACATTTGTCTACACACCCGGTTCTTCCTCATGCTGATAGTGAAATTACGGTCGTCTCCGAATTTCGCAAATTTTTGACCCCAACCGGGGTCTTCCTCAGGCACTTAGTACAGATCCCTAGTAGAGATCCCAGTTTCATTTCTGGGATCTCTACTGGAAATTACCTGAGGAAGACCCCGATTGGGTAGAAAATTAGCGAAATTCGGAGACGACTTTACTTTTACTATCACAGTTTGTGTGTCGTTTATTGTGCTCTATGTTGGATATGCTGGTAGTGAAGGGGTTAATGTGGAACTGAATTGAACATTTCTTGGTGTGTGGTTCACTGGAACACCCAACTACCATTCCACTCATTCTGAGTTTGAACAGATGATGGAGTTGCAGGCTACTCCAAAGTCTGTGCTCTCCTTGTGGTTATGAGGCTTCATCTTGAGTGTTAGCCTGTTTCATACAGTGACTTTAAGCTTATGATACCTGTAACCAAATGGAAAATGCATTGAAGTTACCATTAGCTAAAAGTCACTTTATGAAACAGGCCCTAGCTCATTATCTAGTTTCATATTGAGTGGAGGGCAACAACTTTGGCCCAATTTTCTCCATATTATGAGGCCTCATACTGAGTGTTGGCCAGCTCTTTCTGCATAATATGAGGCTTCATATTGAGTGTTGGCCAGATCTTTCTCCATATTATGAGGCTTCATATTTAGTGTTGGCCAGCTCTTTCTCCATATTATGAGGCTTCATATTGAGTGGAAGGCAGTTTTGGCCAGACTCTTTCTCCAATGTATTAAGTGTACATTTTGTATTAAATTCTCAATTTGATCACATCAGATGTAAATTTCCTAATTGTCACCTGAAATTGGTGATAAATTTTTATATTTGGATCACAAAAATTCTCAGTTATATAGTATTTAATTGTTTATAGGCCACAAAGCCTTTATTGCCAATGATATATTAGGCCTAAGAATGTGTATGGAAATATGCTTATTAAGGCTGGGGGCTACCTATGCCGACTTTGTTGACGCTCTTTGAAAACAAGCGTCCTAACATATTCATGACAAAAAGTAACAAACTGATGTTAACGAAATGTTTTAGCTACAACCTTTAGGCTCCCGTTCTGTGAAAGAATTGTTCATTTTGACTAATTACGATGGAGTTAATTAAGTTATAACAGGTTGTCAAAATTTGAGTTCGCAAACAATTTTGCAGACTTGGGATGCGACACATCAGTTTCCCACATAGTCTGTAAGGTACAGGCCTGATGCCTGCAGGGCGTAACGATCCGTTTTTTACGAAAGTACTTTCCGTTTAATTGGTATAAACTAATTAATGCCAAAAAAGGGCTCTATTTACAGTTTTTGAAATATTTCATATTCCCGACCAACTATTCAAAAAAGGCGATCGTGTTGCCCTAGAATGCACATATGGCAATAACATCCAAAAGAAATTTTTCAAATATATGCGTCCACAAATGAGAAAACTTGTTTTGCAAATTTGAAAAATTCCATACCACTCGCCAGTTACTTCTTTGTTATGTAGATTTGCATAATTCGCGCCATTTGAGTAAACTCTGTTCGGCCACTTGTGACCAAAGCACCAGTGACAGAGCTGAACAATACCC
Organism: Notospermus geniculatus; assembly: GCA_002633025.1. Lineage (NCBI taxonomy): Eukaryota > Metazoa > Nemertea > Pilidiophora > Heteronemertea > Lineidae > Notospermus > Notospermus geniculatus. The sequence continues at coordinate 87,911 of NMRB01000422.1, read as the reverse complement.
GCAGTGGACACTAGATTTAGGGTCGGCACGTACACTGAAGATTGGTTTTCGAAAACAGTATACCAGGGTGAGCGGATTTAATCTGAATGTGAATGACTGGTCGCACAAAGGCCAGTTCCGTGGATTGCCACTAGGGAATGAGCTCAGCTATAGGTAGCCCCCAACCTTAAAATACCTACCATGGGAGAATATATAGATGAATAAAGGTAATATATAATTAAGAAAATTTCTGTTAGTCTGCAATTATTAATACTCATTGAAGAAAAAGTGGTCTGCTGCACCTGTTTGTCATACACAAATACAACGTTCATGTTCACAGTCATGCTGGCGCTATTGCAGCTGTGTCTGTATTAGTCTCGAGAATCCTCCGTTTCAACTTGAAGTTCCGTGAAGATCACTGTTGTTGCCTCTCAAGTTGATCCATCCCAAGTTTATCCATCCCAAGTTTATCCATCCCAAGTTTATCCATCCCAGAGTCACTCATAAAGGTAGAGCATCTGTCCTCTGTCATCCATCCTGAGATTCAGGTCTTCGTTCAGCTCTGTTGCCTTCTTTCAGAAACGATTCGACGGAGGAGTTCTGAAGTCCTGGGGCCAGGGGCCTGTTTCGTAAATTGACTTTAAGCTAATGGTACCTTTAACCAAATTGAAAATGCATTGAGTTAATGGTACCTTTAGCTTAAAGTCACTTTATGAAACAGGCCTCAGGTTGTTTTGTTAGGCTCTTTTGCCTGTCTTCAGAAAAGATACCAATGAGGAGATTTACTAAAGACAGTGTTTTGTGAGTATGTGTTTGGTGCATTTTAGGGATCATCAGGAATTGCTCTACTTCGTGTGCAGGCCTACAAAAAGGGAATAGAAGTTCTTAGAGAAGGACCAATCCGTGGCATGTGGCATCCCTCCCCTATAAATCCATTCGTGTTCATTCGCATCCTGTTTGTGCCACTAAAATAAACGCTCGTGTTTTTAGAGTAAACTCAAGACCCCATGTTATCATTAGGCACAATGTTCTAATTTGTTTTAAGTGACAATCTACTGAGAGCAAGATATTTATACTGAAAGAATGCGATAAATGTGTCATTATCGACGTAAAATCAATGCAATCATTAAAGGCATGGAAATTTCAAAATTTTCTTGAGAACTGGCTACGGAATCCGTGAAGGCTTTCGTCTTACGCTGCCTGATACCCATGCCATTTGCCCTCTGAGCAATCAAAAATGTCTCGAAGCCACAGAATGATGATTTTTTTTTCTATTTTATGAAACAACGATTTGTCTTGGATGTGGTACATTTTCGTGATTTTCAACAGCAAATGACCTTTAAAATCCCAAATTATCAGTTTTACTTTCACCAAGTATGCCTAGGACTATACTGGGATTTCATGAGACACCACGAACAAGAATTGTACCGGTACTGAAAAAGCGCGGTCAGATTTTGGCATCGCGGTATGGTTACGATCGATCCGTCATCGTCAAAGGAAACCACACTGATCCTGCGGCTCGACCGGCAGTTTGGACCTTTGGATTAGATTTCGCGGATTTACTGTTATCAAGGTATATATTGGTCGTCTGGGTCTCTAAGTAGTTTAACCGGTGTTTAATCCACACGAGAACAATGTGAACGCTTAAACGAAAAAACTTATATTCAGTACCCGTAAGGTACTTATAGTTATGAGTAAGCTTTTGAGCTGGACCGATTTTGTGTTCATGTTGGTCCCACATTTCGGTTCTGGTCTTACGAGAGGACAGGTTGAACTGTAGGGAATGCCAAGGCAGGGATATCACTCAAGCTGACGTTGTGAACGAATTACCACAGTATCGGTGAAATGAATTTGCCCATTTAGTGGCCTGCGAGGCATGTTCGACTCCGGGATATTCCACAAGTGATTTCATACTCTTCGCTTACTTATTTCGTGATGGACACAATTCACACTAGTTCGGTTTGCCGTAAAGAATTCCACTGGAACATTTATAATGAAACTCGTTTTTTGTTGAAGCAATTGACAAGATGGGTGTCGCCGAGTAAGCAATAAGACTTCGTGTGTTTGGAAATTTAGCAGAGGTTAAACAGGGTAAACTCTTTTTGCGGCATTCTTGTACAAAGTAAACATGCCAAATTTCTCCGAGAACCCCAGTTTCAACTCTCAGCGGGTCCAGAAAGCGTCTCGCATTAACACTATCGAGAGCGCCCGGCTCATGAAACGGTTGCAACTCCTGGAAAAGGAGCGCCAGACTCGCTTACGGATGACACATCGTGAGATGCGCATCCTTCATTTGACTATGGACCACATCAAAGCGTCCAGTGGTAGGAGTCCAGAGGGTATCGCAGACGACGAGGAATTCATTGAAAAGAAAGGGGACATTGTGTCGTGTTTCTTATACGGTGATCGTACGCAGAGTCGGCGGTTTGGGAAATTCCGACGGGTACAGTCGTCTGCGGTCAGGAAACCGCCATCGGGTCCAGAGGAAGATGAAGACGATGAGAATGACGGTAAAGCAGCGGCGGCGACTTTGAGGACAAACCGTCCACACACCAGCCCCGGTCCTCGACGGGCGATCGTCTGGGGTGGGCGGACCATACCTGTTGGCCGTCGTGGAAGATCGGTATCGGCAAAAGATAAGGAACTTTCGTATGCGTTCACCACGCCTGTTGGTTCTGATGCGGATACGGATTCCGAAACATTCGCGAAACAAGATGACGCCGATACCGACGATGACGCGGAGGAGACATCTCCTAAACCACTGCTCTTAACCCTACCACGTAATGTTAGGAGCCTTTCCGCCACTGGAAATGACCACTTGCCGGTCCCGTTCTCAAACCAAGCCGCTCTTTCTAACAAACTCGCGAACGACGAGGCGGTCAAAGACCTCGGTGAAGCATTCAGGCACAAGGCGTCAATGAGAGAAAGGACCATTAGCAAGAGGCGGCAGGATTCTGCATCGCAGGTTTCAATCGTAAAAAGTAGTGAAAAACGTAGTAGTTTGGCTAAAGTTGTTAACCAAGCGAGAGCACTGACTATGGCTGTATCAAAATGGCGTCGTTTGGGCGGAATGCCGGGGATAGGATGCCCTGTCAGCTATGAAAGAGAAGACGAAGGGTCAATGTTCAAGAAAGTGTTGGACAAGCAGCGGCAAAAGAGTTTGATTGGAAAGATTGAGAACTTCATGGATCAATATCCAATTTCACAAGAATCATGATGGTACTGTTTTAGTTTTTGTATAGACCTTTTTTGTAAGGTGCACTTCTTTTTGGAAGATGAGCTTTTAAGGACTTTGGGATTTCGGCACGGGATGAGAGTCGCCATTTTTTGCATTACTTTGATTTCAACTGCGTGTTTTTAATCAGTTGGGCCCAAATAAACAACTCAGCTGTGTGATAGTGAATTTAACCGTATATTTTCACTTTGGCCCAAGAACAGGCCGTTCATTACTCAAGACACCCCCCTGCGCTGATATCTGATGTATATGCCAAAAGGCATTGTCGTTATCTGAAAATAAAACCAAAACTATGGTTAGGTATTAAATTAATTATTTTCCATTTTATGATAATGCAGATACATGTATATGGTTAGAATGACTTTCCTTGAGCATTTCTTGCGACCTTCCACGCGTTGCCATCCCTTTCCCGCCACGTTCCACGTGGAAATTCTAAAAATACATGCGCATGATCAACCTCGTCCCCAAAGTCAAAGGCAACCAAAATGAGTCAAAGGTCACAATATCCCCTTCGCGGGGAATTTAAAAGTTTGACGCGCTCTTCCTTCAAAAACGTTTCGTAGTGACCATGTTGAATGTAAAAATAGGCCTACAATACAGACAGCTTTTTTGATAGTTTTTGGGGAAAACACCGGAAAACAAACGTAAAGAACGAACTCCTCTCTGTGACTAGTGTTGAGGTTGTGAAAAATCAATTACCAAATATGGTAATTGAAAAACTCCACAGACGTTGATGGATTTTATCTCTTGCGCTGCATCGTGTAGTTCCCAAAAAATGGAAATCTTTTTGCCAAAAAAGTATCGAAGTCACTGACTACGAGGAGGCCGAAGCTTATTCTATATTTCTTCATTTATTTCGGGAATCCTTGGTTATGAAATGAACAACTATGATTACTGCAAGAAACGCGGGGTGCGCAATAATACAGCACAGGGCGCCTAATTTCTTTGAGACGCGTCTGTCCGCACAAGAAAAGATTGGTCGATTTCAGAAACTGGGATGGTGGCGAAAAAAAATGCCGCTTTTACTAAACAGAAGACGAGGTAAACAAAAATTGCCCGGTACCATTTTCCTTAGTGCCTTATAGGCTCCGCATAACCCATTCATTTGCCCTGAAATCAAAGAGATACCGTGTTAATTGCGGCGTGTGACGCGCTGTTGCATGACATGCACTGAAGCGTATACAATGTATTACGCAAGATGGCGGCCTATCCGCCACGCGTCATCGGAGAACGCTCAATTTCCCCCTCCAACATCTGATGAGATTGAGAGAAAGGGTTGATTCCTGATGGGTTTGATCCCTTTGACTTGTCTCGGTTAATTACAGTTTATTTCCCGCAGTGTGCCTGTAGTTTTGTTGAATTCAGTGCATGAAAATATGAAATTAGGCCTAGGCCTACCGTTTGGCCCATCATCATGCTGATTTCTTGAGATTCATCTGCAGGTACTCAGATTTCGGCTTTGTTTTCTCAATGAGCGAAAACCTACTGGTCGAATTGACTTTGAATTTTCTTGGCCAGTTTAAAACATCTCTGCAGCAGCTCACATGAAATTTAGCGGAATTTCGTTTTCTAATGAAGAGGTGTCCTTATCAGAGAAGTTGAAATGACCATAAATTACCAATTTGAGACTGAAGTTGGTGTCATAAGCTTGACTGAGAGGACATTCCTCTCTGCCTAGGCCTAGTGTCAGAACATCTCTGAGTGAATTGAAGAGAAAATTTTACAAAAACAAGACGGCAAAAAAGCAAACAATAGAATAAAGTGTATTTTGAATGGAAATTTATTCAAATGTGATGCAAACCCGAAGAGTCAATATAATTTGATATTTGTTGAGGTAAAGACAATATGCTTAATCCCCGTTAAGTTTGTCTCTCATGTGGATCTTCGGCAGACGTGACAGAAAGATACATGGAGCAACACATTTTGTCTAGTCTAGAAATTCCCAACTCAACCTAGGTCATAGGATGAATGTCTATGGCTAAGAGAACAACTAACTCCCACAGAATCATGTCCTGGAACACTGGGATTCATTCAGGAAGATTTAGGGACGTTTTGGTAGTCTTGGCCTTTGGATTCAGTTTTATCAACAAGTGCCAAGGTGAGTAACGTGATTGGTCTAATTAAAGGTCATGGGGGTTTAAGCTCAAATTCTCCATTTGGGATCCCTGTCAAGTTATGTTTCTGAAACTTGGAGGGATGAATGAAGGGCAACAGACATTATTTTTGATAACATAAATGACTAATTAGCTCTGTTGTTTTAGTATGATTTTCTTCATTAGGTTTTGTCCGTGCAGGCAAGTGGTCAACATATGGCTTTTTCATAGAAAAACCTGGAATATTACACAAAATCCAACCCACTCTACAAGCCCATGATAAAAAAAACAATTCTGTTCCAAGATATCATTGTCAAAAATGACCAGAAAGTCAAAATGAAAATGTCTTAAGCGACCCTCTGAGCCAAGATAAAAATAGGCCTGGGGCATTATGCCTAAAAACCACAACCGAGACCAAATGAATAGGGTCTAGTCCATTATTCTTGAGGGTGGACTGGATACCATTCAATGCCAGTCAATCAAACATGAATTCACAATCACATTGATGTGGTAACAGGTCAGAGGCATGTTGACACTGACATGGTACCTGGATAATAATAGCCATTCAGAATGAAGAATAGGGCATAAAGCATACAATGAAAGCCTTCCCCCTCTTCAAGAATAGTTCAGCCCAATCCATGTCAATTTCGGGACTATTAACCCTTATGTCAAAGATGTCAAGTCTAGTCAAAACAGTGATTATTACAGGTCTGAGTGTTAAGCAAAACACAACTTAAGGAAAAGTGAGTTATCAAATGAAGCATTTTTTAGGACTTACCAATGAAAATCAAATGTTTTTCTTTTTGATATATGTAGCAGACAGTCAATGCTAATAGGAGGTGAAAAAATCAGCCCATGAAATGGCCAGATTCTAGGAGTAATTTGGCCTCAAAGATAAAACAAAAGAGCTAATTAGTCATTTATGTTATCAAAAATAATGTCTAGGCCTATTGCCCTTCATTCATCCCTCCAAGTTTCAGAAACATAACTTGACAGGGATCCCAAATGGAGAATTTGATCTTAAACCCCCATGACCTTTTCAACTTCATGCCAAGCAGTATGTATCACCAAATCATTCGACAGGAGGAAAGACAATCGACAGGAGGAAAGACAATAGGCCTACATGTATAATTTCAGTCTGCTGGCCGACACTGCTATTTTTTATGTGCCTAAATTGACTGTCGAAGAAGTGGTTTCTGTTTTTCAAAACATCATTTTGCTTGGCAAACACTCTGTGTTTTCTACACGGAAATATAGATGGCAAAGTCTTGAATAACAGATGTAGTGTTTCTTCCAGAAATTTGAAAGGGTTGAGGTTCTGAAATAAGCCAGGAAAAGGGCAGCGTGAACTGAGAAAAAGGGCAGGGTTTGCACCCTTCTGTAATAAGAAAATGCTTTAGCTGTTCTGAAAAAAATCAGTGAGCACTTTTTGAGGGGCAGGGTGCTGCGCCCTTCTATTTTGATCTACAGTACGTTGCACAATTGACCTCCCTTCCGCGGCGCGCACCACCCGCGTACCACATGCAGCGTCATTCACGTACCATCCTCGTATCTTTCGAGGACGTGGCGCGGCGTCATGGAAGGCATGCAGTGAAGACGTAACGTCATTCACCCAACGTCACGCAACAGAGACGCGTGACGTACCCGTACCATCCGCGATGAACTGAAGGTTACCTTCCGCGCCACGTCCGAGGAAGGTACGCGGATTCTGGGAGGTCAATTGTGCAACGTACTGTAGAAGAAACATTTTTTGGTGAAAATAAAACTGATCTTGCAATGCATTATGCAGAAGCAGACAATTGGCACATGATAAGCTGGCATTGTGTTATCCCCACCCAGTAAATTATTGGGAAGGAGTTGAAATTCTTGAAGAGATGGCAGTTGGATGGAGAATCTTAAAGGAGTTAGACGCCGAAGTTGTAAACAAGCTGGTTTGTTTACAAACATGGTCGGCAAACTAGTTTTATTCCTTCGTGCAGGTGGCAGCACCAGTCGCGCCCCGTGATCGTTGGACTGGTTCCCGGTCCGATGCAACTCACTCACGATATTCACGTCAGTACATATCACCGACAATAGGTGGCAGCACCGCAGGCGTCGCGTGGATAGAGACCAGTGAGTGAGTGTTTACAACTTGGACGTCCAGCTCCTTTAAAACCTGTTCATTTTATAGGTGACTGTAACTGCTCGAAGTACTGCAAGACGAGATGCTCAGGAGGAAAGTATTGGGAGGAGACAAGTAAATCATGCATGACGTGCAAACAGGGACACTTGTAAGTTTAAGGTGAAACGTGTTTAGAATGTCCTTATGACGTGGAACATTCCTCTTTGTTATAACGGTACCTCTTTTCAACATTCCTCTTTGTTGTACCGGTACCTCTTTTCAACAGCTCCTGCACAACTTGGAGAAGGAATGGACTTTTTTGTCCAATGTAATAGCCTGCTGGTGGTTGTCCTAGAAATATGTGTCTGCAAATACAACAGCCATTTCTCATGAATGATTGTCGTTAGGGGTCCAAATCCTTTACGTAAGGAACAAGCATGGCCTAATCTGGCAGGGCGATCGTGTGGGTGTCCCACATGGGGCAGCTGCTACAGGAACTTAGGCCCGTATTCTAAAAGCCTCCTTAACTCTAAGGTCCACTTTAAGCTTTTGTATTCTGCCCTGCAAACAACAGCTACATGTAAAGGTAAACCTTAGAGTTAAGAAAGCTTCTAGAATACGACCCTTATTCTTTTGTTTTAAAGGAGGACCTATAGTGATCTTCTTTGATACCCTGAACCCAATCTAAGCAAATGGTCCACCTCTGTTTCAGCTGTGTTGGCAAGGATTCCCCTGCTTCTAAATGTCCGGCAGGCCACTTCAACCCAAATATAGGTTCTCTTTCCAAGGATGCATGCTTGGTAAGGTTATTGTCGGTTCAATTGACGATATCACCACAAAAGAGTGCAGCACCTGACAGGTCAGCATCATGAAGTCCCGCACGTCATTTCTGAATGCCATGAAGCGACTCGAAAAAAAATCCAGCTGTTCCAGCGATCATGATGTCGTGAAACAATTTGATTTTTTTTCGTCTCACATCAAGACATGAAATGACGTACAGGACATCATGATTCTGACCCGTCAGGTGCTGCGCTCTTTTGGAGTGATAGAGTCTATTGCGGGATGACTTCGGTCGTGCATCATTGTCCGACATTTACACTCTTATCTTATTGGAATTCCATATGTATTGCAGTGTACTTTGGCACTTTATTCATAAACTTTACAGAGAAAACGAATTCTTAACACATCCAACTATGCTTTTCAGGTATGCCCTGCTGGGACTTACAGCGATGCAGGCTCACTGAGTTGCACAATCTGTCCTGCTGGCAAAATATGCCCAAAGAAAGGCACGGGAACACCTACATCCTGCTCCAAAGGTGGTGATTTCTCAGAAGAGGGGGCTACCAAGTGTTCTCGCTGCCCAGCTGGGTATTCATGCCCAACGCCTGCCAAGAGAGTACCTTGTAAAGCTGGATTTTTTTCCAAGGGTGGTAAGTCGGATATGCCCTTACCACTCAGTTCCAGAATCAGTCTGTGAAAATAAGGCCCATCAGCCTGGTGCAAAAGGGGGTATGAAAGTAAAGCAGGATTTTTTAACATCAGAAGATTTGAAAGTGGAGTGGTGCTGAGAGGGGTGGGTCAAAGCCCAGTCAGCAAATGACATCGGCTGATAGTGTACCCAAATGCTGCGTAGGGCTGACGTGGCATTAACGTTATTTGAATGAGATGTGACCCCCAAACAATTGGTTTGGACCTGGTCCAGTCATAACAGGTATCATAGTCTACACTTTTATAAACAGGTGCGAAATCTTGTACACGCTGTCCGGTTGGAAAAGAATGTCCATCGAAGACGCGGGCCTCATCATGCAGTCGGGGAACATACAGTCCAGGAGGCAAGCAGTACTGTGACATGTGCCCTATCGGAACCTATGTTAATTCAGGTAGGTCAAGTTGTGACACTGGTAGATGGCCCAGAGTCGACCAGTGGGTGCAAATTTAGGACGATGCCCATATTTTGGTTGACCTTCGGATGTGAAACTACAGTATGCATATTTGTCTTTTAGGCCACACCGAATGTAAGGGGTGCCCTCCGGGGTCGTACTGTCCCAGCCCCGATAGAAAGCCTCTGCCATGTCCAGCAGGATTTATATCGAAGGGCAAGGCCATGACTTGCATCAGATGCCAAGCAAGTAAGTCTTTTATGCCCCTCTTGTCTGCAGTTTTACTGTCGGTACGTCATCAACTCAGTAATTCTTGAGAGCTGCCCGGCCTGCCCTGCTCTCCTCTTCGAAAGCACAGGGTCTGACTTGATACACCGGCAGAAGTTGGAAGGATCTGTGGCTGGGTTTGCTACTTGGATAGCAGTCACTAATGACCGCTATTGCAAGTCACTCATCCAAAATATTCAGTATCAGACAAGAAGGAACTATGATAGGTCAGCTGAAATGAAATTAGGCTACATGTGTGTTTCTGAACTACAGAGGGCCAACATAATTTTTGACGTTAGTATATTTTCTTTTTTCTAGATCAGATCCCGAATAGCAAAAAAACTGAGTGTATTCCATGTGCAGCTGGAAAGCATTGCCAAGATCTTAGGTAAGAGTTTTCATCACCAAAATCACTGTCGACAGACTTAAGTGGGCATTCTTGTCGGAAGCAAAGAGATCCATTCTCATGGTACAGGCAGAGTCACGTACCGGTACCAAGTACTTTCAACGGCACTAACATCTTCTGCTCCACGTGCTGGTATGTCTGCCACAATTTTGTTTGACAAATGACAAAATTTGCTGCAAAACCAAGGAGTGAAATGTTATAAAAAAAATGATTAAGATGTTTCTAAGGTATGTATAGGGTTGCCTCTGTTGTCATCATGGTTGTTTGGTGATCAGATGGAATTTTCAGTCTGGAGTGAGTTCATTCCAGCTGATATTTTGCTGACTATTTTTGATGGGATGGGGATGGGGATGGGGTGATCATTCAGACTTGTTCATTTTGCATGATACCCCCATGGCGTACTACCTACACAAACTATTCTGGGACCTGACCGTTTCGTTTTGTTCAGCAAAGGCCCACTTGATTGTCCTGATGGCTATTATTCAAAGGAAGGAGAATCAAGCTGCAGAGCATGTCCTGCTGGCCACGAGTGTAAATCAAAGAAAAATGCTGAAAAATGTCGATCTGGTAAATATACTGTGTGATGTTTAGTGTTCTGACTGCCCTGTTAATTGTTTGTGTCGAAATGGAATTAGCAATAATTGATGCTGGGTTATTGACACCGTGCACAAATTATCTGTCTTCACTCTAGGCCTATAGCAGCCATACTATTTCACAGTCATTAATATTTACAGTTTCCTACATTTCTCCAATATCGCCTCCATGGACTAGTAATCAAGTCCTAACATGCCCAAAGTGTCCATCATAAACTTGATGTCGACTTTTTGATTTCTTACTTTAAGGCACCTATGCTGAAGCAGGATGGAAAGAGTGTTTACCATGTCCAGCTGGCTTTAAATGTAATGGTGAAGGGACTTCAAGTCCTACAACATGTGACAGAGGGGAGTATAGTGAAAAAGGAGGTGGGTACAGTAATATTTTCAGAATAAATTGTTTATTTGGAACGTTATGCCCATAGGTGTTCTCAGTCTGTCTGACATTGCTTATAAGAAAAGTACGGTAGCCTCTGCGTTTACATCAGGAGCAGAATAGTTGACTGTCTCAATTTGTTTTATGGCTGATTCCAGTCTAATTTCTGACAGAATCACCATCAGTCTTTATGATGATACCTCTTTGTCTTTGTGTTGAAGCCACAAGTTGCGAAAACTGTCCAGTGGGCAAGTTCTGCATCAATCCATCCGCAACACCAGCGGACTGTGAGAAGGGAACGTACTCGGAAGGGAAACTTGACACATGCCTACCCTGTCCAGCTGGCAAGCAATGTCCAGGAAGGAAATCCATTCAGGAATGTAAGGATGGAACTTATTCTTTTGTCAGAGAGGAGGAATGCTCACCATGTCCACGAGGTAAGACAAAGTATTGTTCAGTGTCATGGAACTGAACTTCTGAAGCTGGGTAGGCCTATTGGTAGAGTCGGTTGACTATTGTGATTGTCTGCAACCCCGTCCTTTGAATGTGGGTGTAAGTGAATTATGTTTTTACATGTCCTTGTTGACATCCCTGGAAAGACAGGGGAACATTTCAACAAAAGAAATACCACTACCACTTACAATACAATACAACTCTTCTTGTCAATTTCAATCTGTCTGTCCTATGCTGTTCTATTGCTCACCTAAACTTTGTAGAATTGGTGGACCATTTATCTGTTTCTGAGAAAACTCTGTAGTCTATTCCCCTGCCAAGTCATGACATACCCGTAATTCAGCCAGCATGGGTGATGAACTAGGCCTTCAGCCTGATGATGTTCATTCGGGCATGGGACATTGAAGGCCCATGACTTGCATTTGGGAGGTTTGTGTGAAATGTTCCAGTAAATGTTTTTTTGTTCAGTCTTCTGCATGTGTGGGTGTTCGTTGGGTGTGGTCAGTTGGAACATGGAGTATACGTCCATGGCTGGAACCAGAGCAGTAGTGTGAAGGTGCAGTATATCTTCATGCCACGGTAGTCTTTCAAACTATCTTCTTGATGTAGGTGAGTTGGTGCAACAAGATTGTGAACTTGTGGCTGTTCTTAACTTCTTGTATTCAACTTCAAAATAAAGTCTTTTTTCCTTGCTGATAGTATTGTTCCTTATTTCTTTTTGCCAGTGTTAAACTCTTGACATTTTCCCATAAAACTGCTTGAACTTCGCCTGTCACCGATTATCATTTCATTATCATCCATGTAAATCGTGCCTCACTTATTTCACATTGCTCTCTTTTCCAGGTTGCTAAATGCCCTTGTAGTTGATAAATGTCTCTGTTTTTCAATTTCTGATATACTTGTGGTGGATGTACCCTTATTGTTGGTAATCATTCTTTGATACTTGTTCTTATCTTCGTCGCTGTCTTTCTTGTCTTCCCATATTACCCACTCTACACTCTGTGTTTTGCTGAATATTATTATTGACCTGTTGCTAATTCTGAAACTATTGAAATCGTCAATATACTTTAATTTGTTGTTGCCAAAGTTAGGCCATTTTCATGATATTGTTGCTGTCTCTTTTTAATGTGATAATCTGTACCATTTCTTGCAGTGTGATATTCTCATCTCCACTTGTCATTATATTCCTCTTGATGAATGACATAATCTGATATTATCATTTCCTGTTTGCCCCATTGTTTCTTGTCATATCTCTTCATTCCTCTCATGTGTTCCATTGTCATGTTACGTCTCATGATCTTCTCTCTCTCTCCATGATTAATGGGTTGAGTTTGACAACTTGAGCACCCAGTCTTCCAACTTTAGTCATCACAACCTCTTAATGCTACTGGGGTAGTTTCTATTTGCATGTAAATAGTGGTGTTATCGTTTGTGTTGGTGAACTTGAACCCAAACCAACATGAAAATCTCCTTTCAAGGATATACTTGTGCCAACAAAGCTGATGTGCCTCAGCCTTGTCCTGCCGGGCAATACAACGTTGACTCGAATTCCAAGTCATGTAAGTTGTGCCCTGCTGGATCAATGTGTCCCAAGGCTGATGAAGAACCACAAAGCTGTCCACAAGGTAGGTCTCTTCCTGTTCATGTCAATTATTACAATCCCCAATGTATTCAAGAAGTACGCCTTATCTCAACAAATTCCGCCAACTAACTCATTTTAAAAGTTAATCCAATGGTGAAGCCTTTTACCCGAACCTAATTGGAATATCAGATCTAGTGTCGTACGTCATGGTTTTGCAGACTATTTGGTAATTAGGCTACTTTGTAAAACAATAGTCTTCAATAATTATGACTTCCATATCAGATGATCTTCAATTACATTGTATTGGTGCCCATCCGAAAGCAAAAAGTCTTCAGTTATTGATAGCTTCACTAATTTCTTTATTCTAGGAAGTGTCAGTAGTCCAGGGCAGACTAATTGCACCCGATGTCCAGCAGGTTACAAGTGTCCTGATCCGCAGGACTTCCAGAAGATGACAGCATGTGAACCTGGAACATATTCAAAGGAAGGCCAGTCAGATTGTACCGAATGTCCTCCGAAGAAGTATTGTCCATATACTGAGTATGTTTCCATTCCTATACAGTCTTTGCCGTTTGACGGGCGCGATTTTGCATGCACCTCGAAAACAATAGAATTTCTATTGTTTGCGACGTGCATGCAAAATCGCGCCCGTCAAACGGCAAAGACTGCCTGTATTTCTGGGTTAAGTGGATTTCCCATCTCGCCAGGAGTCACCAGCAAAAACTTCACTAAAAAGTCGTGTAGGATGACTCCCCTGCAAAGTCCTGCTTATTTCAGTGTTGGCCTATCCTGAAAGATTGAATCCGGTTGAACCCTTTCTTTCCAATAGCCGCCAGTTCATCATATGAGTTGATGTGTTTGTGAAGGACATAGCCTTCTCAGATCAATTCGTCAATACATCTTCGGCAAGTTTCAGGATATTCCAAGTCGACCTAGACAATATTGTGTCTCAAATTATAATTTCAGCCAAGGAATATCAAATGATTGCCCTCCTGGGACGTACTCTAAAGGCAAACAGATGGTGTGCACCATGTGTAAGCGTGGCAAAGCTTGTCCTAAAAGAGATGGAACTGGGATCGTTGGCTGTGAGAAAGGCGAATACTCCTTACCAGGTGATTAATTAATTGATAGCCCTGTTAAAGCATTCATAATCACTTGTCTTGCCACACAATCTCTTCAAAAAGATAAGAACGTAGTGGCCCCAACTTTAGCCTAGAGAGAGGACCAGTCAACATAGAAGTTCTTTCTCGACCACTAGAACATGAAATAGAAACGGGTTTCTAAGGTGAAAGACATCGAATCCTACCAGATTCCGAACCCACGGACCCTCTCAACCATTACATTGCAATGCACAAAGGGAAAAATTCTAGATGTTGATCCTTGGATCTTACTTGAGCTCTTGTTTCTCCACCAGGAGCACTAAAATGCCTCATCTGCCCTGCTGGCTATGCCTGTCCTAATTCAACCAATGGTGAGATAAAGCGTTGCCGAAGAGGTACCTTTGCCGAGGCCAAGAAGACGAAGTGCACTCCATGTCCAGCGGGGAAGATGTGTCCCAACACCAAGAAAGACCAAAAGATGCCTTGTCCAAAGGGGACCTATTCTCTTGGGAATCAGTCACACTGTATATTGTGTCCTCCTGGCTTTGAATGCCCTGACGTGACTGGGAAAAAAAAGTTAGCAGAATTTTTTGAATGTTTTCAAAATTAGTTTAGATTATGAAACAAATCATCAAATTATCAGGTTTTCAAAGGTTGCTGTGTGATTAGTTGAATTAAGTGTGGTGTCATTATGGAATATATCAATGGTATCTTGGTGGGGGATTTTGTCGTTAGATTTGGCAATGAAGCAAATGATCAATTCCTGTTGTTCTCTATCACTTTTTTCCAGGAAGGAATGCGAGCCTGGTTTCTACTCCTTGGGCGGAAAGCAGAAATGTGAGAAATGTCCAGAGGGGTCGTACTGCCCAAGCACTGTGTCAGTCCCATATGGATGTCCCATTGGGATGTATAGTGAAGCAGGAAAACCTAACTGTACAGCATGTGAACCCGGGTTCAAATGCCCTACAACTAAGGGTAAGGGATTTCATTATTGCCCTCCTAAGGTCAGGTTTAAATGATCTGTGGCAGTTGGTCACTCCGCCCTTTGACTACCCTCCCTTCCCTTGGCATAGGTGAGGGTAGGTGTCATTTGAACCATCGTTAAGGCAAGAGGCGGTTGCTAAGAATGTCCTAAGGTCAGGTTTAAATGATCTGCGGCAGTTGCTCACTCCGCCCTTTGACTACCCTCCTGTTCCTTGGCGTAAGCGAGGGTAAGAGTCATTTGAACCATTGTTAGGGCAAGATGCTAAGAATGTGGTTATGCTGTTCATCAAACTGGGACCATACTTATGAAGATTTTCACCGTACATGCTTTTTCAGGTCCTCTTTGAATTCTACACTCAGTTGTCGAAACGAGTGTTTATAAAAGGAGCCAGATATCATGATGACTCTTTCTTCTTCAGAATCTAAGAAGGAGGAATGTCCAAAGGGCACCTACTCGGGCAAGTTTGCCTTATCATGCAAACCATGCGAACGAGGATACATATGTAAAAAAGGCGCTAACACAAGTCGCCCGGAAGATGGACTCTGTAAAAAAGGGGGTTATTGTAACGGGAAGAAATTCATAAAATGCCCACAAGGGACTTACAATCCTTTTAATGGTTCTAGGTATGAACTTGACTGCTTAACTTGTCCTGCTGGTAAGTATTCTATCTGAAGTCAAATGCTTGGCTCCAAAGATACAGTGGCAACTAAGAAAATTGTATGATGAAAATGCATCATTACATTGTGATAGTGCTGGTGATTGATGCCTCATGCGAGGGTCCGTGGGTTCGAATCTGGTAGGAAGCAATGTCTTTCACCTTAGAAACCCGATTCTATTTCATATTCATTACATTGTGACCAGTAACAACTGGTGAACTGCAGTCCCTTCTAAGAGCCCTTTTGTTGAAAGTAGGTTTCTGCAATTTATCTGCAGTTGATGGCATCTGATAAGTTAAAATCTCTTCTCCCAGGTTATGTATGTGACAAAAAGGGACTTGTGTATTACAAGAAGAAATGCAAGATAGGGCATTACTGTCCTCCTGGTGTAAACAAAACTGATGGGAATCCATGTCCAAGTAAGTTCGTTTTGTGATTTTCCAGTGCTTCACATAAGACGGGCGTAGTCAGCTTGCGGCCCTGGGTGCCTGCAAAATTGTGCCAAGGAGCTCGACTGACCACGCTCCTCGGCATCCTTGAAGTTCAGGCGCGAGTGTGAACAGCTCTCCTTCACAAGTGTGAACAGCTCTCCTCGAGCCTTTGAGGAGCTTAACTGATTGAGTTCCTGCAGATTTCAAACGTGAAGCATTGATTATCGTATGTGGTCATTGGCATTGCTTATGAGCTAGGGCCTTTGTTTGGTTGTGAATGTGTAAGCAACACAGTGGCACCTCCCTTAGCTGACACCTCTACCAGGAGGACACCTCTCTGTAACGGACATCAAAGTTCAGTCCCAACGTTGTCATCTCTTTTCATTTTGAACCTGCCTTGCAATTTAAGAGCAACATCAGTCCAAGAGTTTTGATTGTAATACCTTTATGACTGGGCACAATGATGATCCTTCTGACATTTCCTTACAACTTTGATCATCTTTAATTAAAATATTTCATTCCCTTGAAATTTCAGGAGGAACTGTCAATAATAAAATGATGGCAACTAGCTTGAGTTGGTGCAAGCCATGCCCTAGGGGAGCCTATTGTTTGGTGGGGGCAAATAACAAAGGAAGGGCTTGTCCAGAAGGCTACTGGTGTACAGTTGGCCAAACGAGTGGATTTCAGAACCCTTGTCCGATTGGGACCTACAGTAATAGGGAACGAGTGAAAAGTAAGTGCTCATCTTTGATACAGCATTAGGCAATGTCTGCCACGTGCAGGCCCCCATCCTCCCACACAGGGGTTTTTACCTCGTTCCTGAGCTTCATCCACTCACACTGGCACGAACTTCAGGTGCGAGTGTACGAAGAGGGGTGAGACCAATCCCCTACTATGGGAGGATGTAGGCACCCTATCTTTTCTTTGAATGTGGTTGGATAACATTGGGGGAGTACCGTACAGCTGCACCACCCGCCGCAAATGAAGGCAGCTTTAGGATGAATCAGTTTGTTGTTGACTCTCACACAGGCATCCTCTGTGGCAAACTCGCTCTTGATTCCTTCAGTCCCAGGTCCTACTTGGCAAATGTTTGGAGGATACCTTCACTACCCGGTTTTAGCAAATGTTTGGAGGAACCTTCACTCCCGGGTTTTTATCTGGCAACTGCAATGTCTGGCCCTCTTTGGCAAATTTCAGTTGTCACCGTTTGATTGAACAAAATGAACACTTTTGTGAATTTGACTCATTAGTAATATGGATCGGGGTTTGTCTTTAAGGACCCAGCGAGTGCAAGACATGTCCGGCGGGACATTATTGCCCATCTGGAACCGCGGAACGTCCGTCAACAGAACCAATTCCATGCAAACCTGGCACGTACAATCCACTCAATTACACAGCTCATGAGTTCAACTGTAGGAAGTGTGATGCTGGATGGGCTTGTCCTGAGGAAGGCCAGGCCAATATCACAGACCCTTGTTCTGAAGGTTAGTTGCCCATCGTTGACTGAAATCTTCCACTGATTTTGCCAGTTTGTACAAATATTTTATTCAACACAAAACCTTGTTCTCATCAATGAGTTGGGTTTGTATGAAGAAGTGCTGATTTTAAGTGTACCGGTATCGATTTCATCACTTCTACTTCTCGATCAGTTGGTTAATGTAAGTGGCATATCCTTAGTGAAGTTTGCCTTGGAGTAAACAACCTAAGAGTTGGAAATTAGGGAGATCAACCAGGTCCTAGTGCAGTGCGAGTGCAAAATAATGTTCATTCCTTATTAGGAAGTTACACTGACAGAGGCTGATGAGGGATGGATAGTGGTTACTAATGCTGAAGGGGTGAATGTCATCCATTCTGAATCCTAACCCCTGATGCCTATCCCACAACCCTTGATATCTGGCCTCCTACCCCTGACCCCTAAAGCCTACTCCTAATCCTAACCCTAACCCCTTACCCCTGACCCGTACAGGCAGCCATTATCCTAGATAGTGGTACCCTGTTCATTAGGATTAGAAGACATTTACAACTTTTACGTTACTAATGAGACTGTTTATTTGTACCATTCAGGTCATTATTGTCCCAATGGCACGATTAATCCAACTGACTACCCCTGTCTACCGGGAACGTACACTGGACAGACAAATTTGACACGAGCTGATGAGTGCGATCCTTGTCCTCCTGGGAAAGCTTGCTTCTGGGGCACAGGTATGGATATACTTAAGTAACAGATTTCCACTTTGGTTGATCTTCCCTAGGATTCCTTGTACATTATGTGACAAATTGGCTATTGTTTTCACGAGACCTGTTATCATGTTGATGCTTGATTGTTGGCATCCACCTTTCTTACTTGAAAGTTTTGAAACTTAACTGGATTCTTGTTTTCTTTATCCTCTAGGGCTGTACTGGAATGGCTCCGTTCCTGTGGACTGTGCCCCTGGATACTACTGTCCCTTGATGACTCCAACACCAACAACATTTCCTTGTCCAAAGGGGTCGTATTCACCTAAGATAGGGCTATACAAAGCATCACAATGCACTGTCTGTCCAGCTGGAATGTTCTGTCGAGGTGAGGCTTGCGAAGCAGTTTGGTTGTCCGAATGGGACATACAGATGTTGAGGGGATAAGGCTGTATCAGACCCCAGTCTACTAGAAAGTGCCTGAGGAAGACCCCAATCTAGAAAGTGCCAGAGGTAGACTGGTTGGGGTCGAAAATTTACGAAATTCGGAGACGACTTTTACGTATCGTACCATAAGATAAACTTCCATTGTAAAAAGACGATACCGGTACTGGTAATAGCCATGAACAATTGCTGTGGCGTGGCTGCTCAATTTGACATCTAAGAGAATTTCAAACCCAACTAGTTTCCATCTTTAAATATCTCAACGCCATGCTTTATGAACCTATCTTGGTGTGTTGGTGGTAGAATTCTGTTGGTATCTATTTCTAGCTGGCCTAACGCACCGAACTGGACCATGTCCAAAAGGATTCTTCTGCCCAAATGGAACCGGGCTTGCGAAGCAGTTTGGTTGTCCGAATGGGACATACATCGATGTTGAGGGGATCAAGGCTGCATCAGACTGCAAACCATGCACACAAGGTGAGTAGAAGTGCAAGTGATATCAACTGTGGGATCCCAGTGGTTTGCATCGTTGTTCTTTATGCTGCCAAGGGTATTCTGTTGCTTTCGTGATTTTTCCATCAGGGCTGAACCCAAAGCATTATCAGCTCTGGTAAGTCTGGAAGAGGCCATCTTGATACACATTTTATGGAACTTGTAGCGAAGACCTTGACCTGTGGTCCCTGGTGCTAAAAGTTCCAAGAGATGAGACTACTGCTAAAATAGGTGCCTTTGGCTTTGGTTTACAGCTGGATGCTGCACTGCACAGATGAACGGGACTCAAATTAATGTTTCGAAATGGGCTCCCGAATATCTTCTACTTTGCATTCCAGGTCATTACTGTGAATATGCTACTATCACCCCCTCACCCTGTAGAACAGGAACATACATGCCTTATGGAGCTGCTGCTGATGGTACTGTATTGGGTATGTATGTGGTGCAACATAGTTCGTAAATGCTTTATGAAATCTGCTGTGATGTCATATGCTAAGCCTCTATACTGGACTCCTCTAACCATTCCTGGCCTTAAGCTACGTTTAGCTGACACGCGGATTGCGGAATGCGGAAGCGGAAAATGCTCGCATACAACATATCGCTTCCGCTGGGGATTCCATGTCCCTACACCGCATTCCAGATGTCTGGTAAATGCAGCTTTAGGCTTCCAAGGACGCAAAAGTGCCTGAGATCTGCAATTAGCCTTAGGCCTAGCTTTTATCTTTTACGTAGACCTCCAGAATTCCCCCATTGATGAATTTCATTTATCTTCCCAGGCAAACCAGCTAAGAGAAGATTCAAGTGTCTACCATGTCTTGGAGGCCATTACTGCGGTCTTGCAACCATCATACCCAAACCCTGTGGTGTTACAAAGTATTCGGAGACAGGTTGGAAGAAATGTAAACCGTGTCCACCAGGATTTTACTGTGACCTGAATGTGACTTCTGATGCTGTCATGAGGAGGGAGAAGCAGTGTCATGCTGGGATGTACTGTGGTGGAGGTTTGAAGGATATGACTCAAGCTGTACCCTGCACTAAGGGAAAGTACTGTGTTAAAGGTATGTATGAAAGGTACTTTGCTGGTGGGTTTTTTCCCATTTTTCCCCGTCCCAAATACAGTGCACCCTTGCTCTTCTTACAAACTCGATTTTACGAACTCCAGATATACGAACCCAACGTGTGGCTCCCAAAATTTCATGACATTTATGTAAATCCTCGCTGTTATGAACTCCATGTTAGTACCAACTTAGCCCTTGCACCCCAAAGGGGTCAACCCTAACCCAAACCTTATACCTGACAATTAGAGGCCAAATTGGGAAGGGTAAAAGGAGAAGACACTAAACGGTTGAGGTGTCAATTTTTATGCCCCCTCTTCAACAGAAGTGGGGCATTATGTCGTCACCCGTTACGTCCGTCCATTGTTGACCTTTCCAGTCTCCGATCATTTAAAAGAAAACTCTCCGTCCAAACAGGTGTGCCAGTCTTTCAATCATTTCATGATGTCGATGAATTTCTTTAACGACAGTTTGGATTTGATTTCAGGTGCGCCTGTAGAATTGAACTGTCCTGTTGGTACCATAAGAACCACACCAGGGGGCGCTGGCCTTCATGACTGTTTACCCTGTCCGGCTGGAGCGTACTGCATTGAAGGATCATGGAAAATAACTGGCCAGTGCAGTGAGGGGTTTTACTGTCCCACAGATTTCAACAACCCATATCATAGTGGAGTGGATTTGATTGGCTCCTATGGTCCTAGACAGGTTGGTTAACAATTATTCACCTACAAAGTGGAAAAAATCGTAAAACGGGCTAGAACGTTTAGTGTTGGTCAGACAATGCCTCGAAGTTCTTGAGCATCCTTCCCGTCTGAGCGCGTCCCATGAAGTTTGTAAAAAAACTGTAAAAAGTTGCCACTGCGTCCACTCCAATCGCACACAGTTTGAACCCGTTCAGCAACATTTTCAAGAACGTGCTAAGACGTAGCTCAGCTTTCCTTGTGTGTTTTTTCCTAAGGTTCCCTGTCCCCCTGGTACATACACAGACATCAAAGGCACACCGAATGTGACACAGTGCAAAGTCTGTCCATCACAATATTACTGCACATTGGGTACACCGCAACCCATTGACTGCCCTCGAGGGTATTACTGCCCTTTAGGCGCTCCTCAACCAGTGCCGTGCCCATCTGGAAGGTATGGGAACATCACTAGTAAGTACCAGTTACCCTACATTGAAGTAAATAACTTGGTAATGTTGGATTCTTCTTACATGTAGTTGATGAAAAAGTGACTCTTGTTCTGTGCTTTTCTGTGGATACTTGTGCTTTTCCCCATTTTCAAACGCCCCCTTAATTGGAGAAAGCTAAGAAAATCAGCACGTGGGTTTTCCTGAGATTTATTCAAGGATTCTTGTTTCATCTCTTCCAGACTTAGAGCATTACCTTAACTGTACATTTTGTGATGCTGGTTTTTACTGCGACTCGCCTGGATTGACTTCACCAAGGGGACCATGTGACCCAGGATATGTCTGCTGGGGCGGGGCCTCCACGTCAGCTCCTGTTGATGGCAAGACTGGAAATGTCTGCCCGAGGGGAGGTTATTGTCCACTTGGTGAGGAAATACAAAATGTTTCTCAAAAGGGTGGTTAAAGTCCTGCGTAACCGGTGGTAACTGGTGGTCATCTGTTTTCAACGGGCCGTTACGCTCGGCCCCAGCATTTAGTTCCACGCCACCTAGGGATTCTACTAAACGCGGGTAATGTAGTGGGTAGCGGTTCGAAACTGCGGGAGGAGTTTAATGGGCCGTATGCTTGGGTCGGACTTAGCCACACTTTCATTAAAGCCTGACTTTTCTCAATGCTTCAAGCAAAGAGGAAGTCTAACTTCACAGTACTTAGGCTAAAGTTTGACCCAAGCATAGGGCCCAACGATTGCTTCATAATCACTTTCTTTTTGTTGTGCGTGTTTTCTACAGCTAACAGAATTCTGTTTCCTCGTCAGGTTCTGGGAAGGCTACCCCCTGCCCTGAAGGCACCTACAGCAACATCACAGGGGCCGTTAACAATTACGACTGTTTCGAATGCGACCCAGGGTATTACTGCAACCAAGTAGCTGGTGGTGAACCAACAGGGCTCTGCTACGGAGGCTACTTCTGCCTTGGTGGGGCAAGATCTCCGATGGAAAACATGTCATTTCCAGGTCATTTTCTCTTTTGTGGAGCTTTTGACTCACCTGTTATTTTCATTCAGATTCATTCTGTGTGTCTTGGTTTAAAGCCTAGAATTTGTGGAGTTGTTTTTGCACGATGCTCTTGCAACTTTTCGCATAAAGTCCACTGGCAAAATCGTTCCTAGTTCTTTGTACTCTTTTCATATATTAACTTTACTTTAACATCAATTGAGGAAAAGTTACGTAGTTCGGTGGATAGATTTACAGAACTTAAACGTCTTGTGATTTCATTGTTTTCCAGGTTACTATGCCCCCAATGGATCGATGCAGCCCCGGGAGTGCGAGGAGGGGAAGTATAATTCATACCCTGCCGCAGCTGATTGCCAGTTTTGTGATGAAGGGGCGTATTGTCCGCAAAAAGGCATGAACCATACGTTACTTTGTCCACCTGGAAAGTACTGTCCCCTGGGGACTGTCATGCCAATAAATTGTCCTGTAGGAACCTATAACAATGGGTAAGTTAACTTGGTTTATGCTGTTTGTGTGAGAGGTACCGTAGAAAGTTATAGGCCTAAACCTACCAAATCTTGGAATGTTACAGATATTCACATAGTACGGTAGAGCGACTCAAATTGTACTGGGTTTTGTATTTCAATTTTAGAACTGGTATCAAGGCGAAATCAGAATGTTCCCCTTGCCCGCCCGGATACTACTGTAGTGAATTGGGTGGCACTGTTCCCACTGGCAAGTGCATGGCAGGACATATCTGCTATAAAAGAGCCATAAACGCTCAGCCTATCCATGTCCATGCAGATGGGGACTTCCTCGCAGATATCTGGGGTGAAGTCTGTAGGGAAGGCCACTACTGCCCTGAGGGAACGGACACCATGATGCCATGTCCTGCAGGGACTTACAACCCAGACAAGAGGGGACGGTCCTTGGATGACTGTCAGCCGTGTGATCCAGGGATGTATTGCAACAATGAAACCTTAACAGCTCCATCTGGTGAGTTGAAATATATTCATGTTGGCAAATTAATGTGGGCTGATTTCCAAAATATGGCGTTATTAGTTCTATCGACATTGGCCAAAGTATAGCAGGAGGAAACCGGAGTGCCTGGAGACCACATGTGCTGTCAGAAAGTCGGCACCCTCTCTGTCAGACCGGGAATCAAACCCGCGACTTCAGAAGTGACAGGTGGTGATGTTTCCATCGCGCCACTCTGTCAGGTACTGGGCTCGAATCATGAATGGGCCAATGCATGATTATGGCCTATTACCTTGGAGGTGATACATGTAGGTGCTGATGTGGCTGCTGATGCCACTCTTAAAATCCTGAATTTGAATTAACTAGGAAAAACTACTCCCGATACATTTTGAATGCATAATTGTATTGTCTTCATACACCACATCCAATCATTTCAGGTGTTTGCACAGCGGGTTTCTTCTGTATCAGTGGAATGACATCACCGACCCCATCCAACAGCCGTCTTGGTGGTCTGTGCCCCTTTCACCACTTTTGCCCTAATGGCACTGGTCTGCCGTTACCGTGTCCGTCTGGTTTCCATGCCAATGCTACTGGAATGAAAGCTTGTAAACCCTGCCCTGGAGGTTACATCTGCTACTCAAGGACACAACCGGAGGTCTGCCCTAAAGGTTGGTTACTCATTCATCATTAGAGTTGGCTCTGTTTTTTGCAATGAAACACATGAATCAAAACTATAAAATACAGATTTTACTAATTGATTTATTTTAATACTTCTATGCAGGTCACTACTGTCCTGGCAGCACCGTCACCTCACCTCTGAAACTTCCTAAACAATGTCCGGTTGGAACTTACAATCCTCACCGTGGGTTGAGGACGATGTCTGAGTGTGTGAGCTGTGATGGAGGGTCATACTGCAGTGACGAAGGTAGGCTACCATGGTTACCAGTGTTCGGGCGGGAAAAGTGATGCTCTTTCCTTTTCTTATCAAATATTGAGTGAATAGCCATGAGCTCAAACTGGGATCATTATTGGCTCTTCAGACAATGTTGGATGATTTTGTATGTAATGTAGGAGGAAAGCTGAGCCGCGGTGGAAAATAACACTGTCAAAGAGAAAGTTACCCTCCCTATCACACCAGTGAAAACTGGATATTATTTTCCAGGACTGTTTGAAGTGTCTGGACCCATCAGCCCTGGATATTGGTCCTCATCTGGTGCTACCTTCTCCCATCCTACTGAGCGTCACACTCATGGAGGTTGTCCCAGAGGTTTCTACTGCCCACTTGGTAGCAAGAAGCCCACTCCTTGCCCTGCTGGGACGTACAGGTGAGAGCGTGATGGGTGGAATTCTCAAAGTATTAACTCTGGCCCACACCAAGTTGGCTGCACCAGGGCATATTCGTGGATTTACAGAAGCAGAAGTGAACACTCTTCCCAAATTCATAGATGTGAACATTGAATGTGCCTGGTTTTGGCTGAATGTGTAAAAAATTTGGCAGTGAATGCTCAACTGATGATCGTGTGGTGAGCGCATTTACCTTTAGTGTTATGCAACTAGCTCCATGGTCAGATCTTGAGTAGAATGCTGGCCGGGAGAAGAGTAATAATACAGTCTAATACTGATTCAATATAAGACTAGTTTCATTGCCTTGTCTTTCATTTCAGCAATGATCTGTGGTTGGAGAGTGTAGATCAGTGCTTGCTCTGCCCAGGAGGGCGAGCTTGCCCAGAGACAAACATGACTGCACCTGGTAGTGTATGTTATGCAGGATTCCACTGCATCCTAGGGTCAACTGATCCTGGACCGGGAAACAAAACAATGGGAGGAGTATGTCCATTAGGTTTGTTGACGTTTCTCTCTCTTATTAATTAGTAATTATGAAAGTCAAGTCCTTGATTTTCGTTTCTACAGTACTTTGCACAACTGATTGACCTTCCGTGCCATATTCCATCCGCATATCACATGTAGTGTCATGCACATACCATCCTCGTATCTTCCACGGATGTTGCGTGGCGCTGTAGAAGGCACGCAATGAAGATGTCATTTGTGGATGGTCTACGCAGATGTCACAGAAAAGACACGTGCGTGCCCGTTCCATATGCAGTGAAGTGGAGCGTACCTTCCACGTGACATACGAGGAAGGTATGTGGATAAAGGTAGGTGAGTTGCGCTCTGTGCTGTACTTATATAGGCTCTTGAAAATGTTGCAATTTATTATGTCTTCAGGTTCAATGTGCCCACCTGGCTCTGAAAATCCTGAAGTCTGTCGACCTGGTACTTACCAGGCAGAAGAGGGCCAACCAAAATGCGACATTTGTCCCCCAGGATTTTATTGCCTAATGAACACCTCATCACCGACACCCTGTCCTCCTGGTTACTACTGCCCCCAAGGAACAACTCGAGGCAATGAGTTTCCCTGCGATGAAGGCACATTTTACAATAAGACGGGAGCTAGCGAGGAGAAAGACTGTATGCCATGTACACCTGGGTAAGTCACGTCATCACATCTTCAGCGAGGAACTGAGTCCATTGTCGACGGTGGCCTGACGGTCGGCCACCAGATTGTTGCTGGCCCTTGATACGCTGATTTTCCGCTCTGCAGCCACTGGTGGGCCACCAATCGCTGCTATCTGGGTTCTTTTAAATGAACAAGATTCTCAATTTATGCTCATTTTAATCATTGCATATCAATGAAGAAAGTGAATAGCCGTGAGCTATAGAGGCCTTGCAATGACGTCATCCTGGCGGCCATGCTGGAGGGCACAGGACACAGGTGTGAGCTGACCGTGACGTGACTTGCATGAATGCTCCACACCATTGTTTGACGAAACATCGTTGGGGCATGCACGGCTCATTTCGCTGCACCTCTGCAGCAGACATCATTATTTGCAAGCCTTTATTATTGGCCATTAGACAGTATTGGGCAATTTTGATGAAAAGTAGGAGCAAACCTGGATCCGCCCCTGATGTATCACATCTTCTGTCTTTTAGTTACTATTGCCTCGTCCCTGGACTTGCCACTCCAACTGGACCCTGCAAGGAAGGTTTCTACTGTTCTGGTGGCTCGGAATACAGCCAGCCATTCAAAACATCTAAGGGTGGTGCCTGCAAACCAGGGTACTACTGTCCAACAGCCAGCCCGAGACCTATTCCATGCACACCTGGTTGGTACTGTGACCAGCATATGATGTCCAAACCAACTGGAAAGTGTCATCGTGGATTCTATTGTAAATCGGGAGCTAGCAGCCCTGCTCCGAGAGATGGAAAATCAGGTGAACGTTTATAATAAGAATTTGTTTCATTGTTCATTAATACACTATCCATGCAATTATTCCAGACACAGAGCAATGAGTAGCATACTCACTTGGCCTCGAATTGAAGTCAGAAGTTTCTGGTTCACTCATTCGGTTTGCATGAAACGGATGTAGTCTCTGCTTTGGCCAGTTAGCCTTTCTAACTGCATGGAGGAAGTGGCATCTGTGTCTAATGTCACCTGTTGATATCGATATCAAAGGGTTACGTGCATCAAAGTAGAGTTTTGCAAAGCCCCAAAACGCCAACGTGTACGTCTATCGTTTTGTTCGGTGCTCTTTTCATGGCACCGAACAATGGGTATGGCGTTCACGTTGGCGTTTCGGGGGCTTTGCGAAAACTCCCTATTATTTGAGCTCTGATACACGCGAATATGATGTCAGTCATAGGTGGGGATCGCATGAATATTCACGATGCTTTCTGCTTATTCCCAGGAGACATCTGTCCAAGAGGTTATTACTGCCCTGTTGGCAGTCTCAATGCCACAGCATGTCCAGCTGGTACCTACAACCATGTCTTGGGTGGAAGATCTCACAAGGACTGCCTGAACTGCACTAAAGGTTTCTACTGTGAGAATGAAGGCAATGCTAAACCAACTGGACCTTGTCATACTGGTTATTACTGCCCTGGAGGTACTGAGAGTGGTAATCTGACTCACTACATTTGTCCCCTTGGTAAGTGAAACTCCTTGTGACCATATTTGGTGACGTCAATGCCAGAGGCCCGTTGAATACCATGCGGGCAATCTTGTTCATGATGAGTGCCATGACAGAATGTATACCTCTGTCATTGGTACTCCATTACTCCAGCTTTCAAATTTAATGTGTAGGCCTGCTTGTAAGACAATTTAGCAAACCTAATGTTGTGAGAAGCCTGCTCCCTTTCGGTGATGGGGGGGGGGGGGTCTTGTCCTCAGCGTCAATATGTGAATTGGATAATTTATTTTTTTGAATCAAAGACACTGAGGGTTCATAATCACTATGATCACCTTAATAATTGTCAACATTTTTCACTTCGGTGTAGGTCACCACTGCCCTCGTGGTAGTTCAGTCCCATTACGATGTTGGCCAGGTTCGTACCAGGATGAATTTGGCCAGGGAACGTGTAAAACGTGCCCTGCTGGTTACTACTGTGATACCCTGGAGAGTGTTGTGGCATACAATGAGACTTCTATCTGCCCAAAAGGTGAGCTATAAAATAAAACTCTCATTTACAGGATTTTCACAGTCTTTCAGCAGATTTTGATCCTCTGAATACCATGACTGCTGGTACACTGAACCTGAATGGGTGAACTTATACACAGTTCATGTACTGGTATCTTACTTGTTATTATACAAATAGTGGATGGTAGGGAGTCCAATATGGATTTTTGTTGGATGAAGAAAAGTTATATCGGACGAGGCGAAGCCGAGTCCGATATAACTTTTCTTCATCCAACAAAAATCCATATTGGACGACCTGCCATCCACTCTTTGCTATATTATGTAAATTGCCTAGCAACTATAACAACAGGCCTATGCTCTGATTGGCTGAAACTAGGAGGGCTGTCCGATACGAGTATTAGGATCCGATACGATGATTGAGTGTCCGATACGATGTGACATCCTATGATCACATGATGCAATCTGCTGCACATGATTGGCCAAGAACATTTGATTGCATAATATAGGTCATTATTGTCCCCCTGGCACAAGATTTGCAAAGGAGCATCGCTGCCCTCCTGGTACCTACAACAGCTTGGAAGGGGAAGGCAGTCTGGCTGGCTGTTTGCCCTGCCCTGGTGGATATTTCTGTGATCAGTATGCCCAAGTTAGATATACCAAGAGTTGTTTACCAGGGTAAGTCTGAAAACGCACTTCTTCTCTTTTACTCTTTGTTGTGCGATGTCACATATATCGCCCAAAAGATTTCGGTCGATAAAGACCAGGCTTTATAGACGGGAGGGGGAGTTGAGAAAGTGTATGTTTGTCCTCGTTAATAGACGATTCTCAAATTAGCAGATCTGCGCACTTCTGCCAAAATCGCAACCACAACCTCAATCTGAAACCGGGTGACGTGACGCAGTCCATGATTCGGCAATGGTCGACTCTGATGCAACGTCTTCGAAGTCCCTGTCACGGGGTTGTCTGTGTCACGTCATTCAGCTTCAGATTGAGGTTGTGGTTAAGATTTCAGTGGAAGTGCACAGGTCTTTGTCGTTTACGTCAATTTGAGAATGGTCTATTGTGTGTGTTTATTGCAGCTACTACTGTAGAAAAGGTGCCAAATCTGGGACTCCACACCAAGGGGAGATGGCCAACCCATGTCCACGTGGGTTTTACTGTCCTTTTGAGACTGCTGAACCAGTTCCTTGCCCCAATGGGACTTTCTCCAATGATAAGAAACTGACAAACAGAAAGGATTGTAGGAAATGTAGTCATGGTAAGTTGAGAGTGGATGAAATGTGCATGCTCATATTGCCTACAGTCCTTTAATGGGGAACTTTACTGCCGTTACAGGCCACCACCAGTTAGCGGTCCTAGGGCGTCATGGAATTTGACGTCCGGGTCACAGAGAAGAAATGGACGCTAAAATGCGATCCATAATGATGTGGAGGCTGTGACTTCCGTCAAAGACGTCAAATTTTGTGACGTGCTAGGACCGCTAACAGGCAGCCTCTACCGGCAGGAAAGTCCGCCATTGATGAAGCTGTCCTAATTTTGTGTGTCGCTAATCACAGCTATAGTGTCTTATGTTCCCAAAGGTCATTACTGTGGGAAGGCCAACCTGACTGCTCCTGAGGGAAAGTGTCTCCCTGGTTACTACTGCCCTCCTGGGTCTATCCTCCCTGATGAGAATGTGTGTCCAGAAGGTGCATACTGCCCTGAAGGTAGCTACAAACCAGAGCCTTGTCCAAGAGGTGAGTGCTGCCTGAGCTGCAAATATCTGTTTTGTGCTGTCCACCTTTT
>NMRB01000422.1:0-58225 GCA_002633025.1 Notospermus geniculatus | reverse complement strand
AGTACTCCCGAGTGATCATCCGCGACTTTGCACCCCTAGCGGTGGAATTTGGAACTAAGATGATAGAGTAACGCCCTCTTTTGGGTCTAGTTGAGGTCAAGGTCACTTCAAAGGTCAAGGTCATTCTTTGTGGCGCCCTCTATATTTCAGTGCATGACATCCAATCAAATTCGGCCTCATCAAGATGGTTACCGTGGTTACCATACTAAGTTGCATCCTCAAACTCAATAAAACGTTTTAAAAAACTCCCGCCTTCGTCAAAAGTTGAGAGTGGACAGATGCTAATCAAACATTTTATTTATATGGCCTTACACGTGCGAGGTCTACCTAATCGATCTTGGGAGTTCTCGATTTCTTCATTTCTTGATTTCTCTGTTTACCAATACCCGCCTCGGCCTTGTACTACAGCTAGGGTAAAGGAACCTGTTATCGGCCCCCTAAGTATAAACCACTCGAGAACAGCACTGGAGTTGCCCCTGACCTGGAAGCGGTATTTCGAATAAAGATGACATCATGGGGATTCCCCTCCACCATCTTTTAATCATGTGACCTCTTGCTATAGGGAGCAGTCATTATTTAAAATTTTTAATAGGGCGAAGGTATTATCGGCCCCCAGAGTGTAGGCCTATAACCGGCTCTGCAACTTTTCTTCTTCAAGAGCTTGCCACCAACATCACAAACCTAAACCTGCACCCTAACAGCTAGCCCGAAATGTAGGCTATACCTAAAATCATGTCCAAAGTACGGACTCAACGCTCAACTGTCCATCAGTAATGTAATCATCACATGCACCATTCCGTCTAACCACCACCACCACCACCACCACCACCACGGCAGCCACAATAATTTCTGCCACCACGTTAAATCCCTAAATAGTTATACCACTGCCCACACCCGTCAGCTGATGACAGCTGGCGGGTGTGGGCAGTGGTACTTCAAAGCTACTTTGCACACACCCACCAACCAAAAACCATCCTTCACACGTTCCTATCACTCTGGGTTGGAAGTCTAATCATAGTTACCAATGATGTTGTGAAGATTCTTGGCAAGAGCTCTTTCTCAGCAGAATTTTGCAGTTGAAAAACGCAATTCTATCTCATGCAAAGGGATATGAAATTGACACCATTTCCACAGGTGAACCACACCCTCTCACCATGGTGCTACCATTGCCCCCTGGGACATTTCTGTAAGGTACAAGGTCACACTGAACCCTGTCCGAAGGGTCACTACTGCCCAGAAGGGACCGGAGCCCAGCCAATACCTTGTCCGTCAGGCACTTATGGAAACCTGATGAAGCTTTCTGATGTGAGTCATTGTCGACCCTGCCCTGCTGGAATGTTCTGCCAAGGCACAGGTTTGACAAAAGCTACTGGTGAGTCTCTCTGTGTTCCTTCACATTTTGTACACTAGGCAGTACCCGTTCAGTGGGGAACTACTGCTAAATTAATGCGAGCGCTTGGGGGACGTAATGATGTCATACCCGTTCGAGTGCCGTAATGATGTCATTTTGTCACATGACGTTGCCGACATCACGGATGACGTGACGGAAAGTCGTATCTAAATTCGGGCTTCGTAAGGACACTTCCGAGGTCTGTCTGCATGTGCATACCA
Organism: Notospermus geniculatus; assembly: GCA_002633025.1. NCBI lineage: Eukaryota > Metazoa > Nemertea > Pilidiophora > Heteronemertea > Lineidae > Notospermus > Notospermus geniculatus. The sequence goes on along the minus strand of NMRB01000422.1, from coordinate 56,614 downwards.
AGTTTGGGGGCGATCCGTTTGTTAGTCTTGGAGAAAATCGCGAACAAACAAACACACAAACAAACTCCTCAAATTTTAGTATGATGTAATTTTCGTTGATTGGAAAGTGATTCTTCTCACCAAATGTGACCATTCGACAATCAGGGTGAGTCTCCGACAATTCCCCCTGATATGAACAATCAAAAAACAAACAGTTTTCTTCTTGTAGGCGAATGTGGTCCTGGTTACTGGTGCCTGGCTGGAGTCTCTCACAAGTTCCCTAACATGACCCTGGTGAATGGTTCATGTCCAGACCCTGGGATTGGAGGCATCTGTCCGATTGGCCATTACTGTCCTGGTGGCTTGAAAAGTATCAAACCTCTCCGTTGTCCCAGTGGGAGTTATTCAGATGAGGAGGGGAGAGTGCAATGCATCGATTGTCCAGAAGGTACGTGATAACATACCGTACCTTATGAGCTTGGGTGCAGACACATTTCCTCTAGAAGCTCGCTAAATCGCCATTGGCTAAGAAAAATTGTCTTCGTTGTGGCTGGGTTTCATGACTACAACTCCTGTTCAAATGGCTTTGTTCACGTCCAAACTTGCCCGTGTCGCACCAAATGAAACCAATCTTTGAAATGTTACTTCACCATGTCATCCTTGTCCTTCTATCCACATCTGTATTTTCTAGGCTACTATTGTCCAAATGGTACAGGGAATTACACCAAATATCCATGCAAGCATGGGCATTACTGTCCAAAGAAGACACAGCGCTGGAATGACTACCCGTGCAAGGCTGGAACATACAGCAATGAGTCTGGTGCCACCACGGTGAAGGCCTGTCTTGATTGCCCTGGTAACTCATTGGTTTTCCACTCAGCATTGTTATCAGGCAGGGCTTGAACTACGTAGAGAAAGTTTTGCAAATTCGAAGAACTTGAGGCCGAGTTCAATAGCCAATATTGGCTGTCCATGATGCTCAATGCAAGATAAAACTGGAGCTTAGATTTTATGATATTACCACTGAGGACGATACAGAGGAATAATGTTGTTTATAATCTTCAATGATACCATTCAACTTTCTTCCTCGTTCTTTTTAATTTCAGCCGGTTCGTACTGTAGCAGCACTGGTCTTATGAAACCATCAGGACAATGCTCTGGAGGTTTCTATTGTCCAAGTGGCTCAGCCTCTCCTACCCCGGAGGATCACCACTGTCTCAAAGGAACGTTTTGCCCACCCGGATCTTCACAGCCTGTGCCCTGTGAAGCTGGACATTACTGTGCTAGTAGTTACCTCATCAAACCAACCGGGTTGTGTGATCCTGGATATTTTTGTAAGAAGGGGGCGAGGAGACCTGATCCAGTTGATGGTGTCACAGACACAGGTGGGTTGTCATCAAACAGCATTGTGAAGCTGTCAGAGTGGTGCAGTGGAACATCTTGTGCCTGTCACCTCTGAGGTCCCAAGTTCAGTTCCTGGGCGAACCTGTAGGCCCACTCTTGTAACAGAGTGGATAACTCTCTTTGACAGCAAAGGTTTTCTCCAGGGGCTAAAGTCTCCTCCTGCATTTATGTCTAAAGAACCAATAATGTGCCAAGTTAGCGCTTCTCGACTCAATAGTCAATGAAAAAGTTGTCTGTGGGAATGTAGGCATAATGAAGTGGAAAGATCTGCGTAATTTAATGTCGTTGACTTTAGCAAAGTTACTGAGCACATTTCTGTCCCCAAATAACCATGAAGTAGTGCTGAAAAGAGGCATCCCTGTGTTGTAAAATTTGAATCGTGGTACAGATAGTGGTAGCCGAAAACCCGATATAAAGTGCAATATGATTGGTCGACTGGTAAAGTTGGCATCGTGCCAAGATACACCATGGACCGGTCTATTTCTCGAAGGGTGATGTGCAATGTAACGCAGTGGTGAGCAGATCGCCCTTCGATTATCGAAGATGGACCAGGTGTGTCCCGTTTAAATTCACTTGGTCTCATTGATATATTTTCTATACATCACTCTTTGTCTTCAGGTAACATCTGTCCAGCTGGAACCTTCTGCCCTGAAGGCTCCATGAAGCCTAGCCCATGTCCTGTTGGGAGCTTCAGCAACACCACCCGCAACACTAACATAACAGATTGTCAACCCTGCCTGGCGGGGTCCTACTGCAAAGACGAAGGCAGTAAACTTCCAACAGGTTTATGCAGTAAGGGCCACTACTGCCCTGTTGGGCAGAGTTCACCTGAACCTGTTGATTATAACTGCACAAAAGGTACGTGATGGTGATTAGATGGGAAACCTGCAACTCAATAGGAGGCGCTGTGAGCATAAGACCTGAAAGATGTTAAAAATGTGGCGAAAAATTAATGACGTCATGTAGATAGATACTGGTAATACTCTTGTAATAATTTATATATCTTCAGGACACTATTGTGTGGAGGGGAGCATTGAGCCTAAACGTTGCCCGTCAGGCTACTATCAGGATGAAGTTGGAATGTGGACGTGCAAGCTCTGTCCTGCTGGTTACTACTGCGACAACACGGAGGGACCAGTTGTATCGTTTGAGGAGCATGTCTGCCCAAAAGGTAGGATTTCATTACTCAAAAGCAACTAGCAGTTTTCACAACTGTTATAGCGAGTAAGCAAAGAATATCAACTCTTATACCCAAGTAAGCATGGCATGAACTTAGATGTCTGTTGCCTGATGTCAGCATCCAGAAATTTCTGAGCTAACAAATAAAAAAAAAGTTGTTCCGAATCCGTTCATGGTCGGAGCATTATGGCAGCTCCGATGGTAAACCAGAATGGAAGTCCATGAAACTCGCACTGGTGCTCAGAACATGGCAGATGACTATGGAGAGAATCTTCCTTCCCGTAGATCCTGTGTGCTGTACATATTAAGAGGAAAACGTTCTTTATATTCGTAGGATTCTTCTGCCCGAATGGCACTCAGTACGCTAACATGTTTCCATGTCCAAGTGGAACATTCGGGAATGAGACTGGTCAAACAAATGCAACAGGTTGTCGTCCCTGTCCTGCCAGGTATTACTGTGGAGGAAGAGGATTGCGAGAACCAACTGGATTCTGTGATGCAGGTAAAGAAGGAATTGATACACAGTGCTCCCTCGCTATTACGAACCCTTCAGGGTCCAAGGGTTAAGTTTGTACTAACGGGGAGTTCGTAATAGCGAGGATTCGTCCGTGGGGACATGATGATTGGGAGCCAGGCGTTGGGTTCGTAATATCCGGGAGTTCGTAAAATCGAGGTTTGTAAGAGCGAGGGAACACTGTTCCAGTAGTCAGTTCAGGCCGTTTTCAATTCAGCAACATTTTACTAACTACTCCTGTCCATATGAGTTGGGACATTATATAGCGTCTACAGCCTGTTTTCAGCTTCTGCCTTCTAATACTGCTTTTTATCCTCCCATTCCAGGATTTATCTGTGTCACCGGTGCCAATGTTTCTACTCCCTCTGACGGGACAACTGGTCACGTCTGCCCTAAGGGTCACTACTGCCCTGCTGGTAGTCTTATTCCCTTACCCTGCCCTAAAGGCACATACAATCCAGACACGAAGATAAGAGAGTTGACACAGTGTAGGGAGTGTCTGGGAGGTCACTACTGCCCAACTGTAAATATGACGGCCCCTGGGCCACAGTGTTTAGAAGGTAAGTCAGGAGTTATGAATACGATCATTTGCTTCTTGAATGGTTTGAATGCATAAAACAGTAAATTTCTATCCACTGCAATTTTTAACTGCAGAATTTCCTCTTTATGGTCTTCAGCAGTTCGTCCTCTTGGGGTGAAATGATGGCATCTTTGTTGATATTTGTTAAAGCAATATGAAGTGAAAATACCTCATAGAATTCAAGCTATTGTACCCTGTTATTTGATAGGCTACTTCTGCCCTGGTGGTGCCAACAATCCCAAACCGAGGCCCTGTCCAAAGGGAAGTTATTGCGTGAATGGTACTGTGCACCCAGTCCCTTGTCCAGCGGGGACATTCTCCAACCTGTCTCACCTGACGTCCCAGAACCAATGTAGGAACTGTACTCCTGGATTTTATTGTGGATATGCAGGTGAGTATGAATGTTGTCGTGGTTGTCAAAGAGATTCCTTCTCATATAATGATGATACTGAAACCTTTCACAGCTTCAGAGGGAGAAGGACCCACTCGATCTATAGATCGTTTTCACGACGTAACTCCGACAGTGTCCGCCATGATGACGTTACGCGTTTTGCCCACCAGCAGCCAATGCATTTTGCATTTCTGCTGGTGGGCAAAACGCGTAACGTCATCATGGCGGACACTGTCGGAGTTACGTCGTGAAAACGATCTATAGAACTTTTGGATGTCTAAATGATCTGCCGTACTTGTCGGATTTGTTGGAAGGCTGGAGTGACATCTCACGGAGGCTCTGCATGGTTTCTGTTCAAATGAGAGCTTGGCCGAATTTGGGGTGCTTCCCATATTGCATTGCATTATTACTCGACCACCAACTATAACTATTACTCTTCTGTCCTGTCAGGTGTGACAGTACCAACAGGAAAGTGCTGGGCTGGGTATTACTGTCCTGGTGGGATGAAGCAGGCCAATCCTATTAGTCACGTCTGTCCAAGAGGAATGAAATGTCCTAGAGGGAGTGCCTGGTATCAGGTGAGCATTCTGTTGCGGCAGTTTCACGATGATTTACGTCAGACCAATGACACCATAGATTGTCCACAATTTTCATGGATGAGCTGCCCATCGGGAGCCAACTCAAGTTCAGCTGCGCCACTATGGTGTAAATTTCATTGCTTTGTGAGCCGTTTTGGATTATCCACTTACTCCTAACTTTTCCAGTCTTGTGATCCTGGTTCCTACACTGACTCAGTTGGCCAAGGTTCATGCAGGCCTTGTCCTGCAGGATTCTACTGCCTGCCGGTTGAGCCTGGGAATTCATCACGAAACATTCTGCCGTGTCGTTCTGGATACTATTGTCCGTTAGGTATGGAGGTGACTGACCATTCATCTATATTTTCATGTATAGGAGATATAATAACCGAAGTCATCCTCCAGAAATTTCGCAAATTTTCGACCCCAACCAGGGTCTTCTTCAGGCTGGCACTTTCACGTAAAGCGACCCGAGGCGTAATAAGCTGGATCAGTTTGTCATTGGTTGTAATATGTAACAATAGCAATCGAGATAATTTGGCTTGGTCATCATTGTGATGGTTTCTTCGCTAGGTACTGGTGCCAACTGGCGTTCTTGTCCCCCAGGGACATTCAGTCCACAGAAGAGGATGTATGATGTGACCCAGTGTCGGCCATGTCCTGGAGGACACTACTGTGGAGGACTTCATTTGTCTCATCCTACAGGAAATTGCTCAGCAGGCAAGTAAAAAAGACGTTGACATTAAACTTCTTTTGTAGTGCAGCGTGCCTGTACGTGTATGGTAGTTGCGCTGGAGGACAATGCCAAGAAGAGAAAAATGTACTTGTATGTATTCTAAAGTTACCTCCGTCATTCAGGTTTCTACTGTGTCTCCGGTAACACACATCCAAATCCCAAGTTACCAAACACCACAGCTGCAACGACAGGTCAAGACTTCCAGCCAAAGAATTCAAGTTGTGATTGTTTGGGAAAAGCTGCTGCCAGTCGAGGAGGGATCTGTCCAGAGGGTCATTACTGCCCAGAAGGTTCTACTCGTCCCAGACCCTGTGAGGCAGGGACTTATTCCGATGATGTTGGACTCAGCACATGCAGGATTTGTCCAGGTGGATTTTACTGTGGACCAAAGACATCCAAGTTTGTGCAGTTTACTTGCCCAGAAGGTATCATGCTTTTACAATCCATTAATGCGTTCAGCGTGAGTTAGGAATCTTTGCGTATTTCCAAATTTCTACATGTACTTATTACTAATGGTCTGAAGACCTCCTAACAAATTTAGTCCTCAGACTGAATCCGATGAAATGTTTCTGATAATTTCAGATGATGAGGATGAAATGGGGTTGAATATCTGTTCATGCTTTCGTTTCCATTTATTTCATTTCAGGACATTTCTGTCCCAACGGTACACGCTACTCTACAGAGTTTAGGTGTCCCCCTGGGACATACAATCCAGCGAGGTCAAGATCGGGGTATGACGACTGCCTGCCTTGCCCAGGTGGCCAGTACTGCCAGGGTTGGGCTAGTGTCATTCCAACAGGGAACTGCAGTGCTGGCTGGTACTGCTCTGGTAATGCATCTCACCCACGTGATCACAGGAATGGAGGCAAATGTCCAAGAGGGTTCTACTGTCCTGTGGGTAAAGACCACTTCATAGTGCCAATAGCCTAGTCACCTTTGATATATTACCGTAGTTCAGGAGATTTTAAGCTCAACATTCGTGAGATAATTAGCCAGTCACTCTGGATTCAGCAGATGTAACGTCATACGTGTACCATCCTCTTATCTTGAGGATGTCACACGGCCCCTTGGAAGGCATGCAGTGAAGACATTATGTCATTCACGTGGAAAAGACGTGCGACGTGCCCGTACCATACGCAGTGAAGTGGAGCGTACCTTCCACGTGACGTAGGCAGGAGGTACACGGATAAAGGGAGGTCAATTGTGCTCCATACTGTACCTTCTTTTGTTGCAATTCAGAGAATTGCAAATATGGCATCCGGTCATGTCTGATGAGTTTGTTCTGATCTGAAATTATTTTCTTCAGGTTCATCCGCCCCACAGCCATGCCCTCCTGGTCTCTACTGTCATCTTCCTGGTCAAGCCAAACCAACTGACAAATGTGCGGCGGGATACTACTGTACACTGCAGGCCTACAGCCCCACACCGACTGATGGCATATCAGGGAACATCTGTCCTGCTGGTTTCTACTGCCCTCTGGCGTCCTCGGAACCTGTGCCGTGTGATCGAGGAACGTACAGCCCAAGTTTGGGGAATCAGAATAGGACCGACTGTCTGCTTTGTGATCCTGGGGAATACTGTAGAGAACGAAATTTGACTGGGCCCTCAGGTATGTATACTTTGAACAGGTATACCGTGCTGCTTCTTAACAAAGCGTTTTCTGCGTTCACATTTGTGGGTGTGCTTTGTGTAAACGGTGTTGAATACTGTGTGCCATTTATGGCCTGATCATAGATTACTGAGGTTTGAGGGTCCTAAACTGCATGAAATTCTTGCTTCTCATCCAATCTTTGTCTGCTCCCCCAGGAAACTGCACTGCAGGATACTTCTGTCCCCTCGGCCAGTCAGTGGCATCGCCATTCAAGTGCCCCATTGGTCACTTCTGCCCGATGCACAGCCACACACCCATCATATGTCCAAGTGGCCAATACCAAGATGAGGAAGGAATGTCTGGCTGTAAGCTGTGTCCTGTGGGATACTACTGTGACAACAGCCTTGGCGTGGTCAATATAAGTAGAGATATTCTGTGCCCTGCTGGCTATTACTGTCCGACAGGTGAGATTCCTTTTTCAACATGTTCAATGATTTAGAAAGAGGAAGTGGTATATACTGCGACGACAGCCTTGGTGTTGTCAGTGTTAGTAAGATAGAAGGCCTAATGTTCATAACTCCCTTGACATCACAGTTCTTTTGGCTTTGACTCCCTTTGGCACAAGTTATACTGGTAGGCCCTACTTGTGACTGTTGATTGTGTTTAGAGTTGATTAAGTCGTATTTGATGTTGATAATTTTCATCTGTAGGAACAGGAAGAAGAAATGAGTATCCCTGTCCCCTTGGAACATACAGCACCATGATTGGTCTAAATGCGAGTGAGGAGTGTACGCCGTGTACTGGTGGCCATTACTGTGGCGTGGTAGGACAAGTCACACCCACAGGGCTCTGTAGTGCTGGGTATTTCTGTAAACAGTATGCCCGGACTTCAGCTCCAAATCAGACTGATGATGCTGGTGTTTGTCCACAAGGTGAGTAGAATCCAGGTAGAGTACTTTGCACAATTCACCTAACTTCCGCACCGTCATGTGCCTACTGTCCTCGTATCTACCACGGATCTCTCGTGGCACCTTTGAAGGCACGCAGTGAAGACGTAACGTCTTTTGTGCGTGGTCACAGAGGTCACGCTGAAAAGATACGTGATGTGCCCGTACCATATGCAGTGAAGTGGAGCGTACCTTCCACGTGACATAGGTACGCAGATAAAGGTAGGTCAGTTGTGCACCCCACTGTAGGCCCTGCATAATCTCTGTTTGATTCCTAAATGTAAACATCAAGTCTACAAGGCCTGTATTTCATTTCAGGCCATTTCTGTCCAGAGGGGACTGATACACCGAAAAAATGTCCACCTGGGACCTTCAACAGCATCGAGGGATTGAAGAATATCTCTGAGTGTCTCCCATGCACCCCTGGATATTACTGTGCAAGGCCCGGTCTGATCAGTGTTGAAGGACCCTGTGACCCTGGCTATTACTGCCCCCGTGGGTCATCCAACGCCAGCCAGGTTGTCTGTCCAGATGGTCGTTATTGCCCTGAGGGCACTGCTGTTCCTCGCAGATGTCCTGAGGTGAGTTTTCTCAATACGAATGGTAACAAAGACCCCTATTGGCTTGATTTTGGACACCATTTTCAATCTTTATTCATTTCCATATCCTTACACACGATTTGCTCTAGGTGTAAAAAGAGAGTCGTTATATCTTGAGAGAATGGAATAAACCTACAGTTACAGTCAGATTCAAGATTTGCAAAAAATAGTTAAATCTCTGAATATCTTTTCCCAGGCTACCTTTAACCCAAGGCCAGGCCTCAGCAATGACACAGAATGTCGACCTTGCTTACCTGGGATGCACTGCAACTCTAAAGGCCTGAGTGTCCCATCAGGAGTGTGTGCGCCTGGTTTCTACTGCCCACCTGGTCAGAGTTCTCCTCAACCTGACAGGTACCCTTGCCCTGTTGGCCACTTCTGTCCAATGAATTCATCCAGACCGATACTGTGTCCTCCAGGGTCCTTTATGAATCACACTATGGCTGACAGATGCTATCAGTGTCCACCAGGATGGTAAGTGATCCTATACAAGTGCCATTCGGTAACTTCATTAAATCTGTATTGATACTGATGTGCGAAGTCCCCCATAGATCATACTTCATGTATCTTGGGTAAAACGTGTTGTTCAATGCATTTTCTGACCCCTAGACATCTTCCGAAGGGAATCCTTTGAAGTAAACTTGATGTTGTTGAATGGTAGGGCCTATAAAAGAATTCATGACATTTTCAGGTTCTGTCTGAATGGTACCTTCGTCCAGCCTTGCCCCGAGGGACACTTCTGCCCTGCTGGTACCGGCCATACTCCTCAGCCCTGTCCAAAAGGAACACTTAACAGTGAGACAGGCTTAGCTACGGCAGATCAGTGCCTACCCTGTCCCGGTGGCTTCTACTGCAATCAGACTGCAGCTGTTGAAGCATCTGGTCAATGTGCAGCTGGATTCTATTGCACATATGGAGTCAACCATCGTAAACCAATGAAAGGAACAAGCAATTTGACAGAAGCTGAGGTGTGCTGGCTGGGGGTGTTTCACACGGGTGTCGGCAGCATTTGCCCTGTCGGTCACCACTGCCCTGTTGGGAGTACCTATCCTCAACCTTGCCCTGCGGGGTCGTATGGAAATGAGACTGGGTTGGCAGAATGTTACGAGTGTCCTGCAGGATTTTATTGTCTCATTGGTAAGATTTTTCAGTGATTGATGATCAAATAACTGTCACGTAAGTCGGTTCTCTTCAAGTATTTATTGTATTCTGAGGGCATGACATTGCTTTCTATTGACGATAACATACCAGTATTTGAATTTTCAGGGGCCACTGAATTCAGTCCTTGGTCATGTCCTGTTGGACATTACTGTTTAGCAGGCACCTCCCATCCCTACCAGTACCCTTGTCCTGCAGGGACATACAACCCAGCCAAAATGGGTACATCTTCTGATGCCTGTCGTGGCTGCCCTCCAGGATTGTTCTGTTTGACGCCCGGACAGGAAAGACCCAATGGAAAGTGTTCTCCTGGTAAGTACAGATCTCACTACAACCTTGGTGCTAGCTTTCTTCAGTGGAATAACTTCCAGCCCATCATTCAGTTGCTTAAATTCAGTGTGTAAGTGAAATCTGAGATTCTGAGATTCAAATCTGAGATTCTGAGAATCTGAGATTCAAATCTTTATTTTGTCTTTATCAAGCATTATTTGTGAGTTTTCGCATTCGCAATGGACTGGTTACGACGACAACATTTGGCAATGATTCCTTTCATTGTTAAAACCTACTCCGAAAGAATTGATGATCGAGTCATTGCTAAACGTTGTCATTGGCTAGACTGGACTGTTGCAAAAACTCACTTTGTGGCGTCGCCCTCTGGGGAGGAATTGGGAACACCTCCCAGGTCCGTCGTGTGGTGCTGTGGTAGAGACCAGTAGGTACCAGACAGGGGAGGCGCCTGAAGGGATGAATGGGATTAAAACCCATTCCAATGGGACTAAGTGCCGTTGTGGACAGGCGACGATGGGGCGACGGCTCCTCCCTTGACTGGCACACTGGAGACAAAAGGAATGAACGACTGTAGCCAGCTTTACCACTGATTTTGATGCATATCCGTTTATTCGGGCTAGGTTGGTACTGTACTGGGAACAGTAGCTCACCGATGTCGACCAGCCACGGTGGGATGTGTGATCGTGGTTTTTACTGCCCTGAAGGAGCTTCGGCCCCAGTCCCGTGTGATCCAGGCACTTACTGTCAAAAAGCAGGTCTGGATAGCCCGACTGGGAACTGCAGTAATGGTGAGTTGTATGACAAAGGCTCCAAGTAATAGAGTTCACCTACTTTTAGTATCGTTCTGAAGTGAAACATGTTTTGGCAGATTGAATGTAAACAACAGGATTTACCATTTCGGTCCCTGCTTACTGTCGTTAACTAGCGTCATTGTGCTGAAGGAGGACCAGCTTCATGGTTTGAGAGAGCAGGTTGTCCAGAGGAATAATCTGATAGATTCGTTTGATATGCTTGGTGGTTACATGAGCAGTAAGCTTTGTCGTATGCCAACATTGTCACCTAAAGTTCCCAGAATATGTTTTTCGGTATTACAGGTTATTACTGCATATCACAAGCCCGTGTAGCCACTCCTACAGACAATACAACCGGCAATGTTTGCCCTTTTGGTCACTTCTGCCCAAGTGGGAGTGCCTCACCTCAACCTTGCCTCCAAGGATATTACCTAAACGCCACACAGCATGATGAGTTGAGCGACTGCATCCTCTGTACAGCAGGCATGTACTGTCCATACCAGGGCATGGACCTTCCAGAGGGAGACTGCCAGCGGGGATTCTATTGTCCTCCAGGGCAGAAAGTGAAAGCTCCGACACGTTTTAGGTAATCTCGTCTTGGAATAATTCAACTTGTCCTATTTTCATAGTGATCTTGGGAATGGTGGATTTGCATCTACTTTCGTGCAGGTATGTCAGGTTTCAGATTAGAGTGTTCCTGTCTCTGCCGCCTCCACGTCAGTGGTGCTCCGATAGCTAGATGTCGGATCGGACACAGATGTGCCGTCTATTTCAGGCCTGTCACCGGTAATCCACGTATTGACACTAACGGCTCTGGTATCTCATGCCAACTAAATTGGTTTCAGTTGTCCTGTTGGTAATTTCTGCCCACCTGGATCAGAACAACCAAAGAGATGCAGAAGTGGAAGTTACCAAGATGAGAAGGGGAAGTGGTCTTGTAAAGTTTGCCCTGCTGGAAATTTCTGTGACAGCACCAAGGACATTGTTGTCCTGTCCAATCTCACAAGATGTCCTGAGGGTTACTACTGTCCTGAAGGGACGAGATTTGCAAAGGAATTTCCTTGTCCGATTGGGACGTACAGTAATTTGACAGGTATGGTTGCAGACGATGCATACTGGTACTCCTTGATGTTTAGGGTGGTCATGTGTTTGGTTTTGATTGCCTTCTATCATCGGTTGATTGACAGCTGTGTGAAGAACACAAGATGATTGGCTTGATACATAAAAAAACTCGCTCATCAGTCTAGATTGTTACCTCGATCGTGGTACCAGTCTATCATCAGTTGTACTGGCATCCACCAATACGTAAACATGCTGAAACGAAGAACCAGTCTCATTTCGGCCCGAGTTCTGAATCTCCTTCTCTGGTCTGGTTCGTGGAATCGGGCGACGTCATAGCCTAGGATTATTCGACTGAAATGCCGGGAAATCGCATCAACGTTGTTCCAAATTCAACAAATTTTCTTGCGCAAGTGGGGACTGACATTTTCGTGTGTTTTAGGTTTGTCGAATGAATCCCAGTGCCGACCATGCCCTGGTGGCAAGGCTTGCCCAGAGCCTGGTGTAGTCCACCCTTACCTGCCTTGTGCTGCTGGATACTTTTGTCTGCAGTCTGCCAGATCCATCACGCCTGTCCAAGGTAAATTGATCAGTTGTTAACCCACATGTAATAACATTAATACTGGTAAGTGTAGGCGCTGAATCAGGTGACAACTCAGATTTGTCATATTTCAAAGAAATGAACGCATGCTGGGGTTCAAACCAAGGGACTTTCTGCATCTTAGTCCAAAGCTCAACCATCTGAGTTAGACACATGCCCCTTTGGCTGGGCTAGTAAGCACATGGTTTTGTTCGTAATATTGCGGTCTGATGTGCATGACTGCAAGGTGGGGCCATTTGGATGACCGGGCCGGTCCCTTGCACCTGTGATGTCTATGCTTGGTTACCCCAGAGTGCAGGGTATAGATCAGCCGTAGTTCATTGCGAGTATTCCCATCTCTTTGTAGGTGTAGATGCAAATGTGTGTCCGGTTGGTCACTTCTGTCCTGAAGGTACTAGGACGCCTAAACCATGCCTACCGGGCGCCTACAGTAACTATACTGGTCTGATGGCTTCTAGTGACTGCAGTACTTGCATCCCTGGAAAATATTGTGGTAGTAGTGGACTGACTGAGGCTAGCGGACTTTGCAGTGGAGGGTAAGTATTCATAGCTTCCTGCAGTGGCCTTGTTGCTGACGTGGGAATGCGAGGGAAGGACTCGCATGTCATCTGAGGTCGACCTTGATGACGATGATGATGATGATGATCTTAGGTTTAGTGTTATTGAACAATTCCAATAACTATTTGGAACATTTTCTTGCAGGTTTTTCTGTCCACCTGGATCTGTTTCACCAAATGCCTCCCATCACGTCTGTCCAGTGGGGCATTTCTGTCCCTTCGGGTCAAATCACCCAACCCCTTGCCCAAGAGGGACATACACAAATATCACAAAGAATACTAATATTTCACAGTGTAATACGTGTGACGGGGGAAAATTCTGTGCTAATACAGGTTGGTATTCCTAAAACATGTTACCTTATTTTGCATTTACACCTCTTGGAAAAGTCCCATTCTGTGGGCAGATTTTAGTGGAAAATGGTTAAAAAAGTGGCTTAACATCTGTCATTTAAGGTACTCATCTGTTTTCTCTTCTCTAAGGTTTGTCAGAGCCAATGGGAAAATGTTCCCCAGGATTCTTCTGTCCTGGTGGAAACAAAGTGCCAAACCCTCATCAGTTTGCTTGTCCTGTTGGATACTACTGCCCACGTGGATCGCACCAGCCTAGTCCCTGTGCTGCTGGGACTTTCACTAACTTCACACAGGCAAGACGATGTTTGACATGCCCTGAGGGATTCTACTGCATCCCGGATATGATTGTCAGAGGTAAGAAACGGATACTCTGCTGATTTCTCTTGAAAAATACAAAGTCCTATCTTCAACATGTACGAAAAAGGTAGATGTCTAAGTATGACTCTTGACAACTTTCAGTATGCTCATAAAATGACAGTGTTGACTCAGTAGAACTCTCTCAATGAACACCTCTGCCGGGAGGACACCTTTTTATAAAGGACAGCCGAGTTCAGTCCCCTATTGGTCACGTCTGTTATTTTGGTCTCTGTATTTAGGACACCTCTCAGTTAAAAACGGTAGGGCAGTCCCAAAGGTATCCTCAACAGAGAGTTTATGTTTGACTTATTATCTTCCTCCATATCTTTCCAGGCAATTCTTCCTTTGGTTATTTGCCCTGCCCAGCAGGGAATTACTGCCCAAAGGGGACTGGGTTCAACCTGCATCCGTGCCCTGTGGGGACCTACAGCAATGTCGAGGGACTTTTTCATGTTTCCCAGTGCCAGCAATGTACCGCTGGAAAATACTGCAGTTCATCTAACCAGACTTCACCGGATGGGAACTGTGCTCCGGGATATTTCTGCAAGTTTGGAGTGAATACTGATCAACCATTAGGGAACCATACTGGAGTCGGTGGAGTTTGTCTGCTTGGTCATAAGTGTCCTTCGGGGAGTCCTGCACCGGTCGCATGTGAAGCTGGGACATATCAGGTTCGTAGAAATATTCCTAGGCTTTCTCTACCTAAATGCGACCGGGTCTGAAAACCCAGCTGAAGTCACTGGGGAGTGGTATAGGCCTTGCAGGTAAGGCACACCTACGTATAAGACTCACCGGGAATTTTATGCTTGTTCATGGTAAAAAAGCTGTGCCTCCCAGTCCCAAAAATATGGTAAGTAAGGGTTGTGGTATTACGACATGACTGATTTCAGTTTCTGTTTAGGACGAGGAGATGCAAGCCAGCTGTAAGATGTGTCCGGCAGGCTATTACTGTCCAATGGAGACAAAATCTTATTCGAATAACATCTGTCCAACTGGTCATTTCTGCCCGAACGGTACGCAACATCCTGGACAGTTCTGGTGTGAGAAAGGCACATTCAATAATTTGACTGGTAAGATTTGGTTTTCAAGTATTTTCCCTGTGAGAATACCTTGTGACTGAATGTCCCAAGTGGCACAGTGCGAAACTGGCGCCTGTTACTGCAGAGGTTCGCAGTTCGTTCCCTAGTTCGACCCATTCTTCATGTGATAGAGAGGGCGACTCTGACAGTGCAAGTTTTTCTCCGGGCTCCCCAGTTTCCTGAAATGAATTTGGAATTCAGTTCAGTTCTGTCTAATTTGATGAAAGATGACATGCCCACTTCGAAGGGATTTTACTGAACAGATATGTTTTGCAAGGACGAAACAGAATGTTTGTCTTGCTATCTTGATGACAAGAAGGTTCTTCAGGTTTTACCCTTCCCTTTCCATTTGCAGGACAAACAGATCACTCATCCTGTCAGCCGTGTTCCCCTGGTCACTACTGTTCTAGTGATGGCCTCGCTGAACCAACTGGTCTGTGTGAACCTGGCTGGTACTGTACACTCGGTGCTCGCCTGTCGCGACCTCATGGTGATGGTGGGGAAGGATGTCAGACAGGTGAGTTGCTTCCCCTGTCCAAGGATCTTAGCCTGCTACTCATCATGATGCTATGGATATGGGCCCTTGCTGTTTCCATGGCTCCATTTATAAATTAAAACTTTAATTTCAAGGATCCTACTGCCCAGAGGGAAGCAGTCGGCCCAAGGATTGTGATCCAGGCATGTACTGCGATAGGAAATACCTCAGTTCTCCAAGTGGACCCTGTGATGAAGGCTACTACTGTACAATAAATGCTACTTCGCCCAGGCCTCAGGGAGAAGAAGGTAGGTGGATGGAGAATACCCCTGTGCTCGTTGCATTATTGTTTGAAAACCATTCCAGCTGAAAAATAATTCATAGATGTCTGAGTTAAATTATCTGTCAAATGTTAACTGATTCTCTTCCTAAACCTCCTAATACAGTGCGTTGCACAATTAACCTACCTTTATCCGCGTACCTTCTGCGAACGTCACGCAGAAGGTACGCTTCAGTTCACTGCGTATGGTACAGGTACGTCACGTGTCTCTTCTGTGTGATGTCCGTGCACCATGGGCGAATGACGTTATGTCTTCACTGCATGCCTTCCATGGCGGCGCGCGACATCCGCGGAAGATACAAGGATGGTACGCGCTTGATGCTGCATGTGGTACGCGGATGGGGTGCGGTGCAGAAGGCAGGTCAATTGTGCAAGGTACTGTATGTTGTCTGTGTTGTTTCAGGAGGGAAATGTCGTCCTGGTTATTACTGTCCCAGAAGAAGCGCTCAAGAACAAGCCTGTCCAGCTGGTTACTTCCAACCCAGTTGGTTGGCTGTGGATATCTCGTGGTGCATTAACTGTACGGCTGGTCACTACTGCAATCAGACTGCCCTGTCTGCACCCACCGGCCCATGTGACCCAGGTCAGTTGATCGAGTGACAGAAATTTCACTTCTGTTGCATACTCCATTGGAAATTGCTTTGTGTGGTAGAAAATTGAACCATTGTCCAATGATATTAGTGCAAGTGTTAGTACAACTCTTTTCAGTGGTAGCACATGTTCATATTAGTGAGCTTTCGCAAGCGCCCGGTTACGCCATACGACAACGTTTATCTATTGTTTGGGTATACCCACACAATAGATAAACGTCGTCGTAGGGCCCAACCGGGCGCTTGCGAAAGCTCACTATTACAAACTTTTTAACCTCCCCCTTGAAATGAGTTGTTGATTGTTACAAACTTTTTAACCCCCCTTGAAACGAGTTGCTGATTAACCCTTGCGCCAGAGGTGACGATTGTCAACTTTGAAAATGAAAACATTTGTGCATCTTTCCCCAGGCTTCTACTGCCCAATCGGACAAACGGTCAGCAATCCAAAGCAATTCACTTGCCCACCTGGTCACTATTGTCAAGAAGGATCAAGCATATATCAGATCTGCCCATATGGAACATACCAAGATGAAAAAGGGCAAAGCTCATGCAAGATTTGTCCTGAGGGATTCTATTGTGATCCTAGCCATCGTCTACTGACCAGAGGGGATTTCTACCCATGTCCTCCTGGGCATTACTGCCCCAACGGCATTAGGACAGCCACAGAATGGCCATGTCCTGTTGGAACTTACAGCAATATAACTGGTCTGAGCCATGCTGACCAGTGCCAGCCATGCACAGGTTAGTCACTAGCCACGAAGAAAATGTGAGGCATTCTAGGAAAACCCGTCGAATGTTGCATTTGAGGAAAGTGTTAATGGCCTTGGTGAACACGCACATTTCAATAGCTGAAATGTACTTCGTGACAGGTAAACGGTAGCAGATCAATGCACGGGCAATCTGACAGCCCTTGTTGATCATTCAGTGACATCCCACGGGTTTTCCTAGACCGCCTCAAAAATTCCATTTGAAAATTCAGGTAGCACTGGATGTCGCTTATCTCAGTGCTAAACAATCTTCGGAGCTGCTCCATTTGCCAAACATTCATATTCATCATCTCTCCTCTAAATGTCCTGAACCATCTTGCCCACTTTCTGACTGCTTCGATCATTTCTAAGGATCTGATGCAAGTCGTTTCTGTTGTTCAATTGCAGGGGGCTTTTATTGTCCTGGTGGAGGTATAGTCCAACCATCCTTACCCTGTACTGCTGGCTTCTTCTGCCGTTCTGGAGCCAAGGTGGCAACGCCTCGCCAAGGAGAGGATGCTGATATTTGTCCTGTGGGTCACTACTGCCCCAAGAAGACAGCTGAACCAGTGCCATGTCCTCCATCGACGTACTCTAATCATACTGGTCTACGTCAAGAGAAAGACTGCTGGCCCTGTCCGGGTGGTGAGACTCTTTACTTATGGCTGATTATCAGAGTTTGCGACTAAATTTGGAAGACCTGGGTGCAAGTTCTATTCATTAGTAGGGAAAAATTAAAATCTGAAGGGGAAAACCCCATTCTTTGCCAAGCAGCTGTAAGTTCGTTCCGTGTTCTTTCCTTGTTAAACATTAGAGTCAAACTTAAACCTATTTGCATTGTACCGGTACAGACATTTCCTTCACTTACTCCTCTCTATCTCTAGGTGAATACTGCGCTACAAAGGGCCTAACTGAGCCATCAGGACCTTGCAATCCTGGGTACTACTGCCCAGAGCATTCAGTCAATGCTTCACAGGCAGTGTGCCCTCCTGGGAGCTACTGTCCTCAGGGTGAGTATGCCCCTTCAAGCTGGTAGATTTTGTTTGAACAGGCAAGGTGTTCGTCTTGTCACCAGTCTTATGGACTGAAATGATCTGCCACGTGGATAATAGTGAAGTCACCTCAGAGGTCAATGATGCTGATGCTTGTTTTCACCAATACTGGTGCAAAAAAGAAACTCTGTCTCTGATTTCAGGTACTTATCACCCATTTCCTTGTCCAAGTGGAACATGGTCCAATGCATCCTTGTTAGCAGCGAGAAATGAGTGCTTCGTTTGTCCATCTGGCTTGTTCTGTCAACAGCCAGGTTTGACGTCCCCTCAGGGGTCCTGCCATCCTGGATACTTCTGTCCCAAAGGTACACACTTATTTAAATGTACATCTGTGGAGGTTATGTGATGCAGTACTCCATGCTCAAATGCTCTGCCAAACTCTGCATAACGTTTGAAAATGATATTTGATTGGAAATTGGCATATTAGAGAAAGGTTTCATTTTGATGGGTGGTACGTACATGTAAGTCGTAATACGGTACTGGACAATGCACTTGCTCAAAATAGCCCATATAGTCTGTCATTGGACATCACCGTCATTCCATCACACGAATTGTCCTCGGTACAGATTGTCCAGGTATGAATTTCCCTCGGTATGAACTGTCTTCGAATCGAAGAATGTCAGTTTTGCTGTTTGTCAGTTAAATTTGTCAGTCATTTTAGGTAGAGTGTTTACTACAGAGGATGTGCAGCAATGATTATGACGTCACCGCGACGTCGAGATGCCGCCATTTTGGACGGCACGTCCAACGCATTCGTAGCGTCAGATGCCGTCCAAAATGGCTGACGTGCCAATTATGACGTCAATGATGACGTCACGTGCACATGGTCTATAGGCCTACATTTATTTCTAGGTTCTGATTCTCCTAAACAGAAGCCATGTCCAATTGGTTTTTACTGTCCAAACGGGACAGGCCAGCCCTTGCTATGTTCACCAGGGTCCTACAGTAACAGAACACGACAGGATCAGTGTGACATCTGTCCTGAAGGGTATGTTCCAGACAGTCTGCCTATGCTCCACTGAAGAAGTCTTGAAAAAAACATTCAAAATGATAAGCTTTGCTTCGAAGTCCTTTTTGTGTGCATATGTAGGCCTACACCAAGGCACTGATGTTCATCTCTGTGGAGGTTCGTAATATATAACCTCAAATATCTTCCAGGTATTATTGCCCACAGAATGAATCCCTCGGGTACTACCCACAATTTGGTGTGTATGAATGTCCAGAGGGTTTTTATTGTCCCAGAGGAACAGGTGTGACAAATATGAAACCCTGCCCTGTTGGAACATACAATCCACGAACGAGGATTTTCAAGGTAAGAAAACGAAATTTTGAAACTAATATTAAAGAAAAAATCATTTCCAATGTTGAAGAATGTTCCTGTTTGACACCTGAAGACAATGGATAGTGCTGAAAGTTGCTGACTCATCAACGGTAGCTAGGTCAATGAAATGAACAAACAACTCTTGAGGCAACAGTCACTACCATTTCCCTTGTGTCATTATCATCTGACAAAAACCAAAGATGTTCTGTTTGGCATTGCGACCACTACTTAATATTGGCATCTGTTGAGCTACACTTCTGGTAGCTCAACTAGAAAGTGCCTGAAGAAGACCCCAGTTGGGGTCGAAAATTTGCGGAATTTGGAGATGACGTTTCCTTTTATATCATGTTGAGTGGAAAAAAGATATGTATTTCTCCTTTTAGGTGGAACAGTGTACCAAATGTGATGGTGGGCATTACTGTAACGAGACAGGAGCATCCAAATTCACTGGCTCTTGTAGCCCTGGCTACTATTGCAAGACTGGTGTTGATAGACCTAACCCTGTGTCCCGAAGTTATCCACTTGTTGGAAGTTGTGCAAAGCAGAATTTCACAGGTATTTGCAAGTCATTGTAGCTGGGTCAGTTGCAGCTTTCTGTTATCAATCCCGCCTAACCAGTTGACATTTACTGGTGAAAGTGGTTTGCTCCCTGATCTTGCTGATGACTTTTTGTGGTAGAGAGGATGAGTAGAGATTGATTGAATGCACAAGGAGTATTTCTGTCATTTCTCTTGCCTTTCAGGTATAGGAGGTCTTTGCCCACATGGATACTACTGTCCAGAGGGTAGCGCCTTGCCTGTTGTTTGTGACTCAGGCTTGTACCAGGATAGTGAAGGACAGGACAGTTGCAAGCACTGCCCAGAAGGTAGGATCCAATAACTCGAATGTTGAAGTCTTCATACTACCTAGTCGTGATAGTGTATGAAAGCACATTGAGGATTGTCATTGCTGTTACAAAAATGCTCGAGTAATTTTGCAGGTTTTTTGGTCCCTCTAGTCTTGCTGTCTCATGTTTTACTCTTGCTGTCCATTCAGTCAGTGTTTTGTAACTAACCTGCTACATTTCTCTTTTGTTTTCAGATAATAAACAAGAAGTCAATCTCCAGAATTCACGAATTTTCGACCCCAACTGGGGTCTTTTTCAAGTGGAACTTTACAATCTGAAACTCTAGAAAAGACTGTTTTTTAGAAAAGACTGTCTTTTGTTTTCAGGGTATTATTGCACCATTGGCTCCTACAGCTACAGCGACAAGCCCTGTCCTAGTGGCTACTACTGTCCCAATGGGACAACACATCAGCATGAGTTTCCTTGTCGTAGAGGTACCTTCAATCCTGACCCTGGCCAGCCTAGTGACTCGGCATGCCTTCCTTGTACACCAGGAATGTACTGTCTCACAACCGGACTCAGTGCTGTATCTGGAGAATGCAGGTGAGTTCGGACTCTGCATGGATCTTTGACATGAGGGAGCAGATCAGCCTGAGGTTCTTGTGAAGGGGGAGTCTGAGGACAGCGGCCAGAGGCCTCAATTTTTGCCTGCACGCAGTGGTGTCTTTAGGTTCTCACCCAGAAAATCTTAGAATCTGAATGTTCGAGGCATGATTTCTGGCCAATCCTGATGAAAATCTTTGGTTGCCAGGGGTTTGGGGGTTCTCCCTCTGAAATTTTAGAAGTGAAATGGTCCAAATTGCAGTTTCTCGCTCTCCCGACCGCTACCCTGGATCCACGCCTGCATCTGTTGGGAGATTCAGCTTGATCAGTGGCTCTTTGTGTAACTACGGCCCTCTTTTCAGTGCTGGCTGGTACTGCACCAATTCCTCGACTGAAAGTAAACCATCCGTTTCATCAGAAGGTGGTCTCTGTCCCAAAGGCCATTACTGTCCCCAGGGAAGTCCTGCACCTGTGCCCTGTGACCCTGGGCATTACTGTGCAAGGAAGGGTCTGGACAAGCCCACAGGACTGTGTAATCAAGGTAGGTTTTGAAAAGTATAGAGCATCACCTATTACCCGGTAGTCAAAAATGATGTCGGTAACATGCAAATTCCCTGGGTTTTGTCTGATTAGGCATCATGACCACCAGCCTTGCAACTGGGAGATCAGACGCTGTAGAAACCACAGAAATACCCAGTATGGGCACCTAGTTTTAATTAATAGTCATCGGTTTCTTGTATTCAGGGTTTTACTGCATCAAGAGAGCCAGCAGCCACAGCCCTCGAGATCATCGTACTGGTAATATCTGTCCCAAAGGTCACTTCTGTCCTGAAGGCAGTCCATCTGGGACACCCTGCCCTCTGGGATTCTTCCTTGATACCTATGGAGCAACAAAGAATAGCAGCTGTAAACTTTGTATACAAGGTGTGTGAACAGACCGAGGTGTCTATTCTTGCCTGTACGAGTCCAGAATCTGGCTTCTAAAGTTCGTCTTCGAGTTATCTCAGTGTTAGGAGTGATTCCTACCTTGACATACATGTTCAGTTTTCTTGCTCCTCAGGCATGTACTGCAATGTGACTGGACTCGACTACCCCACTGGCAACTGCACGGAAGGTTTCTACTGTCCCCCTGGACAGTCCTCTGCAAATCCTGGGAGATACACCTGTCCTCTTGGGCATTTTTGCCCGACAGGGTCGGCTCTTCCCTTGCCCTGTCCTGCTGGCATGTACCAGGTATGTCCTGCACAAGTCCTGAAATCCTACGGGAACCCTATGACATTGGCGTACCTTGAAAACTAGTCACTCAGAGCTTTCTATGTGAATACCACCTATGTTTCAGGTGCTTTTCAACCTTTTGTAGAAATTGTTATTTGAACAAAATTGGCTTTGGCGATTGAAGGATTACCAATACTGTACCAGTAACTGTAAAGGATTACCATGGCTTATAAGTTGTGTATTTTCTCAGGACGCTGAAGGCCACCCGTTATGTGACATCTGCCCTGCTGGTTACTACTGCGCACCTGGGGATCATCCGGTCATCTCCTACAAGCCATTTCATTGCCCTCCTGGCCATTACTGCCTCAACGGTACCAAGTATGCACGGGAGTTTCCATGTCCTAGGGGATCATTCAACAATGTGGCAGGTATGATGATTTATGGGTTATGTCACCATGCTGACTGAACATGGGAAGTTCTGGCTACATCCCAGTGACAATGGGGTAGGCCGTATCGCCAGTAAGATTAGTACTGGTACTTGTCCTCAGTATATAACCAGTTTGATTTTGATAGTACAATAGTAAATTTGCCACTTCAAATTATTTAGTTATCAGTCCCAAACCATGTCATTGGTACGTTGAATACTTTCGATTGAGCATTGCAATACAGCCCCAGCAAACTTTAAAAAGAACCTTGCCACTGATTGTTGTAGGTGCTGAATCTGCAGAAGATTGTAAGCCATGCGTTGCTGGAATGGCGTGTGACACTGATGGACTGGTGATTCCTGTTACTCAGTGTGCCCCTGGGTATTACTGCAGGCAGGGAGCCAATATGTCCACACCACAGCAAGGTAAGGAACAGATCTTGATTTGGGGTCTGAACGGTCCTATGAAGAAGACATGCCAGAGAGATGAGCATGGTCCTATCGTATAATGAATATAAAGGAGGGTTGTTAATTTCAGGCAATACTATAGGAGATGTCTGTCCCGCTGGCTTTTACTGCCCAATACAAACATCAGACCCTTTTCCTTGCCCGGCCGGAACCTACAGTCCCAGTAAGGGTCTGATGAAGATTGAAGACTGCCTAGAATGCCTGACTGGTTTCTTCTGCAACGAGACAGGTAAAAGATATACTTTTGGTATTCAGAGACATACTGTGTGAATTAAATTTGGAGTAATGTAAAAAAAGTGAAGTAGGCCGACACTTTGTAATTTGTATAGCCAATGACGTCAGTGCTAAGAAATCCTGATAAGCTCATGTGGTCTGTTGTAGGCAAACGTAATAATTCCAAGTTCTCTTTAATACATTCTTTTTGATACATTGTTCGTTTGTTCTAGGTCAGACATCAGTAACTGGACATTGCCAACCTGGGTATTACTGCCCGAAAGGGTCAATCAAAGCTGATCAAGTCATATGTCCACTGGGACACTACTGCCCAGAGATGAGCAAGCGACCATCGCCATGCCCACCTGGGACTCTTTCAAATGTCACTGGTCTTTATGCAGTGGACCAATGTCAGAACTGTACAGCCGGACACTTCTGTGGGATGTCAGGATTGACTGAACCCACTGGCAAGTGTAAGCCTGGTAAGTTCAGCATGAAGGCAGTTTACACTTTGGTCGAGTAACATTGATTGAATGATATCCAGTGATCGCAGTGTCAACGCAGTGTCATTGTTCCTTTAAAATGTGAATCTATGATAGAAATACACAAAGCTTAATTTGTGATTTCAGGCAAACACATCAGTACAGATTTTTTCTTCCGACTGAGTGTTTTCACTCTAGAAATGTCTCTCACTAATTCAGGTTACTACTGTCCAAGTGGTTCCCAGTATCGGACACAACACACCTGTTTGATTGGACTTCACTGCCCGCTAGGATCCTCAGCACCCCTGGATTGTTTGCCTGGGTACTACACAGATCTCTGTGGTTCTCCAAACTGTACCATATGTCCATCTGGTCACTACTGCCTCCCAGATTTTGTCATCCCAGGCGATGCCCAATCCGTCATGAGACTGTGTCCTCGAGGGTTTTATTGTCTTGTTGGCACTGGTGACAACTTCAGGCCCTGTCCTAAGGGCTCTTACAGTAATCACACTGGACTTGGGAATGACCTGGAGTGTATACCTTGTGATGGTGGCAAATACTGTGCTGGTTAGTCAATACTTCCCTTAGGCCCGGATTACATAGAAGTATACGGTATACAAAAACGCCGGTTAACAAAGGCTTCACAAAGGATTCGCGACCCTAAAGCCATTGTTAACCGGCGTTTTCGTATACCGTATACTTCTTTGTAATTGGGGCCTTACCGGTTAATCATAAGTTCCCATCTCTTGTTCTTGTATGCCTTCCTGTGAACTCTCTCAGGAACTTCACATCAAGTTGACATTTTATCAAGGAACATTACAGTCCCTGTAGCAGACACTATCACTTCACACCAACTTCTAGGCAGTGCTCAGTGTGAGAGTTTCATCTCCATGGCCAATTCACCGTTGTTGGTTTCCGTAAGACTTATGCGGAGACCACAAACAGCTGCCCATTCTGTGGTTGATTTGCCCATAGAAAGCAGACCCGTGCAGGAAAACTCATGTGGTGCAGTGCCTTTGGCGGCAAGCTTGTGCAGAAATGCAGAGGAACAGTTATGATTGCAACCCCTCAGCTGCATCTTCGTTGTCCTACAGTCTGGGTGGCACGTATCTTGACGCAGGGGCCCAACGCGCCGCGTAGCGGCCAACAGCGAAGCTAGCCAAAGACTTGTCACGGGTCAATCAATAGAACTGGACTCATAGGAAATATGCACCTAATGTCCAGATGGAATATACCGGACGGTTGGTTCACGTTTTTAGTGACTGTGAACGTAGATGGGTACATTATGTAGCGATACGCTGACAGATTTGCTGGGGACTTGCTCTGTGGATGTTGTAAAATGCGATTTTTGGAAGATTATTCTGATTTGCAACGTCATTTTTAATTAACATAAAAATATGTTGAGTAGCTGGGATATGTTTATAAACATTTATTGAGCAGCCACCGTCATGACGTGGCCGGCTGGCGCATCGGTAGCGCGTCCGGCTCTGTATCCGGGGCGCCGGGTTCGAGCCTTGCGATGGGAATTTTTATTTTTTCACGTGTCAGTTTCTCGGTTTATTTTTTTTTGGCTGAAAACGTTTTCTCGCAGGATGAATATCTCCCCAGCCCTTCCATTTCCCTACAAATCTGCATTTGCTAATAAATACTTATAACCACAGATCCCTGTCAGCTGCCCTGCATTCAGAGAGACTTTTCACTAAAGTCTCTCTGAATGCAGGGCAGCTGACTACCATCCACATTCCCCTCCCAGTCACCAAAAATATCAACACCACAACTAACGTTCAAGACTACTGGATGCAAAAGTAGCTCATTCCCAGCAATGTCCATTCCCTTTCAGATCATAACCTGACGTCACCAACTGGTGAATGCTCCCCTGGTTACTATTGTATATCAGGCTCTGACAGACCAAACCCGGTCACCCTAAACCTGACCCACTGCCCCCCTGGCACCGTCCATCCAATCCTAGGACATATCTGCCCTCCTGGGCATTTCTGCAAGAAAGGGTCGGCATATCCCAGTGGATGTCCAAGTGGAACGTATCAAGATTCTTACGGGGAGGATGACTGCAAGACCTGTCCAGAGGGATGGTACTGCCTCTCAGCCACTATTGACTACGCTCCATTCGAGTGCCCATCCGGCCATTACTGCTATTCTGGGACTCCCGTGCCTCACCAGAACCCCTGCCCTCCAGGCACCTATAACAATGTCACAAATCAATATGGAAATGATTCCTGTTTGCCGTGTGATCCTGGGATGTTTTGTTTAGGATGGGGTAACTCGTTCCCTACTGGGCCGTGTGACCCTGGATGGTTCTGTGTCATTGGGGCAACTACCAGCAAGGTAAGCACAGTATTGCTAAGGGGTATTGCTCGAGGGTATATGACTGTGAACATGCTGGATTCTTTTATATGCCTTCCAAAATTTTTGCTGCTCTGTGGCTGAATGGGGGGGGGGGGGGGNNCGCCGGGTACGCCCCCTTGGATCCGCCACTGTGAAGGCCATTATTCCCTCATACTTCATCTTAGGGGAAATCCAGGGACTGATGAGTGAATCCTCCTTAATCAGACCTCATTGAATGATACTCCCATGTCATGTCAATTTCAGCCCGATAATGACGAAGGAGGAAAATGTCCACCAGGAACTTACTGCCCCCTCGGCTCATCTGAACCCACAAACTGCACTAGAGGCTCATACTGCAGTACCCCTGGTCTCTGGACACCAACAGGAGAATGCAAGGCAGGATGGTTCTGTCCGTCAGGATCAGTCTCCCAATATCAGATCGTATGTCCAGTGGGTTCATTCTGTATCAATGGAAGCTGGTTGCCAGAGCCTTGCCCTGTTGCCACGTATGGTCATCAGAAGAATCTTAGGTCTGTGGAGGGATGTACAATTTGTGATGCTGGGTATTACTGCAACGAAACTGGTGCTGTGACTGTTAGTGGAATATGTGAAGCAGGTGAGTTTTAGTTATGAAGTCTATTCTTATTATATCTTTGGCAATTTATTGATATATTGATTCCAACCGCCATGCCGAGCTCCCTCGGTTTTCGTCAGTCGCATAGCTAACATCCCATAAAGTGTGTCTGAGCTGGCGATGGGTCCGAACCCAAGTTGTATCCTGGAATATCCAACCTCGTGAGTATTGGGAAGTGAAAACCAATTCATCAATCTTTTGGAAGAACTTTTCTTCTTCAGCTCAATTCAAGTTGTGGGGCTTCAGATCTGTGCTTCTCTCTGGTTTTAGTCGGCATTATTGTTGCCTTCACTTCTTCACCTCTATTTATGCTGATATTATGTTTCTCTTCTTGCAGGTTTCTATTGCCCTCCAGGACAAATTACTCCCAGACCGCTGAACTATGAGTGTCCTGTGGGCCATTTTTGCTTGGAAAAGAGTGCACTGCCATCCATTTGCCCCAGTGGGTACTTCCAGGATGAAACTGGCCAGGATGCCTGCAAATGGTGCCCAGAAGGTAAATCAAGTTATCTGACCATCTCTCAAAAGCAGTTGCTTGCCGCCATAGCAGAAAGGGTTAGTGCCTGAAACAACAACACAACAGCTAAAATGAAAGTACAATGATGATCACTTGCGACAAGTGAATGCCATTTTGCTGGAGTGTGGGTTGCCAATAGAAGCATCGTAACTGTTGTGTGGCCCCTGTTCCCCCTGGGAAATAACGAGCAATACAGCCTTTTGTGTCTTTCATTGTTCAGTGTGATACCAATTTAATATTTGATTATGTTCAGCACACCATCTGTGTGCTGAACATATTGGTTTCACTCAGCCTCTTTCTTTCTTTCTTTCTTTCTTTCCTTCTGGCGATTTTTTGACGGTTCCCACAAAATGGCTGAACCAATCAATCTGGTATTGTTACACAATCTGTATCTCATATCTGGCCATGTCTGAAAGGTTTCATTTTCCAGATTTGGTCAAAGTCAGCCGAGTTTTGGGTGATTTTGTGGCGATTTTGCCGAGTTTTCAACCTCCACGCGTTGGGAGCTGACCTTTGACCTTTGCCATAGACCAGCATGTGGCGAAATCGCTGCGTGGAGTGTGTCCTACTACATGATAAATTATGCAAATTATGTATTTGGGTCGGCTCTGGGTCATCATATTGAAGGCGAGACCCAAAATCAAATCGCCAAAATCTTAGTTGTTATCACCGTTTTTCATGAGTAGAGGTTTGTCTTAAAAAGGTTAGGTATTCATCAGTTGATGAGAGTAAAAAATGTGGTTACTCTAGGCCAAAAATGATGTTTTCAAGCACAGTAGCCTCGTTGACGTTGGAAGGACCCATGGCCATTGAATTGATTATGATTATCAGCACCGACACCGCAAAATCGTGGCGAAAAAATGTGGTCACAGGTTGGTGAAATCACCGTGTTTTGGCAGTAATCCTCCGTCCTTGTGTAGGAAATGAAACATGTGCCATATTTCAACAGGTTTATTCTTAAAAACTACCAGAAATGTGGTCATTAAACAGAAATTAAAATGTTATCGATAGTGTTGTCTTGTTATTACGATCGACGCCAGCTGAGGGTGGCAGCACCGAGCGGTCTGATGATTGACAGGTGTTTTACATAGCACATGGTAACAAAGTTGGTCAAAAGCACGTAAAACACCAGTTTTACTCAATATTTTTCATTTTTGTGTAATATATGAAATATGTGCAACATTTGGAAGTTTGGACTACAATATTTATTAACAATATTTTTAAAAATCATATAAAATATTCTAAACTCCACCCACCAATATCCAAATACGGTAAGGTAGAGCCACCTATTGTCAAACGGTGAAACTAAGTGGTTGTAAAAATCAAACACGTGTGTCAAAACCAGTCCAAAAGCCTCCCAAATGTTTTGATTTCACCAAGAGATGAATGCGTAATCTTTTAAAGACAAGCCTTTGTCATGGAAATAATCATATTAGTGAGATTTTAATGATATACATGTATTTGTGGTTTTGCTGACTACTTTTCAACTTTTATACAGTCTGGTCCTTCCTCATGTCATGATCTGCTAGGCTATTCTGGCTCTGTGGCTGCCCTTCTTGTGGGCTGAACATCAAATTTGCTCATGAGCAAATTTCACATGTCTAGTTATCTTTTAAGGTTTCTTCTGTGACAACGGAAAGGGTCCCATATCCTTACTGGACGACTACTTCTGTCCTGAAGGACATTTCTGTCCCAACTTGACCCGTCTCTCCATCCAATACCCCTGTCCATCAACCACATACAACAATCTAACACACCAGATCGACAATGATGCTTGTCAGCCCTGTCCGCCGGGGTATTACTGTCAGACAGTTGGTGCAGCTGAGCCGGATGGTCTGTGCTATGCTGGGTGAGTACCAGTAGTCTATGATTTCAGTTGTTTAGGCTGTCGGAATTGTGCAGTGGAGACATCAGCACCTGTAATTTCTCAGTGGGGTTCAGCGCAGGATCAACTGGAGGTGGACAGAGGGCACCATCAGCTACAGTTGTCATTGAGTCAGCCATGGGTGGATTTGTGTATAGGTATATTGGTGATGAATATTAAGAAAGCATTACATGGTTCTAAATAAGTTCTGTTACAATAAGTTATTTGATTATTCCTGGCCAAGATTCTTCGAAGCTCCCGCATGTAGGTTGACATGAATCATGACTTTTCCTTTAAGCTTTTACTGCAATGGAAGTATGATCAGACCAAACCCAGCCAACCAGATCTGCCCACCGGGAAACTACTGTCCGGAGGGGAGTGAATACCCCATTCCATGTCCTGAGGGAACTATCACGAAAGGCTTTGGGAAAAAGGAGAGTGCAGACTGTGAACTTTGCAAACCTGGCAATTACTGTACGCCTGCGATGTCTAGATTCGGTGAGTGAGTTCTTGCTTAATCCTTTCATTCCTGTTGCGAGTCTACAAGATCTCGGAGCTTGATGAGATGATCACTGAATTGTCACACATGATTGAACTTAACTAACGTGAAGGAATTTTTAGCCCGCTTGGCCCACCGGCCAAAAGGGCTTATGCTGTGCCTGGCGCCTTTAGTGTTGGTCTGTCATGCATGAGTGCGTGCGTGCGGACATAAACTTTTCCCTTGTCAGATGGATAGCACCTTTGTTTTCTGACGGATCATTTTCATAACTTGTTGAGGGATACTACTTTGAACAAGTGAAGGATCTCCCAATTGTATGTTGTTTGTTCATAAATTTTCAATACACATGACACGATAGTTTGTCTCGTGCAGGCTACAGCCTTCCCTGTTCTGCCGGTTACATCTGTGTCCTGGGATCCAGTGTCCCCAACCCCACTGATGGCACCAAGGGATATCTTTGCCCAAAGGGACACTACTGTTTACAAGGAGCAGTGTTGGAGACACCTTGTCCATTAGGTACCTTCGAACCGGATGAAGGTTCTGGTAAGTCTCTTGTCTCGCAGTTGTCATCGTGGGGTGCAAGGATTGACCTAATCCACCTTCTTACATTGTCTTAATGTATGGAATCAGAACGGAAATTCGATTAGCGAGTTCATTTCTGTGAGCCATGAACCTACGGTAAGTGTGCTACATCTGTGCAAGTTGTATGACTGTGACCTGGCTCACAGACTTGCTTTAGACGTCAGGATGGATTTAAAAGGCAGCTGTAGTTCAGGTCTTCCTTAGTATATGGAATTAAAACTTATTCTGTGTGCTTTCAGATGAGTGCTCGCCATGTCCAGAGGGTTACACCTGCCCAGAGTATGGCTTAATTGAACCGCTGCCTTGTCCTGCTGGGTTCTTCTGTCCTAACAAGACTTATGATCAAGGGATACCATGTGCACAGGGTAGGACTTGGATTATTGTAATGGCTAAAGGAAGTCCTCCATGGCCAGCGGGTTAAGCCATGACATATATCTGCAATGTATCGGGCCTTCACCAAGTGCCGTCGCCTTCAGTAGATTTGAATAAGGGGCACTGGTGTTTGTCATTGTCATTCGTGGCATTTAATTTTTCAGGGACGTACAGCCCAAACACTGGATTATCAGAGATCGATGAATGTCTTGCTTGTCCATCTGGTCATTTCTGTAACATGAGTGGCCTGTCATCTCCCAGTGGTTTATGCAACCCTGGCTATCTATGTGTGGCAAACGCTACCCATCCAGGGCCTAATGATGGTGTCAATAAACCCTGCCCACCTGGTTACTATTGCCTCAAAGGTAAGTTGTAGGCCCTATAGCTCTCATCGACTTTGTCTCTTTTATTCACTGTTTGTAATTAACCCCAGTCCTTGACCTTCTCCATGCTTTGGAATATGTAGGAGACACTCGTAGGTGTAAATGTTCAATTCAAACAATAGATGATTCTTGAATTCGCAGATCTGCACACTTCCGCCGAAATCGCAACCACAACCTCGATCTGAAACCTGCTGGTGTGACGCAATCCATGATTCAGCAATGGTCAACTCCGACGCAACATCCTTGAAGTGCCTGTCATGGGGTTCTCTGCGTCACGTCATTCAGTTTCAGTCCGAGGTTGTGTTTGCGATTTCGGTGGAAGTGTGCAGATCTTTCTCGTTTACACGTCAATTTGGGATTTGTATATTGTGGGTTTTATGTCCTATTATGAAATGAACCAGCACAAAATAACTTCATTTGTACCTTACAGGATCTCTTGAGCCAACGCCATGTCCAAGTGGAACACTGAGAAACCTCACCCTAGGAAAATCTGTCGGAGACTGCTATCCCTGCAATCCTGGGTATTTCTGTGATGGGGAAGCTCTGTTGGGACCAACTGGCTTGTGTTCTGCTGGCTACTACTGCCCTGAAGGAGCTGGTGTGAATGTGTCCTCTCCTGCTGAATATCCCTGTCCTGCTGGTCATTACTGTCTCAATGGCACTGCTCTGCCTTATGCTTGCCCACCTGGTAGGTTTGCTGGGATGTCCCTAAAGTGCAGAAAACTCGAGCTTAAAGCTGGCCGCACACGAGTGCAATTTTGCATCCAACTATGGAGATTTTTGCTTCCTACATACAATTGTCATCATGTGCGGTGGTCGGAGGCAGAGGCGGAGACAGATTATTTGCCTCCAATGTAGATTAAACATGACCGAATGACGTCACGCCACATCTACTGGAGACAAATTTGCGGCGGCTGACGCACCATGTGCGGTGACGGGATGCCGAGACAAAAAACTCCTATGGAGGCAACGTCGGAGACAGAATTGCACGTGTGCGGCAGGCTTAATGCCTTCCCAGGGAAGCAGCTGGGATATTTTATAGGGAACGGATCATGCTAAACTATTCGATCTTTTCGGTATTCTAATGAAAGTGCCAAAATGAAGTCATTCCTTTGCCATACATTTTGATTTCAGGAACATGGCAACCGAACCAAGGTGCCTCGGACTGTCTTCCCTGTCCTGCCGGTTCCTATTGCCTGATGAACGCCACGGTGCCACTACCATGTCTGCCCTGGTCCTACTGCCCTGAAGGATCGGATGTTCCTCTGCTGTGTCCTAATGGAACATATACCGACAATGTGACATTTGGGTTGAAGGAATCTGCCCAGTGTAGTCTGTGCCCTGCAGGTGGGTGTTGGCCATTCGCCTGTTTTCTGCCTTCAGAAAACATCCGAGTTCTTCTGGGAACTTTAGCAAATTCATCAGTGTATTCCACCTTGAATTCCTCGTCCAGCAAAGACCCACTACAGTGTTTCCTGCCATGGTTTGTGGTGAAAGGTGCAGTTTTCAGAGACATTCTGGAATAAAAACACACCAAATATTTTGCTCAACCATTAAAGGACACTTCAAACCCCATGAGAACTGCACCACCCACTACAAAATGCCACCGTTCTCTGACACCCTGCAGAAAATCCGGGATCTGCCCCTGACAGCCATGGTATGTCATACTGAACATCTGGTAATTTAAAGGTCTTTTCGTTACAATACATTGGACGTTTTCTGTTTTCCAGGGAAATACTGTGTCGGAGGGCGAATAGCTGGCAACTGTACTGGTGGTTACTGGTGTAAGAGAGGGAATCCTAACCCAAATCCTGTGGGAACAAATAAAACAATAGGACAGCTCTGTCCCAGGGGGTACTTCTGCCCTGATGGTAAGCAAGATGTTCTCTCTCTCTGCAATAGCATTATCTGGTAGACTGTGAAATGCTGCTCAGACAGTTCCCTGTTCACTGCAATAAATTCTAAATGCTAAAACCGTGTGCAGATTATGTCTTCAAGGTTTTCTCTCTTCTCCTGGTGGCTGGATTTGTAAGACAATCACAACATGATGAGTTCTTCAACCCATGCTGCTCATCTTCTAGGCACAATTGAACCGCAGATGTGTCCACCAGACCTGTTCATTGACATAGAGGGTTCTGTTAGTGAGCTCGAGTGTGACTACTGCCCAGCTGGGCGTATCTGCTTCAACGGCGTTCCTGTACCTCAGATGTGCCCCAGAGGTTTCTACTGTCATTACAATGAGACCGTCGAACCCTGTCCCGCACGGACGTACAATGATTTACTCGGAGCTGAGAATACGACGTGGTGTAAGCCCTGCCCGTCTGGTTATTGGTGTGGAGATGAAGGGATGTCAAATTATTCGCTTAGCCCATGTCCGCCAGGATCGTATTGTACCAGTGCTATCTATAGCCCACAGCCTTGCCCTTCAGGATCATATAGGTATGGTAGATCAGTGCGAAGTAAATTTCTTGAAACCATAAACAATAGGCCTACATTATGAAGGCTCTGCGCAGTTGATGCACCAAAGCATTGTCACCGAGTTGCTCTGCACGGCGACATACTACATCCATAATGGGGAATCTGCAACCCAACAGCTATGTGGCAAAACAAAGCAATGACGTCACATCAGGACATCGTTTATGTAGTCCAACAAAATGAAAACTGGCACTTACGTGGAGTAGTTTTGCAGGTTCTGAACTGATGCTGGATATATAATATACATGTAGCTGGAAATCATGGCTACTTAATTACAGTTGGTCCCATGATCACATGACTACTAACTGAATACACTGTTATTCTATTTCTTCTTGTTTTATCTTCAGGAAAACCCCTGGTGCAAGAGGAGTCGCAGATTGTCACCTGTGCCCGCCTGGCAGGTTCTGCTTCCGGATGAACAGTACCCGCCCCGGGGTCAAATGTTCCGTAGGGTATTTCTGCCCTCTTGGTTCACAGCTCCAGTATCTGTGCCTCCCTGGCTATTTCTGCCCTCATGCCAAATACCAGATACCCTGTCCAGCAGGGTCGTACTGCCCGAAGGCTTCGATTCGCCCAAGGAGGTGCCCGATGGGACATTATTGTGAAATGAGTGTGTGTAAGGGGAATGTCATGGGTGAGTATAGAAACAACCGAGTTTCATGGAAGAAAGTTATCCAATGCCATCCCTCAAATTTGACTTCTACACATCTTTCCCCTGGTTCTAATCTGAGCTGCAACTACATGTATAGAGATCCAAGGCGACCAACATTTGATTCCCTAATGGCTTTAAGGGTTGTCATTGCTGGGCATACAATTCCATTTTCGTAAATTCGCTTTGAAATTGGCAATGTCTCAGTCGACGATTTCCTTCCAGGAACAATTGTGCCAAAGAAGTGTCCCCTCGGCTACAAAGAATACAACCACTCGATGAGGACATCTTTCAACGACACCTGTCAATCATGTCCACCTGGTTACTATGGTGACCACCCAGATCGTCTGCTCTGCTATCCATGTCAATCAGGCGTTGTCTGTCTGGAGGCGGCAACTACGGACCGTCCAAGATTGAATGATAGCTTATTTGCTGGACCAAATGTGACCCGTTCATATATTTGTCCTCCTGGTAAGTTACGATTGCCTGACAAACTGTAAAAACTGGCTGGGTTAAGAAAAAGAATCATTGGTCCAGGAATTGTATCCATCATTTGCTACTTTAGTTCACAATCTTTTTCAGGTCATTTCTGCCCAGTGACGTCATCTTATCCCACTCCCTGCCCACCAGGAACGTATAACCCGAAACTACGTGCAAAGGATTCGAATGAATGTCTTCCATGTGACCCTGATAACTTCAACCATCTGTATGGACAAAGTGGCTGCTTTCCCTGTGGAGGAGTAGCCGTCCAGCCCAGGCCGGGTAATTGGACTTGTGTCTGTAAAGCTAAGGGGAGATACTTCCAGGTAGGTATTGAAACATGTTCTGTACGCTCAGTCATGGCACTGCCCGACCCAGTGGCCATGAAGGATTCCCTTCATAGCCGAAAGGCCAGTTAATGAGTTATCATCTGACTTAAAATCCAATCCTTGAAATATGTGAGGGGAAATCTTGAGATGATCTCATCATGGCATCCTTCACCTGACTTCTCATGTGACAGGCTGGCATTACTTCTCACGAGAACACTCATCACATCACTTACCGGTATCACTTAGTGGGCTGCCAGAGTGGCATGGTGGAAACATTGGTGCCTGTCACCTCTGAGGTTCCCGTTCGATTCTGGTCAGACCCATTCTTCATGTGATAGAGAGGATGACTCTTTATGACATATCTGGCACTGGCACTCAAGCCGAGCTTCCACCAGTTTTCATCAATCGCATCGTTAACTTCCCAAGAACGTGGGTCAGAGTATGGTGATGAGTCCGAACACCACTCAGGGTGTTCCTGGATGCTGGCACTCGGCTCTCACTCCATTATCAAGGTACACTACTGCTGTGCTGTGTTGAACGTTCCGCTTCATATCATATTCCTACAGGTGTCTGACCACAGCTGTCCTTGCCTGCCTGATCATTCAGTCTTGGATGTTCACTCCAAAGACTGTGTCAAGATGTATTATGACATCTGTCCTGAGTTGACCTACAGGACTCAAGATGGACGCTGCCTCAGTACACCTCAGTGGGAAGTCTATTGTAAGATGCAGGTTGGTAATAATTTTCAAAATTTTGACATTTTACTGGAGTAAAAACAGTAAAACATCAGATTTCAGAGAGATTTCATTATAAAAGGCTGGCGAACCATGAGAACTGATATGTTGGCTCGGCATTAATTTGAGAAAAACTCTTGTGGACCGAACTGAAGGAAATAACACCAGGATGTGCGATTAGGCCACGATTGCAAAATAAGTGAAACTTTGTTTGTTCTATGCATATTCCTACAGTAGATCTTCAGTTTGTATGCATGGTCTAGCTGTTGGTTTTCTGCATTGAAACTTAAAATTCATTTCCCACAGGTCTGTGACTCGCCAGAGGATTATGAATCATTTGACAGAGATCTAGGTATCTGTAAATGCCGTTCTGAAAAGTTGGAGGAAATATGTGATCTACAGTGCCGACGGTACCAGAAGAACTTGATCAAATTGATTTGTAATTCGAATGCTGAGATTATGATAGGATTTGGAACAAAAGAAGACGACTTGCAGGTTTGTAATTATATTTGGGAGTTTTTTCATGCGAGTTGCCTTTCTATTGGCAACTGAACCATAGAAAGTTATGGGCAGTTGTTGGCCTCAGCATAAGTTGTAAGGGAACCAACAAAGTTCATGAATTGCCCATTGAGAGCCAACTTCGCATGAAAAACTTTCAAATCAAGCAGTGCCTGAAGTTCGTGAAGCTGTCCTTATACAGTCCACTCTCGTTATACCGCCAGTGGCGGTATAGCGAGGGTATTGTTGTTGGCAATGTTGAAATGCCTTCGACCGATGAAATGCCTTCGACCGAGGAAATCAGTTGTCTGTGGCGGTATATCGAGGGGCAGTATAACGAGAGTGGACTGTATATCAAAAAGTGGGCCACAGAAAGCTTTATCTGACCTTTGTTCAGTTTCAGCACATTTACATTTCATGACCAGATTTAGGTACACGTTCTCATCCATTGTCACTTTCAGTTTGAACTCCCCGCTAACCAACTCAGACCAGCCATACTCGCCAATGACATGATCCTAGAGGACTACTGCCATCGCAATGCTAACCAGTCGTTACCCATGTTCATCATCAGTGTGACCCCTTCAGGATTCGAAGGGAAGTATAACCCCGACACCGCTGCGGTTTATGCAACCCTCATGGACAATGCTAAAGATCGGTACAGGAACTCTTCACAAGTGTTTATCCCAGAGTTCATGCAGAGGCGACATCTGTTGGGCACAATTTTTACTTTTGGTGGACGTGACGTGAAGAATCCAACAACTTGTCTCAATCTTGGTGAATCCATCATGTTCTCGATCTCGAAGGAAAACTATCCCATCTATGACAGGTGGGTACCGGATATGTTGCAAATTGTCTTGGCCTGACAAGGCTTCCAAATATTCCTTCCATCGCTCAGAGGTTCCGGTCATATTGTAGGCCCCCTATAATTTCCATTTCTGTTTTTCTCCAGATACAACTTGTACAACAGTAACTACAACTTTGATGCTGGTGATTTTGAACGGATTAATGAAATCCTCTCACAGACTGACATGGACATGACAGTATTTACATATCAGTTCAAGGACCCAGGATCATACGTGTTCTATCTCAGTAGTGATCCTCACAAGAAATTGGTGAGTACATTGGGAACTTCGGTTTAAACAGTGGAACTTCCGTTTACACAAAGGAACTTCCCTTTACGGACACCTCAGCCATGAGGACACCTATTTATAAAAGATGCCAATGTTTATCCCCAAACTTGTTGTTTATGTTAATTTATTTTGACCTCTGATTCAGGACACCTCTCAGTTAAGGACAGTACCTGGTAGTCGCAAATATGACCTCAAAAGAGAGAATGCACTCTTATTCATTTGTGCCTAATAATCCCACTTTTACCTGACGTCATAAGCATTCACCATATCAGAGAATGCCTTAGTTGAGAGGTTTCACTATTCTTTGTGTTTTGAATCAATGCCATCATCCACTTCGCAGTATATATCTGTCATGGAAGGAAACACGTCGTGTCCCAAAACTGGACCTTTCTTCCCGACATCAAGTGAAAACATCGTCCACAATCGTATCCGATGGCGTAGAGACCTGATTTTCAACCTGAATTGGATTCTGATTGGTTATCTCATTGCGCTTTTGGTGTTTCTAATGATCTGCTGGTTTATTGTTATTGTAAGTTTACGAATTGTAAAATTTTCATCATCATCATTCCGGATTCCTGTTCCTTCTGGAAATTTTCTGCGCTCCCTTTCAAATAGATGAAATGTCCTTTACACTTTATTTGAGCATGAGGAATTACAGATTTTAGCGATGTAGCACTCATTGCTCACAAACATTGAATACTGAGATACACTGGTAAATTGTTCTTTCAAATCTTTTACAGCGAAAATTCTCTCACAAAATGTGGTCAAGACCCGTGTATGTTAATCCTATCTTCCGGCGCCTGGCACTGCAGTACAACTTTGATATGTATTCCAGTAGAGGATCTAAAGTTAAGGGGGAAAGGGGAGGTGAGAACGGACAACAACCTCAGAATGCAGGTACAGGTAAGTTTCATAGAACTCAGTAATAAACAACTGTCTCACTTGGACAGCTTAGGTTTCCTCTGGAGGCTCGGTTTCCTCCTACATAACATACATTTGCCGAATGTTGTCCATAGAGCTGATAATTAGTCACGTTCANCAGCGTCAGTAATGGGCGATGAATTTTGGGATTATCCAGGACAGCAAGAAGCTGAGACGTTCAGTGTTAACACGCTCCATCAAACATTGAATAAACAATCGGTACATATCCGTAGTGAAGTTGGCAAGTCAAGCGGGGAGGTGAGTTTCACTACCGGGTTAATTACATTGCCTTGGAGGTTTGCATGGCTCATTCCTCTTGATACCCTTCAAAAATTGGCCTGTTTTATTTTTAGTCCGTGGAGCTTTACCATAAGATCAGCCATCACCTGGAGACACTGAAGGGATTCTGGGTGGCAAAACTTAACGTTTCAACCACAAGGTCTGGCAAGGTCACGGAAGGTCAAGTTGATGATTACGTGAAGAAGTTGGAGGAGGTTGAGCGGGAACAGGAGCGTAGGAAATGTCTGGGTGTCGCATTCGCCAAGCTGTTGTCTTATCAGAAGAAAGTGATGTTGGAGGAGAGGAGGCACTGGGAGAAACATCAGGTAGGTCATCGATATCTGCAACAGGTTTCAATTCTCTCATTTGTTGACAGATACTGTAAGCGTAAGTGTTAACTGAGAAAATAGGGAATTGGAAAAGCAATGCTTTCTGCATTACCCCCATTGAATGGAGGCAGTGTTGCAGAAAATATCAAAGGATTTACTGCCGAACACAATGTGAAGTGGACATATATGTGTGGAGGACTTCGTTTTGTGTGGAAGTGTCTTTGCTTTGGGATAGAAGAGGTGACATGTGACCAGTTGCTTGCTGTCTTATCATGTAATCAGTGGAACAAACACTGTTAGTTTTTCACAGACATCTGATATCACAGCAATTACCTGTATTACTTTTCTTACGCAGACACATTTTCATGCTGCTGTGGCAGAAATAAGACAGTTGTTACAAAAGTGTGAAGACCAGATTCATCAGCAGCATCAAAAAGATGATGATGATGGTGATAAATGCCGCGCTGATGGAGAGAAAATCCTTCAAGTGAATGATCTGATCCAGAATGCTCAGGCTGACATCATGGAGAAGTGTCACTGGAGTGGATGTTGGGGTATTCTGGGGAAACCAATGGGTGGTCAGCTGACTCGTCCTGGCAAAATAGAGAGGCTTGAGAAGGACGACCTCGTTGGTATGATTACAGCTTAGCCTTTATTCTTTTTGACCTTAAAAAATACGCTATGCCTATCGTTGATGTAAATGCAGGAAGAAACCAGACCTGCAGAAAACCTGCACTTTCACAATGCTAGAAAAGGACGACCTCGTTTGTACAATTACAGCTTATTCTTCTTCCACTGAATTACACTATGCCTATCATTGATGTAAATGTAGGAGGAAACCAGACATGCAGAAAACACTAGTGTCGAGCACGCAGCAAATGTGAATATAGAGCAATTTTATTTCACCATCAGGTTCAACCGAAGGGAAAATCATTGCTCCTGATTTACTCTACATCGACAAGGCGACTGGTTTGATTCGACCTCGTGCTGAAACTACAATGGTGACACCGAACGGTTCCCTACAAAACGTGCCGAATGATGCATTTGTGCATCCACAGACTGGCTGTGTTCTTCCAGTTGCTGGTAATATTGGATATGCGCCCATTACTGGCAAGCTTGTGCCCATGTTTGATTATGTACCTGGTAAGTGTCAGCATCATGGTCTAGCCCTGGATTTACCAAATGGCAATTCCTCTGTTTATTCAGCGCTTTTTTCCGCGAAACTTGATGGGCCATATTCAGAAAGGGTGTTTAAGACTTAGACGCATGTAACTTCACTAAATGCACACACTTCCATCATGGATTTGACGAAGTTACACACGTCTTAGTCTTAAACACCCTTTGTGAAATCGGCCCGATATGTCTTGGGATTAGTACCGTAGCAGTAGTAACATAACAGTACATGGAGCTGACAGGTTGTACTTGGCACTCGGCTCTCGGCTCAGTATTTAACAAAAACTTATCCCCTTTAATTGTTTTCAGCTGAGAGTAGTGTTCTTGATGAACCCCTGATACCGTTCGTCTCATACCCCTTGAACCCACAGACAGGAAAACCAGTCACAACAAACCTCCAACCCATCAGCAGCTTCACGAATTTCAAGTTCAGGAGTATCATGACAGACCCCGAGACCTGTCTTCCCGTCCCCATTATTGCCATGACGATACACCCACGATCAGGACTTGTCTATCCGGTCGGAGGTTGCCATAAGGATCCCATCACAGGCCTTCCTGTTGCCATTGATCTGGGCTCCATGATGGAAGACCCTATTACTGGGAACGTCTGCCAGATTTTGGGAGTTACCATTGATGAAAATTCCGGTGAGTATTTGCTTGGGTACGTTCATTTGCAACTGCTGGATCTCGAAGTGTTGACCGATTTCTATATAGTCATCCCTGAAGACAGCTGTTTTAACTTAATTCAGTAGAAGGCCACCGTCAAGACTGATAGCGCTTAATAGGAGGTGTCAGTCAGTTGACCAATAGGAGTTGCTACGGTCAAATTCAGTGCTTAGCAGACCCATGGTTCATGGTTGTTTGAGCACCAGTCAGGAGAACTTCATATTGAATTGGTCCACTAAAACTTTACATCTGTCTTTTCGGTGATAAGCGCGACTGACTGCGCCTATTGTAAATGCCTCCTCATCCAAATTATATGACACTTGAATAAAATAACTCTTAATATTCCAGGACGAGTTAATCCAGTTGGTGAAGTACCAAAAGAAATAGGTCATGATGGGCCTCTTGTTAAAGGAAGCACCGTCTACCAGCATATGACAGACAAGCAGGTCAAACTGCGCTGTGCTGCATTTGACGGAGTGACAGTTGTGCCGTCATGTGGCAGTTACCATACAGTCCTTGAGAATGTCATCTTGAAGACAGAACAGCAAGTTCTGGATGTGTTCA
This sequence comes from Notospermus geniculatus, assembly GCA_002633025.1. Classification (NCBI taxonomy): domain Eukaryota; kingdom Metazoa; phylum Nemertea; class Pilidiophora; order Heteronemertea; family Lineidae; genus Notospermus; species Notospermus geniculatus. Next base: position 15,702 of record NMRB01000422.1, on the reverse strand, counting down.
TGAAGTATAGTCAAGATTTAAAAGGTATGGGCCAAATCTTACATGACTTATTCCCTTTCAAAGGAATGACAGTAGTTTCCAAGTAACCGCTCGCCAATTTGAGATAAGGTGAACAGCAAAAGTGTCTTTTGTTCACTGTCTGTGGGTGTGAGTGTGGGCGTGCACGTATTTAGCATACACATTTGATGTCAATTGGTAACATGTATTCGTCAACCCCTCTATTCGACTGGGGACACACAACCAACAGGGGATCTGCATCATGACGGATCTGCATCATGATGTATCCAATTGGTGGGGATGGGCATTTCACAATCTTAATTTGGCAAAATGAATGGTGACGAGTTTGAATGTTTCAACCGTTCGTATTCATAAATCTCTCCAGAGCCAAGTAAATATATCGAACACTTCACATCAAATCTTCTGAAGACAAAAGTGAGTGTGGACACAATTCTGCATGACCTTGAGAAAGCCGAGGAGAAATACCTAGCCCATATCATCCATGAGGAGTACGTTAACAAACGAAGACTGACAAAAATGAAGCAGTTGTCTATCAGTGGGGGCTCACCAGGTCTGTAGAACTTTCATGAATTATCTGACATGATCTTCTAGAAGAGATATTTGGGCTTGTGAACTTCCCATAGTACAGTTTCAAGAGAGACTAGGCCTACTCTTTCATGGTGCTGTGACCGAAGAGCAAATATAAAGGCGACTGGAGCATTTATCGTTAGGGTTATTTTCCCCCTGCCAATTTAAAAAAAAATTCTGCAAGTGGAAGTCAAAAATTTCATGGAAGTCGAAAATCTGTTCATGGAATATCTATCTCCACTCATGGTCTGATCTCGTCAAAACCTTGGGTCTGGCATTGTTTCTCCAGTTGTGAATGACTGTAGAACATCGTGCCTTTCTTGGCATTACTTCAGATAATTTTAGGATGTGCCTTGCACTCCTGCTCATATTTTTGGGTGACGTCGTCTAAAAACACCTGGAATAGCGACATCTCAGAATGAAATCTTGACAATCACCATAACCTCAGTTATTGTTTCCATAGGTCTGTATGAGTACACCCAAACAGGTCAACTGCTACCGATTCTGGTTGGAATGACCATGGAAGATGCCAGCGGGACTGGTCTGGAGGTTCCTATCCTTGGTGCAGTAAGAGACAGAGGCAGTGGTCAAGTTCTGCCTTTGGGGACCACTACAAAACTCCCAAACAGAAATGGTGAGTTTATCCATCAAGTTCCTTTTGTCTTTTTGAAATTCAGTTGAACTTGTGTTTCGTCATTAAAATCAGTCAAGTTGTTGTGTTGCTGCCACCTGTCGTGAATGCAGACCTGGGGCGGAGAATTGAATATCGAAAATTTTTTATCACCAAATTTCAGACAACCAGGCAGTTACAGTTGGTCTAGAAGTAAAAGATGAAATGTCTGATGATGTCAGTCATGTGACCGGTCTGTCCATTGATTCAACAACCAAAGAAATGTACCTGGTTACAACGAAAGATGACAGGCCCCCTCCAAACATCCAACACCTGTCTCTGATCGAGGATGAAATAGTGTCCTGTGCAAGTTTCCTGCGACGGATGTTTAAGCAGGAGTCATACCTACTCCAAGAGGAGTTTGAAACTGCCCAATCAGTGTTGTATCACTTTGGCAACATGTCCTTGCCACAGTTGGATGTAGTTGTCTCAAATCTGAATGAGCAGAAGACAGATCTAGAGAAAATGGCTGAACGTGAGTGGGCGCGGGAAAATACTATTGAGAAGGATATTACCAGTTTTCTGCCAGCTGGCCTGGCTGCACTGGTCGTTGAATCTGGTGAGGCACTACAGAATGCAGTCAAAGCTGGCTTATACGCCCACGGGAAGTTTGCAACCATTTTGCCAAAACTGTATGTGAAGATTATCCAGGAGGAGGAACGGTATCAGAATCGGCTGTCAGAGGTCGCGGAGGTCACGGACAGGGAGACGATTAAGATGGTCCAGAGGAGACACGATAATATCAAAGGTAGCCTCCAGATGGAGCTGCGTGATCATGTCTTCATGAAGATGGAGTCGATCAATCTGACGACGTCGGCGGTTCTCAGGACATCTCAAAGAAAAGTTGCTGTCATGAACTATGTAAAATCTCTGCTGAATGACGCACAATCCCGAAGTGGAGATGTCCATTTTGACATGACCGGGGTCTTCGGCTGCGAGGATTTGCCTGAGGTCACCTTCAGTAATGAACTTGTGCCCGTGTTGAAGGAATTCATTGCAACACTTCAACAGGACTGCCCGTTCATTCTTCATGTTGATGCAGCATTGATCGAAGAAAAGAAAGAGTCCTCACTCAGCAGAGTTGTCACTTCACAACCGCTCCAACCGAATGAAACGGAAGTTGAAATCCCTATGAAAAGATATGATCAGAATTTCTGGATTGTTGCTGATGTACGGAAGCCTGGTGGTGCAGACTCGGAAGGAAAACAGGAGGCATTATTCCAGAAACATCTCTTTGAAATCTCTTGCCTAGAAAACATAATGAGGAGGAAGGCAATGGAGGAGGTCAATGACCTGCTTGCCCGATACCACAGGGATAAAACAGAAATTGTCGGTCACATGAAGAAGAACATGGCAGCCAGATTTAAGAATCTTCTGCCAAGTTTTCTGACAAATGTAGGGAACGTAGAGATTGAAGTTGCTCCGGTTGTCGAGAGAGAATTTGAAACTTTGCGGCAAAAGCTTTCAAAGCTGAATAGCATGTTGTCTGAAACCATGAGGACGCGTTGTGGCGAATTGGCAAAAGAAAAGCAGACGGAGATTCAAACTTTACAGAAACGTCATGTCACTGAGGCTTTATCTGAGCAGGTGTCTCCTGCAAATCTGCCTTGTGTAGTTGTGCCATCTTTTGAGGAATTGGAAAGGAATTCGGTGGCTCTAGCGATGCAACAAGCCGATTTCTTCAATGAAGTCGATGACAGTTTACGACAGTCTGTGACCTTGACCTATGACGAGAAGATGAAGATATATCTCAAGCCTTTGAATGTTGACCAGGAGGAGAAAATCCAGGCTCAAGACCTGATGGAAAATGCAATAGATTCGATTGAGACGATACAGTCGAATGTAGAGGAACGTATGCAAGCAGACGATATGGCTGATGTCGAAAAGCAGACGTGGGAATTCTGTGCATTTCAGGAGGAGATGAATCAGCATTTGATGGCGTGTGTCCTGCAGGATGTTCTTGGTGACCTTGAGCGAGTAAGTCCTCTTCTTACAAGTGAGATAAGCAGGCCTATGTAAGTTTGTTTTCACATGGCCATATCACATCATCTAGGCTACAGTACCGTATTGTAAAATGTTTTGGACTGAGCTGGATTTGAAATTGCTTTATGACATGTTGAAATGTTTTGTCAGTCACCTGCAGTCCAGAAATGTCTCATCAGTTTCTGAAAGGGACAATGTTTTTTCCACAGCAATGGTTAAAAGGGATTGGGATCCACATGCTGTCAAAAGACACGATGAATGACTCCCAGAAGAAGGAGATGATTAAGTACAAAGAAATGGTTCAGAATGGAGAGTATGGCGTGTACAAGGAGAACACCAGGCAACGTGAGGTACTCGTCTCCAAGGTTACAGCACATAAACATATGGCTGAGGTCCTGGATAAAGAGGGCTCTGTCTGTAAGGCGGTTGATGAAATTATGAAGGTAAGCCACAAAATTTTCTCACTTCTTTTCCTCCTTGGCCTTATAAAAGCCAGTTTTGGCAGTTAGTGGGTGATATCCGGGCAAGTCTCATCACGTCAACCATGATTCCGCAGTAGGCCCTTCCTATGCCGATTGATTGAAAAAAATGCAGGTTCAAATTCAGCTGTTTCTTTTTCACCCAGGCAACAACTAATGACGAGACTCAAGCAGTTCTCTCAGTTGCTAGGGAACTGTCTGGAGATAAAGACCTCCAGAAGCTAGTTACATCCCAAGTGGGACTCCTGGCTGGATTGGAGACCAAACGACATAAACAAGAGAGTGAGTTAGAGTTGGAATGTGAGATTAGTCTGGATGAGGGACACAAGGTATTGGACGAGAAGCAGGAAAAGAGTAAGAAACTGGTAAATATTTCGATAGTAGATTGCTACTTGACTACTTAAATCTAAAAGCCCTGATAAGTTTGAGTGTGAACATGTGCCACTCTATTCGTAACTGGAAGGTCCTTAGAAATGACCACATCAGTAGGCCGACTAACACGCGTAACTGGGCTGACTTAGGAAATAACCACATATTAGCGATGCATCATCTGGATACCATCAGCTCCACGAGTCAATGAATTGTATGGCTACTGATTCTGTCTTGCAGGTACTGGATACCCAGAGTGCCAAGTTTGAACGTATGCTGTCTGAAGGTGATCAATGCTTCAGTGAAGAGGAAAAGAAAAGCTTCACTGCTACACACCAGATGGTCGTTGATTCAACTATTTGTAACATTGAGCTGGAGGGCGAGTGGCAGAAACAAGAATTACAAACAAAGGTCTGTATATGTGACCCGATCTAGCAAAAGTAGGTGCATGTCACAACCGAGGAAAGGGCTAACAGCCTGACAACACGATAGCTGAAATGTACGTCTCTTCAGGCTGACAAGAGTAGTGGACAGCAGTAATAGTAGTTGAGTAAACTGATGACCAGTGATGATCAGCTGCGACTTGCACCTATGTTTATCTAAAGCCCCATTTCCACTAGCGGTTTCCACCGGGGTTTGCTGTGAGCACCGCTGTTTTCACAGGCATTGGGATGATCAACATGTTGTGGAAACGGGGCTTATCTTTGTAATTTTAGTCCGAGGTGAAATTTGAGTGTTGCCTTTTGTCTTTGTAGATTTCAAGACAAAAGACAGTCAAAGAGGATTACCTTAAGAAAAGCCATAAACTGATGCTTGTTAAGAAACTTCTGTTGGCACAAAAGGAACGAGAAAGATTCAAGTACAGTCACTTGAAAAAAGATGTCTTTGACTCTATCAAGAAGCTGGCTGAGGTAATGTTTCATGAGCATTCTGTCAAAAGGTTACTAACGTAGGCGTTGATTCTGAATTGTTGTACTATCTGCAAAATATTTCCCAAGAAAACAGGCAAAATGGATATTACCGGTAGGAATAAATTGTGAAGTAGGCAAAATGGTAGGGAATGGGTGTAGGTGAAATGAGGGTAGGCAAAAGTAAAGTACATTACTTAGTGTAGGGCTTCGATCTTCAAGGCTGTCTTCCTCTCACTCTTGATTATCTACTTTCTGTTTCATGTTCTGTAGGAAAGAAGAATGGAAGAGATAGAGGAATTACTTCTGACTGTCCTGAACCAAGAGTTCATCCAGGAAGCTGTCAACCTCGATGGACTGCTGAAAGATGAGAGAGAGGCAGCGGCAGCTGAAATGGAGGCCATGGTCAACAAGAACAGGCAGCAACTGTTGGAAAGGATAGAAGCGGCTTATGAAAAAGTAAGCGTATTGGAGTGCTTGCGGAATAGAGAATGTTGGTAATAATTGATTGTCTTTGCATGGTTTACCTGGCTGTCAGAGTGGTGCAGTGGGATCGTCGGTGCCTGTCATTACTGAGGTTCTGGGTTCGATCCCCAGTCAGATGTTTCTTCATTGAAATCAAGGGCAAGCTAACTTTGACATTGAAGGTGCAATAACTTTTTTTGTAGGAGTTTGAGGATCTTATTCACCAAAAGTATCTGAGTGGTTCTGATGTAAAGAAAGAGAAGGAAGAAATACAAGCAAGGCAAGAGGTACGTCTTGAACCGTTGGATCTGATCATGTCATTTTTGTGGTGGCACGCACAGATTTTAATGTCAAATGTTGTTTTAATACATATTGAATTTTTTTAAATTTCTTTCATACATATAGAATGAGCGACAGTCTTTCCATAACCTGACCACCCTCTTGGCCATAGATGCCAAGAACTTGCTGCAGCAGGATTTAGACATCACACAGAAGTTTGAGATGCTTGGCCTGAGGAAGAGGCAGCAGAGACTTCTTGGTGATTTCATGGAAGAATTGTTGCAGGATGAGGAAAGGAAAAAGGTAAAGGCCCGTATTCTAGAACGTTCCTTAACGTTAAGGTCGACCTTAAGTCTATTGTAAAACCATCGAGAACAATAGATTTAAGGTGGACCTTAATGTTAAGGAACGTTCTAGAATACGGCCCATAGAGTCTACTCATTTCTCACTTGGTCGGTTTTAAGGTTGGCGGTGCAAAGCCATGAATGCCAAATACTGACCCAGACCTTTGCTCTTTTGTTCAGGAATATGCCGACAGATATACAGCTGCCAAAGAAGAATACCAGAGGTTCCACGATGATGTCGTTGTGAAGGTACACCAAGCACAGCAGCAGAGACACAAAGAAGAGGAACAGTTGCAGGATGAGAGGGCAAAGAGATTGGCCAAGAGGCTCAGGTTAGGAATTCAGCCTACCTCTCCAACTGGAGTCCTAATATGCAATTTAGTGAGGTTTTGTGCAGGACATGCACACTGTGCAACTTGCTTATAGTATCATTCAGGCTGGTTTCCTTTGGCATGCCAGCTACCTGACCCATCACAAATATTCATACTGACTATAGGCGTCTGCCATTTCATTGGATACATTCGTGGTCACATGAAGAATAGATACTACCGGCACGGTATTTGGAAAAGAGGCCACTGTCTTGAGCAGCGTTTTTGCACTGCACCACTCTGAAGCCTTGCACTGCTGATCTATCTGCTAAAGTCAACGCCAGAAATGATGTAGTGTCTGTATGGATTTATAAATTTCAGGTGTGTCCATGCTGAGGTGTTGGACGAAGAAAAGGACCTTTACAAACAAGAACAGGACAAGATCAAGGCGTATGAGCAGCAGAGGAAGATGGAGATGTTGTTCAGTGATGATGCTGGTTATGGGATGAAAGGAAAAGCATTGGAAGAACAGCTCAGGTAACCTATTCTGCTGCTGCTGGTGTTTCTCTTCCCAAGATTGGAAAGTTTGTTGCTCTTCCCAAATGGAAAGTGTCCTTCTGAATTGGAAAGTGTTGTTGCTCTTCCCAATTGGAAACTGTTGTTGCTCTGTCCAATTGGAAAGGTGTTGTTGCTCTTCCCAGTTGGAAAGTGTTGTTATTCTTCCCAATTGGAAAGTGTTGTTTCCTGTCCTGATCAGAAACTGTTGTTCCCTGTCCCTTTCTGTTACGCAGATGTGGTATATTCTCTTTTCATGAATGATATCTTTCTCTTTACAGATCAGAAAGAAAACAGCAACTTGATGAAGTAAAGTCCAAGTTGGATAGTTGGCGTGATGCGAGACTCGTATCTCTTAGAATCAAAGCAGAAAAAGAGGTGATCCTGGAACAAGAGGCTGACTTGAGGCTGAAGGTATTGAAGATGTTGCAGGATGGAGAGTTCGGCGACATAAATGTCCCTGCTGCAATTCAGAATGAGGTATGGATTTCAAATTTCAAACGCATTGAGCTGCAGCTTGTTGCCTTTTGGTTCATTTTGCTACAAACGTTACAAAAGTTAGCTTGCAATTTCATTTAGTGACCCTAATTTTGTGCTCTTCCAACTGTCTTCAGCTTTGTTGTGTGAAACCTGGTGAAGATGGGGCATGTTGAATTTACTTGTCTTTTCTGGCCTTTGGATGTCTTTTGTAGGGTTCAAGTATAAAAGAGACATGTGAATATGGACATACACATGTTAATCCTGCTACAAGTGTTTCCCTTCATTCTGTTTTCACCTCCTATATAACTTCGCTACCTTTCAGATGAAGGTGATTCAGAGAGCAGCCCAAACTGGAATGGCACCCATCAAAGAGACAGAATGGAGTGCCTTTCTCTTATCCTCCCCACTCTTCAAACAGCTGTGCCACATTGAGGAAATGGTGGGCAAATCTTATGCTGGTGGGAATGACGCAGGTACTTGACTTTCATCTTTTGCATCACATCTTGGAGATTACATTAATTCAGTAGAATCTGAATGACTGACGTGTCTTTAAGGGCCGTATGCACCAACGAAGATTATCTTGAACTCGGGTTGAGTCACAGCTTTTCAGTTGTTCAAGTTTGCCACGGCATGATGTGACAATGGAAAAGTTGTGGCTCAGCCTGAGTTCAAGATAATCTTTGTTGGTGCATACGACAATTGTCCTATAGCCTAATTCTGTCTTCATGCACATTTCAGCCTGCAGGGATGATGCCAATATTGCCGATGAACACCTGCATACTACCAATGGTGACATGCTCACTCCTGTTGACTTAGACCAGCTCAGCCCAAGCATGTTTGTTGTCTACCGCTTTGGGGTGAACGTTATGGAACTACTCCACAAGAAAGCTGGTGCTCCTGCAGTGGAGATCTTGATAGCATCAAATCTCCCAAGAAACAACTACACCAGGAATGCCTTCCACAATTCTTTCTTCTACCAGTATTCTGGTAACATACTTTGGGTTCGCCAGCAATGCCTTGATTTCATTGGTGATTACATCCTGTTGGTTTTGCACTCGTTGGCTCACATAAAAGCCGATGATTTTGCTGATGATGGCCAGTCTTATTTCTTGAGGAATTTTTACAAGGTTAGTGCAGTAGGTTGTGGAGGTCAGTGTCGTAACAATTCGGCAGGGGTCAGGGAAAAATAAGCCATGAATGGTAATATACACATGCACAAAATATTAAATGTACTTTTGACTTGCAATTTTGCTGTAAAGTTATAGGCCAAAGGCTTGTCTTGGAATGTCCCCACCAATATTGATTTAAAAGAATTGCATCATTGAATTTAACCTTAATCTGACGTTTACTCTAATAAAATGTACAGAAACTGAAATCTACCTGCAGAGCATGTCAAAACACCAGTTGATATGTGATTGAATTGATGTGACTTTTGTTGCTTCTTTCCTATTACCAATTCCTCTATTTTCAGTACCTGCAAGTTGTTTGTGGAGAGATATTCCAACTGAAAAGGGCAAATTTACTGGATCTAGATGGCGCCATGGCTCGTGCTGGCACGCATGTCTTCAAGAGTGGACTTGCTCATATTGTATGTTTAAACAAATAGTGATCAGTTGACACCAAAATCCCCAAATCTTTTTCACCCGATTAACAGCTAGCAATGGTTTTTGCTTCATTTCTGTCATTCAAATCCATTGATAGGCACAGTGCAAACCAATGAAGAAGTATTCAGTTGACTTCGGATTTGGGGTACATCGTGCTCCTTTGTGGCCTTTCCTTGTGGAGTGCATGCATAACTGGATACTGATGACTGCTTGCGTAATCCAGTGCTTTCATTGCCTGCCAACAATGGGTATGGGGTGTAGGGTGTCTATTGGCATATTTTACTGTCATTCACTGTTACCGTAATTATATCCAGAAAATCTCTGTTCTTAATGTTTTCATCATGTTCTCCCTTTCTGATATTTTCCTACAGGCTCCAGTTGCCAATATTCAGCAATACAAATTCCACTTGGGGACTTGGCTTTCTGGAATTTCTAGCATAGTGAAGACACCCTTGTCTGACTTGGAAGGTGCTGGCCTCATTGCTGAAAAGAAGGCCCTGCAGATGAAGCTCAAAGTTTCTAATAAAGCTCTTGAGAGGTTAGAAAATTCACCGAACAATTTGGCCCTTTGATACCGGTATTTTGATGCCATTGTTACTGGTCACGTTACTGGTGGTATTTAATCATACCTGTGATGATTATAAACTTTGATCATGTTCTAAGTAACTGTTGGTCATATTTCCTCTTTCAGTGAAGGATACAAGATGACTTCTGTGGTTGAACCATACAGCAGACAGAAGTCTATGCTACAGAAAAAGCAAGATCTCCTCAATGAAGAACTATCAAAGGTACTCTGCCATCCCTGTGTTTTTCTCCATCAAATGATATACTTTGGATATTTTTATTCCCGCAATAGGGTTCATTGGTCCATATTGTTGAAGTGACATTGTTGCTCCACTGACACGTGTTTCTAGACTTCATCAAGGTAGCTTGGGATGACTGGTGTATGTCTGCCCCTCATAGACTGATGCCATGTCTTGGTAATAACTTTTAGAATAGTGACTGATGGAGCCACTCTGACACTATTCCCTGTACAGGCTTGAGCTGAATTCTCGGATTTATCCTTGACAGGTTTTCCATGATGAGGTTACCCTGAAGGAGATCCTGCAAGATTTGGAGAGATATCCCAAGAAAGAGAATGCGGGAAAATTGGAGAGGACCAAGAGGCAACTGGAAATGGTGCAAAGAAGAAAGAGCAACCTCACAGGGCAAATTGATTGCTTAGAGGAACTTCTGAAGGAGAAGGAGGCACAGCAAGGCCATTAGTTACAAACCATAAGTTAATAAATTATCAGAAACGCTGGTCTTCGTTCTTATTTCTTTGACTTTGTTGACTGATGAGTGGTGTGGATGTGTTTGGTTGCAGGCATCTGCCCCAGCACATTGCTGATGGTCAGTTAATTTTACAACCAGCACTCTTGCTGGCTGGGCAATGTGATTAATGGACAATAACACTGTTTTTAGAATGTATATTTTTTTAATTCTGCTGGCCAGAAAATAAAGAACAACTGCATCAGATGGGGTTGTTGTTAGTGTTGTATAATGAGAAGTGGTCTCAATGTTGACCCTTTAGATCATCATTTACTGATTCATTTCAACCTCCCTTTTTTACACTGACAGTCCATAAAGTATGCTAAATAAGAATTGCGAAATTCTGAGAAAAATACAGAAGGTAACAAGGGCATCATTTTGATATGAAGAGGTTTTTGCAAAGATTTCCATGCTTGTTTGCGATGTATATTTGATAGATAGGAAGCATTCCTTGATCTCCATTTCACTTGATCTACATTGGGTCGTATTCATAAAGCGGTTCTATCATTAGAACCGTCTTAGGCCGGTTCCAAGTACAGTGGTTGACGATAGTTGGAACCAGGCTAAGACAGTTCTAAAGATAGAACTGCTTTATGAATACGACCCCATGTGGTTAACTCAGTGAATGATCTTTATTCTGACTTTGTTTCGCAAGATCAGTGAATGACCTTAATTCTGCCCTCAAGTCCAATGTCCACTGGTTGCATCCTCTTGAAGTAAGCTACGAGCACATCATTATCAAGATCCCCTGAAAAGGTAAAGGTAAATTGTGAGGTGAATCACTTGTCAATTACCATTCTAATAATACGTCAATTACCATTCTTTCTAATAATATCAAGAATATATTCTTGATGATATTGATGAAAGCAGAAATCAATAACTAAGAGATAAAAGGGGAACTGCGTCTGATCTGCAGCCGTCACTAGAATGTCCGTGGAAAATCGTGGCCACAGTGATCCACCAGGATTTTACCCCAGTGTTCTTTTCTTGACTGAGGGCTGAAGGGTATTTACCATCTTGACTACCAAGGATTGTGACATCGCTCCGCCCTCCGAGTACGCTCGCACGAACGTAGCCAATACACCTGCAGAAAGCTTGTCAACTTGCCACCACCACTATAGCTGCCATTTCAATGCATCTTGCCCCTTCGGGTACCTAGTGCGAATGTTGTTCACCTACCATTCAAGTGCCAGCTTATCTTGTCATCTCTGATCATGGTGAAGCCGTCGCCACCATTCACAAGGAAGTTTTGCATCACCACCTGATAGACTTCATTATCGTTCAGCTTCTGGTATTTGTCTTTTGCACATTTAGTTTTATGGCATCTGACTTTCACCTGTACAGATACCACTCGCTGGCCTGCTGGCTTCTTCACATCATATACCACTTTCAACCCTGAAATCCACAATACAACATTTTTGTTCTGATTGTTCTGTATAAAATGTGACGATCCAACCTCGGTTGAAACCTTCAAGCCCTCACACCAAACGCGAATGCATGAGGGCAGTTGAAATAAAAATAGAAATGTTTTTCGAAAGGGATGCAACTTTCTGCATCAGTGCTGCACATTTCTAATTTTGAGAACCATTGTCTTGCCAAAGATTGACGACGGCGGTAATCCATCTGCTCCCAAGTTTGAGCAGACAGCACTTTCTGTTGAAGTTGTTGTAAAAGCCTCAGGAATAGGGTTTTCGCAAAGCCCCCGAAACGCCGACACGAACGTCTGTCCTATTGTTTGCTGCTCTCTTCGCGTCATCGAACAATGGGATTGGCGTTCGCGTTGGCGTTTCGGGGGTTTTGCGAAAACTCACTAATATATCAGAGAGAATTTGAAGAACGATTCTTCGGATGGTTGATAAGGAAACCTTTCTTCAAATATTTCTTAATCAGTATCATAGAGTGTGAGAAAACGTTGACAGAAGATGCCGTCACGACCCCATCCTCCCACAGCAGGGGTTTTTACCTCGCTCCTCTTCATCCACTCGTGTATGAAGAGGAACGAGACCAAAGCCCTGCTTGGGAGGATGTCTCGACCCTGGCCTGGGGATTACCTTACCAGAGACTTGCAGGAACTCTCCGGTTGGATTATGAGGGTTCCACCTTTTGACTGAGTGTTCCAGTGCTGCCTTCAGTGTCTTCCCCTTCAGCTCCACCACCCCCATGACATTTCCATAAGGCCAGACTGCGAGAACTTCCTCCATTGTAACATCCCCTGAAACACACTAGATCGTTCGGTATTCTGACACCTCGTTCCTGAACCATCGTCTAATCTTACGGAATATTGCATTGCCATAAAAATGACTTTGAGAGGAGGGCTTAAAAATTGTCTCGGCCGACATAAAAAGTACCGTATGAAAAATTTGCTTGTCATCTGTAGGTAGGGTCGAGTCTTCAAATTGTGAGTCCTGCGTTTTCAACTACCCGCCTTGCAACAATTTTCCTTATTGCTCATGATTTTCTTGAGGCTCAGTAGCATATCTTCTTTCCAATTTAATTATACATGTATCTCGAAAAAAATCATTGAATTTGAGTTGAAGCCATCGGCTTGCAGGAAACGGTTTCGGAATGTACGCGCCTTTAACCTTCACAAGTGTCTTGCATGTTTGTCAGAGGAATTGCAATCAAACTGGTCTGTTGACTTTCGTCAAGTTGGTTCAGTTTGCAGTGCTTACCTTCCGCAATGCTGTCTCTAATTCCTCCCGCATTCACAATCGCTATCTCTGCCTTCGTCCAACGTGAATCATCTGGGTGCTGATGATTCTGCTGAACCATGGCGTCTGTCAGGAAGTTGCCTGGAGTCGAGTTGGATCAGTTAAACTGAGAGATTTGAATGCAAAATATCGCCAGTTTATCAGGGATATGATCAGGGATATGATGGGTGTAGAGACGAGGCCTAATCATGTGAAAAGCATGGCGATTTAGAGACCGTAATTCATGGCAAGAAAACTACCACCCACATTTTGAACCAAGGGTATCGCTACGCCTTCGTACGACGCTCTATCACGAGGAGTGGAGTGTTGAAGGCGAAGTGATCGTTGGCCTCAATATTTCAAGATGCCACCCCAAACAAAGTGATTGCATTGCTGTCCTCCTGACGTACATGTAGATTTCCATAGCCTATGAATCATGGCCTTGACATCTGGAAAGACCATTACCGTACCCAGAATATGAAAATGCCTGTGTTTTACCAAGAATATATAAGTACTTATATATTCTTGGTTTTACTCAATGATCGCCCCTGCTTACCTAAGTTACACTCCTTTAGCCTGCAGTGAAGCCGTTTGCCGTCGAGGAATACTTTCGAGTTCCCGATCACCCTTTCACGTTGCACCAGGATGTCCTTCCTTCTTTCAATAACTTCATCTTGAACTATCTGATCTGAATTTGGAGAAGGAAACTTTTTGGCTTTCTTTATTGCATACTGGCTGGAAAATCGTTCTTTGTGTTATATCGGCTTGGCCTCCCATGGTATTGCCTAACTTACGGACGATACCCAAGGAGATAAGATGATGGAATACGGTACCGAGGTGGTCAAAAGCGGTAGGCCAGCTGTTGTCATCAGCCTACATGAAGACAGAGCAAGTGAAGTTCATTTGGTAATTGTTCGCCTGGGTGATCAAAAAGTGCCCTTGTTCGTCTCCAAGAATATCCATTTAAGGCGCTCCTCCACTTGACAGTTTTTTCGCAGAAGTTGGCTCACAATTGGCAATTCACCATTGTTTGTTTCGTTACGGCTTACGCTCAGACCAATGACACAAACAACTGCTCGCAGTTGAGTTGCCCATTGTGAGCCAACTTCTGCGAAAAAACTGTCAAGTGGAGGAGCGCCTTTTGCCTAGGTCTGCCGTCTTGGGTCATAAAAAGTATGGTTATTTGGCAAGCAAATGCTTGCCGAATTACAGAAATTTGTAAAAAGTATTCCAAAAATACTCAAGTACCTTGTTCGACACTGCTATCAAGAAGAATTGGATTGCCCGACCAACTGATGACGTCCCCTTTTTCATCGAACCCTATTTGAATGAAACCGAGGTATTTCCCGAATGCGTAGGCTTGGACCACGGGGACGACGGTTCCATCCGATTGTTTGACCAGTACTGGGTAAGGCCCTACACTCTTGTCGTTCGATGGAGGTTCTCCTGAAATCGTTTTGAAGTCGCATTTGGTAGATTTGCAAGTCGGTTCCAATGAGGAAAACTCAACTGATCGCATATCAAGGCGTTAGTTTTATTGGAAAGATATATGAACTTGTTCAGATTGTTCGGCATGTTACGTGTTCAACGTCCGCAGATGTTTATTTGCCAATATCGTTACTAATCCGGGAACAAATCGTGATTGGTTCGTTGGAAAGTACGCAAATCAGCAGCGGCGTCTCGATTGGACACTTCCCTCCCACGTGACTCATAAACACTCACCAGTGTAGAGGAATGTTTCGCTGTGTCCTCCAATCACAAGATCCACGCCCTTCACTTCCTTGGCGATTTCCCGATCTTTCAGGTGCCCAGAATGGCCGAGGGCGATTATTTTGTTGATACCTTTTGCCTTCAGCTTTGCTACTTCGGTTCGGATCGATTCCACCTCATCTTTGAACTTCAGTTTCTTTCCTGAAGATGTAGAACGTGATCATTTCTGTTCTGCCATTTAAACGGCATTAAGCACAATATGCTTAAAGACATGGGTTGTGCATTCTTTAAGTTGTCACCAAACTATACATTGAGGTTTCGCAAAGCCCCCGAAACGCCAACGCGAACGCCAAACCCATTGTTCGATGCCACGAAAAGCGCAGCGAACAAAAGGATAGACATTCGCGTTGACGTTTCGGGGGCTTTACGAAAAATCTATATTTTAGAGTTTTCGCAAAGCCCCCGAAACGCCAACGCGAATGTCTATCCTTTTGTTCGGTGCTTTCTTCGTGGCATCGAACAATGGGTTTGGCATTCGCGTTGGCGTTTCGGGGGCTTTGCGAAAACTCCCTATTGTCAAAAAGAATGCAGGGTATACCTGTATTGGAGACACTTGGCGTATCCTGCGTTATGTATCCTACCACACCAATCTTGTGACCGTGGACATCGAGTACCGCCGATGGCTGGATGAATTGCTTCAGAGTAGGTTCCCCACTGGCGTCAATGTTGCAGGCAAGAACTGGAAACTTGTTCTTTCCTGTGGTGACTCTTTTCAAGAAATTCTCCACAAGTGCTTTTACGCCGTTGTCAAACTCGTGGTTACCAAGGGCCTATAAAAGCAGACTGATCTGTGATTTTTTTTCACCGACGCATTCTTCAAAGAAAGAACAGTGCATCTGCATCGTTGAGCATTCTCGGGGGGGGGGGGCAAATCCCATAGATTGTCGTTTTGGGTGACAAAA
>NMRB01000421.1:374549-389538 GCA_002633025.1 Notospermus geniculatus | reverse complement strand
AAGATGAGGTAAACATTCGAATAGTCCTTCAAGACATCACGAAATCGTCAACGGGATTTGTTCAACGTTGTCTTCTTCAGCTGCGCGCAGATAGGTAAAACTGAATTTTGATAAATAGGCTGTAATGCCACTATCACGAATCACGCCACAATTGAAATCGTGGTCTTCATGGTGGAGTAATCGTGGTGGTCCTATCAGATCCTGCGGTCAGTCGTGGCAATCGTATTGATCGTGGAAAAGTTTTGGACGGTTCAAAAATTTTGCTAGGTTCCCGATTGAAATCGTGGTCTTAATCGTGGTGATCCTATCAGATCTTGAGGTCAGTCGTGGCAATCGTGTTCATCGTAGAAAAGTTAATTGACGGTTCAACACGATTGACCTCTACATGTAAATGTGATAAGATCTGATAGGATCACCACGACTGACCTCAAGATGTGATAAGATCTGATAGGATCACCACGATTACTCCACGACGCTTCAATCGTGGCGCGATTCGTGCCACCTGAAATTGACCAAACGTGTCCACATCGCATCCAAGCGAACCAAATCATACCAGAACGTATCGACTCGCATCACCTTGTATCCAAACGTGAAACATCAGAGAAGTAAACAATTGTATTCCACGATCGGCTACGAATGGCCAATCGTGACGTTCGTAATAACGGACCGCACGACAGTTGGAGCATAAGCAGCTGGTCGGTTCAATCGTGCTGACTCGGAGTCGAAAACTCTGTTCACGATTGAGATCCCTGTGCGCCTTCCCTTCACGGCCGCAACGCGTGGTCGTCCTTTTATCTTTGCTATCAGTCTCTCACGTCACGCCCACGGAGGGTTATTGTTAAGGAAAACTAAATTATGACAGCCAAAGCAACTGAACAGATCGTGAAGCGATTTTTGATAAGCGCAGGTTGTCTCTCTTGGCTGCAAATTCGACCACGTTTCACTTGTTCCTGCTTACACCTCACTTGCTTGCAGCAAAACGCGATCGCTGCCTCCGTTTCAATGTCAGAACTAAGTCTTTGATCTGCTTTGCGGTTTCAACCATCGTGCACTCCACTCAATAAGAAATTTTACCTAATTAATTTTTGGTTAAATCCATGATCTAGACCGTACGTTCTGTCAGCCTCGATCTCACGATCGATAACGGTAGAGCTAATCCCAGTAACATTTTCCGATGAGCACGGTACTAATTCTATCTGCGAAGATTTCCAGCATGGATTTATCGATGGTACACAATACTATTTTGAGGAGAAGGGATGAAGACAATCCAATTTAGTAGAGTTGTTTTTCAAAATCTCTGACGACGATTGTAATGGCTACGTGAAATTCCTTTAGTGCTATCGGCTTTCAGTATTAAGTGAAAGCTGTTACTGTTGAACGAAAAGTGTTTTGAAGGATACATCTCATGTGGTAATGTTACCTCCCTTTCTCAACCGCCCAGTCTCGGCCATTGGAGGATTTAAAAAATCGTGTATTTTACAACACTCAGAGGGCTGTTCTACAAAAAAGACTCACCAGCAAAACATTGTGGGAAGTCTTTTTNTGGACACCGTAAAATATTTCTACATCACAATATTTACGCGTTTATGTTTATGTACGGCACCACGGAAACGCCGATCTGTACACTAAATGTGAAGAAATAAGGTGTTGGCCATTGGATCATTAGTGGGCGAACATTTATTTTGTGATGCCAAACTCAGTGAAACAGCGTACATGTAGTTTTGTCGACAAGTTTGATGTCCACAACCACAGCACCCCAAACTCAAAAGCTTCTTTTGCCACACATTTCCTTTTAACAGTAACTTCAAGAATCACCAGGTGCACCGGTTGGAACCTAGGTGGCGTTGGGGGGGGGGGTCCTAGTAAAAGCCATTACCGAATTCCCAAGAGCGGTGAAAATGTTATGTGATATCACCTAAAGTACGTTATAACGTGATATCACCTATAAGTAATGTGATATCACCTATAAGTACATGTAATGTGATATCACCTATAAGTAGGTGATATCGTAATATTCGTTTCCTGTAGGAACATCAACAAGTGCTTTTTCCATCATCAGTATTCAAGAAAGCATTTTTCATTCAAAGCTGCATCAACTACTCCAGCTGTTGTTATTATCAGTAAAATACGTACAAAATGGATAAGAGTTGTATCTTGTTCGATTATCTCCATAAATGTTGATATCGGTTTATTACCACATTCCCATTAAAGGATTGCAACTTCAAAGCATCTCATACACTTGAGAATACGCCTGGCTAACGGAACAAAGGAAGGCAATTTGATTTTAATGATGCACTTGGACAATTTGTCAATGTTGCTTAAACTTGCAATTATATTTGTCTCCATTATCCCTCGGCAGTAGATCGTAACAGAGACACTACTGAAGAACGACCAGCTGTCTGCTTCAGAAGAAAGATTACCCATTTGGAAAATGAGGGAACAGCCAAAAAAGAGGAACTAGTAACGCTAATGGGTAAATATCTGGCCCTTTTAGCGTTGAACCAGAAGAGAGAGTGGGCGGCGTGAACAATATGAGCATCATGAATGAAATACTGACACAGCCTAGTACAATGTATTTGGACTTGAAAAACGTCAACAAGTTTCTCGTGTATTGGCCTATAATGCACCGAACTTCATGTACATGTATATGCTGAGACGTACTCAGATTAGACAGAGTCAGTGAATAGCGGTTGTACTCGATGTAATAGGGAGGTTTAGAAATCAAACGATAAATGTAAACGTTAACGACAACGTTATTTTTGTACTGAAAGTGCAATATAAAGTCTGGTGAATGTGTTGTATGATAAATAACGTTGTCGTAAAGTTTACGTTCGTCGTTTGATTTCTGAACATCCCTACTACACCGTGTCGTCCCAGCAATAGGAGCTGTCAGTGAGTTGACCAATAGGTGTCACTACGGCCCAACTCAATGCATATAGCGGACCCATTCATTCTTGATCGAGCACCAGTCACGTGGATTTTGCTGTGTATTGGTCTGCCAGAACTTTGCTGCCATCTTTTGGCAATACGCGCGGCTGACTGCTCCTGTTGCGAAGGAGTCAACTCGAATCGACAGGGACAACTGCTCTTAACGTTAAAACGTCTAATTGGCAAATTGATTATTGGGGATAGACAACGATGAATCACATTGGGCTGCTTCTTTCGAGGTCTTTCTCAAATCAATCCGGGAGGAGAAGATTTCCAAAAATGAAACATGCACTTTGAATTATTGAATAAGGTTTTTCTTAAGCTATTATCGGGGACTGCTCAAGAACATGGATATGTTTTTAAGTCTGATACTGATGGATTTGACATTAATGGGTATATTGCAATGTTCAGCAAACTATCCTGAAAACGCTACGACTTCATGGTCCGGATCTTTTCGATAAAAGCATGGAAACATGTGCTAATTTGACATCATTGCTACTTGATTGTTTTTTTTTAAATTTTATTTCCAAAAGATGCAAGCATAGACAACACAGCTTTATGACTTTTTAAAATTCTGTGCATGGGTGCAAGTGCTGTAGTACGAGTAGGTCTGCTGTAGTTCTGTATTTGACTAAGGGAAGTGTAAATCAGGTCGACAGTTTGCCTAAAGGAAATCATAGGGTTTAAAGGTTTTCTAGAACAATATTTGACTAAGGGAAGCATTTGACTGAGGGAAGTGGAAGTCAGGTAGACGAAGTTTGCCGAATGGAAATGATGGGGTTTAAAGGTTTTCTAGAAGAGTCAAAAGTGGGGCCCATTTTCAACCATATAAGTAAAGGTTTCTGTTTATTTGGGCAATTAGGAAGATTCTTTTTGCATCACCTTAGGTAGCTTATTCTAAATGGAAAGTGCACCAGGGAGCACTCACTGTTTTTGGTTCGCTCGTTTCCAGGAGTCAGATCAAACGTCAAACGCAGGCTTTTTCCAGGGAGTAACTTATGTAACTGAACATCTTCCTCTTGTTTTAATGCTAAGCTGGGATTAAGGGAATGTTACTTTGACAGTACAGTGTAACTTGATTCATGCCTCTTAAGCTTGCTCTTCTACTTGTTGTGCATACTCCAGCAGTGTCACCTGATGATCCGCGAATAACTCGCAGAATAGAGATCTGTACAGCCATATGTACTGGATATAACCATAAAGGAATCAACCATAAAAGGTTCAACTTACAAATTAAGCATTTTATAAATGTGGACTGTATCCCTTTAAACCTCAACAGATTTGCATTCTGACTCTTCCATATGATAGGCAAGACCCTTGTGCGTGTTCACTGCAAATTTTTTTGAATTCAGACTAGTTGATCTTATGATACAAAAGGACTGAATTAATGAGAACCCCACGAACGATGTGAGCGCAGGGTCATCTGTGTAGATTTGAATAGGCTAACGTACATTTGCACATGGAGTACAAATTGTGCTGAAAATCGCTCTGTTATCCTCAGAAATGGAATTCAAAGCGTCAAGTTGACAGGTTCATGTACATTACCCCTTCACCACAAAAAAAGTTGAAGCTCCTGCCTATTACATGTAGGTAAAGCCAAAATTCAGGCAGTGAGAGACATCTGGTGGCAACACATGAAGTGTATCCCTCAGTAAGTTCATCGTTCGCAGTGAAACCTTTATGGTTGACTCCTTTATGATATAACCCTGACAAAATCTTAAGTTTAAACTAACATATTTTTCTTAATGTGAGGAAATAGGTATTTCCATATTGAGATATTCTCTCGGCAAGACTGTGAAATAGTTAGGCCTTTACACCGGTACACATTTACTTCTACTACAATGTCTGCAGACATCCTCCCATCGCAGGGCTTTGGTCTCGCTCTTCTTCATCCGCTCGTGAGCGCATGAAGAGGAGCGAGACCAAAGCCCTGCGATGGGAGGATAGTCTGCAGTCTGATATGTCAGACAAATGTATATCTCATAGATTGTCACCGACGAAAGAAATAAACAGAGAGACAAAGGACCCTTTGACGCTGCCTAAAAAGCCTATGCCAGACATAGCAACGGCCAGACATTTGCCGGAGTTTACAAAAATAATAATAAAAACCCCAAACAAACAAAAAACCAAACACACAACCCCAGTCACGTTCTTAGAGACGAAGTTCATGACGCTTAAGGCCTATCATTCGGNGTCTGACTCGCTCCTCTTCATACGCTCGGACACAAAGCTTTGTGTCCGAGCGTATGAAGAGGAGCGAGACCAAAGCTCTGCGATGGGAGGATATTCCTCACGGAAGCCGCGGTGTAATGAGGTATGATAGTTCCCGCTTTATTGTGTGGCGGACACTCAAAAACAGAGACTGTGGTCCGTATTTTAGAATGCTCCTCAACGTAAAGGAGTTCCTCGAGGTTATTGTTCTCCGGTTGAGGACAATAGCCTTCAAGGAACTCCTTTACGTTGAGGAGCATTCTTAAATACGGACCTATGTTTATCAATGCCCCTCCCCCTCCCCATTGCCACGTTGTTTGTCATTCGTCTGTAAATGGGGGCATTGGTTGGCAAACGGGGGGGGGGGCTGTGAAAATGGCCTTCTTTCTGGAACACAATGTAAATCTGTCGCATAGTGCGGATCAAAATCGCTTTGGATTACAACAGCTGCAGGGCATCTGTTACCAAGTCTGTTTACAGAGTCATGCAGTCTTCAAAAGCATATTGGTCGTTGGAACAGCTGAACAGTAGGCCTACGTCGCATCCCCCGTAGTGAACTACCGCACTGATGATCGACGGGCTTCCGATCCGTTCACCCATTCACTCGGGAGACCATGACGACGGAGATTGCTCCCACTGTTCGGGTTGCTGCTCGCCAGTTACCATTCAGTTAATCGACCGCTCGTAGAAACCGTTCGCTACAACTCGATCACCGGCTTACGTGACTGAAAAATCGGATTACAATACTTGGGAATGTCGTCCAGTGCAAGTGGTTCATGGGATCAATTCAGGTGTAACATCTACGAGTGTTTCTGCATGTCAGTGTTTCCCTTTTTTGGGAAACGCCCATCAACAGACTTTTCTGACTACTTGCCAGCGATCTCGGTTTGCGATTACTGGGAAAGGAAATAATGAGCTCGTCCGAGGTCATGCAGTAAATACATGGGCTAATTTCCAACAAAGTGTTATCTCTTATTATACTTGATAATTAGTACAATGATTTCAGATACAATTTAAATAACAACCAATTTCCATGACACAGAAAACGCAATGAACAACAAACTAGGCCTATACTGTATACTGATGTAGGTACGTCCAAATCTATTACGTAGGCCTACGGGAAACGTACGATGGTTCCAACCCGTCCGTCAGAATATTTTTGGCTTGGAACGCTTCACCCATATTGCCTAGGCAACAGGATAGATTCCTTACTCCGAACACAGAAATAGGTCCGAAATTCATAGTTTCGTAAGGAGTTCGTTTTCATGCTCGTTACCGAAGACTTTCTCGTCATTGGCTGAAATCGGATTTTCCTCGTGTCTGCTTGTGTTGCGAACTCAACTGGGGCTTTTGGCGATGTATCAAATTGGCTATCTGGATAAGAAATGTGAGTTTCCTTCAGTCGATAGACTAAACTGTTGTGTCAAGGATTACGGAGTGTTGTATCCTTGAAGCTACTGATAGACGCAGACGCCAAACACACACTGCATTTTAACTAGAGAATTCTACGTTGTGAGAATTTCATGAATGGATTTGATCACCGCGTATCCGCTGGCCATTTTGGTATAAATTTCATATCGTAGAAGTTTTAGCAAGTGTTTCCCTGTTCACTTGTTATCCTAATCATGCAGTTATCCGTATCAGACTGTAATTGACAGGTGCATCGGACTCCAGTATGGAAACCTAATCATAATGAAAGCTAATGTGCTGCACGGTGTCGGTGCTACCTGGTTCTTCTGATGAGAGATGTTCCAACAACCTGTTTAGTTCCGACGACATCCCGCGCGTTAGCTGCAAAGAAAGGCCAACAAACTGCGACAAACTCCGTGGTTTATTTAAGCAAATCTTTCGGACAGACTGCTGCAAGTGGCAATATATCATGCTTGTCAATATTGGCTCTTGTTACAGCGATTGTAACGACGAAAGCATTTGTGACTCTGGTACATAAAACGAGTACATTACAATCACTATAATTTGTCGTAACATGGTAACACTCTCATGCTTCATTGCGAAATATAATTCTGCTATNGAATTTATCGGGAAGTTCGACGACAGGTAAGTCAAACTTGTCTTCCGGTGAACAGCTTTTTTTCCATTGCAAGATTGTCCCCACAGGAAAAACTGTCCTAGGAACAAAAGCTCCTATTGTTAGTCTACATTCCACATATATCTCTGGCGATTGGTTTCTAGTCACCTTTTAATCCGTCATGGAACAATAGAAGGGGACACTATTTACAGGGACATTCTTTACTGTTACATCAACATCTACAGTTCCAACACTCTGACAACAAAAATTTTGCGTTCAGCTACAGTTGCTTTTATCTCGGCTCTAAAATTTGATTTAAACATCAGTCGAAAGATTAGCAGGTGTTGTTTTCAAGGGATTGATTAAGGAGAGTGCTCTTTTTCTAATCTATAAAATGGGTTTAACGTCGTCTCGTCGCCCAAGTAGATATCGAAGCCGTCCACGATAGGCTGTACGATGATAGATTTGTTGGTTATATAAAAATTGACACAATAAGATCAAACATGCAGCGCGAAAGCCGATAAATTCCTTTTCAACATTGTAAGTATTCTTGTGTACAATGTGAGGCGGAAAGGATAACCAATACATTTACTTTTCGCATAATGCTTGTTTTTATATCCGTGATATTTGTGATTCATGCATCATTGATGAAGTTTAAAGACGATTTAGGAAGGTTTCATCACTTTGTCAACTTCCGTCTGCGGGTAACTCACGTCTGCTGTGTCTTCTTCTATTTTCCATGAGGTATTAAAGGAGCACTCTATGCGATCTCTTGACTGCCGACGTAGTGAGAGCCACCTAGCGGCAGCAATTCGAACTGCAAAAAACCCATTACAAAATGGCGCGCACGGCGATGGTGGCGCCGGCTGTCGCGACAAAGCGGAAATACCGGGCTCCTTTAAGGTGCATGTGGGAACGAATCGCCAGACATTAGAACGTAGAATGATCTTTCGTTCGTGGGGCATTTTGTCCCGGGGACATTCTTTCCTTTCACACCTGGCACAGTTCAGTATAGGCCTACCTGCTTCTGCATCATCCTGCGTACTTTATCATCAGCATTATATTCAACACAGAACAGCTGCTTCCGCTTTCCCAGTTGTCAGCAAGCGTGTATTGGCATGAAACAACTTCGGGCTAAATGAGCCCATGTTACGGAAACATGTTATGTGCACGTTCTTTTGCCACAGCAATATTTTTTGTGGATATCAAAGATACAATGAGGGTAAAGTGCACACACAAGATATCCTCATCGTGGCCTTCTCTTCTGCCATTGGCAGTCGCTGTATCAAGATCTTGATGGTGTAAAATAATATTTTGTTATCACCCATCATGTTATCAAATGTTATTAAGAAAGGTAAGCTCGTTATCTCTGGTGGCTGAGTGAAAGCAACACTCGTTTCCACCTGTTTATTTTAGAAAGAATGAGAACTTTGACAACATTTCTCGTGTATTAGCAGTATTTTACCGTCACCTTGTCAGAAGCTACCCTGTAGGCCTACATCATTAAATACCATGTGGTACTTTTTTGTTGAGTCCCCATCCCATTGCTAGACTAGCGATAGCAATCATCACGGTCGCATACATTCCCATGTACATGTACATCACTCACACCACGTACAAATCATCACTGTCCTTCTTCATCTTTTAAGCCTTTTTTCCTTGGATATTGCCAAATAGCCTCTAAATATAGCCTCTAAACCAGTTTGCTGTGGACTTCACTCCGAACTCAGCCCTCATTAGCCAAACGACCGCGAGATAAAATACTACAGAAAAAGCACTGATGGTTGTCGTCTAAACCTACATGTACACATTTACACGTACCTGTAACTGCAGTTTTGAGGCCCTAAAAGAATTATAATGAGCTTTTCTGTCTGCCCTTACCGTGGGTGTAGGCTTACATGTAGGCCAACCTGTCTAATAAATTTGCGGCTTGGCAAAGAATACTGATTACTGAGGTAACTGTCTACCCCATGTGTCTTATTCCGGGGTCTTATTGTATTCTTCCAAGGTATGCGAAGGCAAACTCAACTGCTCTAAACCAGTCCGAATGCGAAGTGCGATGACTTGGTGCGCACTTTTTTCGATTCAGTTTGAAGGGTCTCCGCTAGATGGTACGATGTGTACAGGTGTGACGTTTTTCGGTGTGGCCGTTTTTCTGTGGGATTTCCATTGTTCGGACCACACTGGAAAACATACTCACTGTTTCTCTGTGTGTCGCTCATTGCCAAGTCGCCGCTTATTCCGTCAATCTACTAGTATTGTCACACTGGCACACGGGCCTTACTGAAAAACGTTACACCGGTACAAACGGCGTGCGCTCAAAATTCAGGAAAAACCTTTTTTTGCTGGTTTTAAGTGAAAAGAAGAAAAGAAGGAATGTTTTTTGAAATTCGCAATTATTATTCTTAGGTGCACCACATTCATAACGCTGGATAATGGGCCCCGTTTCGCAGTTAGCATGCGAACGTATGTAGGCTACCTCTCGAAGGGAAATTCATCCTGGAAACAATCAGCAAGACTTCAATCCATGAGTTCACCTAAGCAGCGTTGCCGTCGCTGCATGAGTACCCCCAAAACTTGATTGGAATTGATCTTGGATAATCCAGAAATCGCACGCAACGTCTGCGGGATTTATCGAGGAGATGATGACGAACAAATTATCATGGTTATCAGCTACTCTGTGTTAGCGAATTCATTACAAACATCAATATTTTAGCAACATCTCTCTGTGCCTTGCCGATGGCGTTGTGTTATATATTCGAGAAAAAACGCCAGATCTGTGGATATTGGATTGAAAAAAGTATACATTAATCAACCATTGCCGTCGTTTCTTTCAGCGGCGGTTGCCATTCTTGCAATTTGTTTCCCGAGTCAATTGCAGTAATGCCACGTTCCTGTCCAGTAAAAGAATCAGTGTTTTACTCAGCGCGATGGGATTGACCAATGTTCGCGAGCTTCCTGACGCTGATTTTAATCGCCTGGGTTGCATGATTACTTCTGAGCAAAGCAAGCTTGCAAAAATTCATTTTTGAAGGGTAGTTTTCGCCTTGCTTTGGAAAGGAACGAAAGTTGGAATGTTTCTGCCTGACGTGGCGTAATACTCAGTGCTGTCTGAAGCTACATGTAGGGGCGGCTGTGCCAACGGCTGAGCACTAGGCCTATGCGTCTGTGATGTGCGCGTAGCTTTACATTGTAGCTCTTTGATTCCAACGAGGCACAGTGCTAACAATAGAATAGCTGAAAAGTGCAAAGATCATATATCGTATCGCCGTTCTTACATGAAAAAACACAAACACTCAAATGACACGCGTATGGACAACTACGTTGATGAAAGCGATAGAGTGCCAAGGAATCCATTGCAGCTCAGACCTACGAGCTTGGCCAATGTTGTAATCCTACCAAATTCGTACGTTTACCGAGTATCTCAGTCTGCCGATAAACAGTATACGACAAGTCATCAGTTTTTATGAGAGATTGTTTCGGTGATATTATGTTGGTAACATTCCGGTAGTCTATCGACATTAAGAAATACATAATATCGTCTGTAGCTTCCGCTCAATTAACCTTAACATTTGTCCGTTCCCTCACCTATATACCCGAAAAAAAACCTCTACAAATATTTTCGTTTACCCATTAGGTATATTGGAATATCGCAACATCGCATATACGGTTAGAACGAACGCGTAAGATGAGGAGACGGTCACCAAGGAAATACAATGTATGTCATTGATACCCACACATTATTATTTTGTAAAAAAACCCGACGCACAAGTAACAGATGGCATTATTCCCTTCCCGTAAGGAAGGGAATAGCAAACTCACGCAATCCCATTCGTTCACATTCATCGCGGAGTATTCAAGTCACACATGAATTTCAGGACTGTCGAGCCAATTAAAGAGGCACGGTATGCGGTCTCTTACTGGTATTTGGACTGCCTACGTAGAGGGAGCCATCTACCGGCAGCAATACGAACTATAAAAAAACGATTAAAAATGTACGTCGTGCATCGGGTCCATTCGCCGACAGCGTAGTTTCTCCCTGGTGTTGGAGAGTGGCGCACGCGGCGATGGTGGCGCCGGCTGTCGAGAAAAAGTGGCAATACCGAGCTCCTTTAAGTAATAGCTTCAGATGGGTTGGGGCAAACCGAAGGACCGCGTACCGTTAGTTCGGAGGCTGTGTCTTTAAATACGGCTTCAACGATCGATTCTTTGTATTCTTTCTTGATATTCAAAGCGAGACCTTCGCCTAATGAGTTCATTAACCTCACAGCATTAGTAATTTGAGGTTAATGACGGTTATGTCGACAATCCTTGAAAACTGGGACTGGGAAGATGCATTGGCACTTAGTAATAAAATCATCAACCTGACAACTTATGTAAATTGAGATCAATTACCAACTGTTATTGTGAGAGCCCCAGAAAATTGTGATTGTTGAGCGGAAGATGCATTAACATGAAATAAATCACCCGATCACCCGATATTTTTCGTCGACAGACTGCAGTGATTATTAAAGAGACACTGATTTCTCCCCTATTCTGTGCAAAACATACCCGCGTTATGAGAGAGACCTCTATTGACAATGTTGTGAAACTACCGCTTATCAACCTCGCCCCTAGACCACAGAGTAGTCTCTACATCTGTGCCGGCAGAACTGGATCCCGGTTTACCTCGCCCCATGTAGAGTAACTCTCGTTCATAAGAATACATAAGTATCAAGAATAATTGTGTGCATTGTTCTGTAATCTTACATTCTCCAACGCTGGGACACAAGGCAAAACTACATTATTGGAGAACGATGGCTGTCGACGAAAAGTGCCAATACCGTGGCACTTTAAAGGTGGTTGCAACTGTGAATTTTACTTGCTGGGTCCTTTTTTCTTGGGTACGAAGGTATCCAACGCAACCCCAATTTTTAACTGACAAGGCCCCGGAGTCTTACGCTCTTGTCTCATGTTGAAGGTGTATCTTCTTTGTAACAGGAAATCATTAAGCCATTATGCCAGTAATGACAATCAATTAGAGGGTTATCAAAGATAGCTATTCTCAAGCAAAAGAGGGAATCGTGGCATTTCATAATCGGCCAGATTGGCATTAAGTAACCGTGTCATGCAAGTCACGGTCCTTTGGAGGATTCGCAGTGAAATCAAAAATACTTGACGAAAGATATGCAAATTGACGGCTAACTAAATGAAATGACAAAGAAAACCATTATCTTTCTCAGTCTGCTTTTACGAGGGCGCTTAACTACGTTTGTCGTAGCAATTACAGGCAGTTGTCGGAAGTCCCCTGAGAGATGATGAAAGAATCTGCGCTGACCGCTGTGCAGTTCGCTGTATTGCCAAGGCCAGTGTTCAGTGCTTCGCTTTCTATTAAAGCGAATCGAAAGCGAAAAAATTTGATCTAGAAATAGAATTTGAAAGGGGACGAATTTTCAGGAAAAAATGTAAACGAAGTAATCCAGAATGTCAACAAAGAAATTTTCGTGCATTTTGATTGGCTGAATTTTGTGTTTACAAACACCAGCCAAATGTAAACAAAATCCGCTATCGATTCGCTTTAAATGACTCGAGATACATTGTATCTAAAGGAACGAAGGTTTGAGGACTAAGGAGCACGGTGTGCGATCTCTTATCGGTATTTTGAATGCCGGCGTAGAGGGAGCCACCTAGCGGCAGCAATACCAACTACAAAATGTAGGTTCCGCAGTGAAATCAAAAATACTGATTGACGAAAGATATGCAAATGACGGTTAACTAAATGAAATGACAAAGAAAACCATTATCTTTCTGGGGTTGGAGAGTGGCGCGCACGGCGATGGTGGCGCCGGCTGTTGAGAAAAAGTGGCAATACCGGGCTTCTTTAATGATGATGCTTTTGCATTTGCATTCAGGAGCACAAAAAGCTTTGACATACTCTGCATTAATCGCAACATTATTGTATAGCGGAAAAGATTAATTGAACCTGCTGTATTAGTGGACATTAACAGATTAACAGATCAGAGCTTTCTTTGTCGAAAGGAGGCACTGATGCTGTCGCAAAAAGATACAAAGATGTGAAACATCTTTCGACAAATCTCCTCATAAAACGACAATGGAAGTTAGAGCGAACAGCAACTTGACACTTGAAAAAGGCTTACAATCGTTGCAATAGTCATTTTGATGGTCCTAAGCGCGAGCCTTGTTGATTGCTTCGATGAGTCATTACGCACGTACGACTCGGCGATAAAAGCTACCTGTACGTCATCCGATAAGTATGGTGGTACTTATTATTTCCTTTAAGAGTTAAGGTGTCCGGCGTGTTTTGTAAGCGAGGCAATAATGATCCGATTTGACTACAGTATCTAGTATCAAGTTGATATGAGCGATGATCCGGTCTCCGATATGACATGGAAGGTCAGTGTATAATGGGAGATGACATAAAATAACAATGATGCTGTTTACGACCCAGATCAGTGACAAGCTAATTCATCGGCTTTGCCCCTTACTTCCTGCAGGCCTGCTTCCAATATCGTATGCGTTCACAGATTCTTGTGATTAGGGGACCGTAGGTCTTTCCTTACACACTATTAACAACGTCGAGAGAAACACTTCGCCAACTAGCACCCTGACCTCACCAACTTCAAACCGGCGTCAAACCTATATTTCCCAAACGATTGCCTCGATTTCTCTGGCACGAGTGATCTCAGATCAGATTCCACGATGAATGACTTGTCTCCACAATCCGGTGATTTTGATCGCTAAATGCGATTACAGAGGGCGATTACTGCGCATCGTCGAGATTTTCGGCATGGTGACAGGAATTTTTCATCTAACTCCAAAGGCGGCGACGATGAGAGAACGTATATTACTCAGTTTTGCAGAAGAAGATGTCCAATTTGACGGAAAGCTACAAAAAATAACATGACTTTAGTGTCCTCTTTGCCTCTGTCCTCATAACCTTCATTATCACTAACTTGTTTCTTCTGGTTTCGAATCTGACTTATTGCCATGATGATCACAAAGTCAATTAGACGATGACGAAGCCCTGCAAACAGCAAAGCTTCCTTTTGCACGAACCTAATTTCGTCCTACGCGTTGTGTAGCTGTGCTATTATGAAGGAAAAAGCCGCTAGTCCTCTCCTCCGAAGGGTGACTGTACAACTATAGTTCGCACGAGATTGCTTGTTGCCCAGTTCTTTCCCGGTAATATCTTCGGTAGAAAATGTCATATTGGATTCCTACAATGCACTTGTCCCAAATGGCTGGATCGACATTTCTCGACCGTGGGTTTTATCTTCGAGAGCCAGCAAAAATAGAGAAGTTTTTTTATTGTTAATATACCTCGCGACGACAATATTATCTGACATCGAAAAGAATATTTTAGCAATGAACGGAGAAAAACAGGCAAGTCCTTCTTCAACATGTTCAAGATATACACTGTACATAAAAAAATAGAATCTTTACATAAAAGTTTGACTAGAATGTTGAGTAAACCGCATTATCAAGTCAAATCGTTCGGATGTTTTTATAATGGATCAAACCAACTACATACATTGTACGTTATGTACGTACAGTACATTTTACGTCGTCGCAGACATAACGCGAATCAAAGACAGTGCCAGAAGGAAAAACTATCGTCTGCTGAGGACAAATCCGTTTGGAAAACGAAACTCGGGATCAAATATCGTTTATTTTCCCAGGTTGAAACGTACTTGCTTTTCTTAATCTAATGGAGCAGATGCGATAATGGTTCGTAGTCATTCAAGAATTGAGCTCAGTGCTGAAACTGGAAAATGGCTAAGGAAGATAAGCAAAATGGTAACAGCGTTGATTGGCTATAATATA
>NMRB01000421.1:328158-369912 GCA_002633025.1 Notospermus geniculatus | reverse complement strand
ACACTATCTTTTGAACCGAAGGATGCATTCGAAAAGAACAACACAGGAAGCGGCGGGTTTCGTTCGAGATCATGCGTTAGCTCAGTTTCAAACATTTCTGATGTTCGTGGAGGGGTACATCATCCCATCCGTGTTATTATTGGGTATTCTAGGCAATACTTTGTCGTTCGCTGTTTTTATCCGAAGCAGACGCCGTGGCGACGCCCCGGTGCAGTACCTTAGTCTTTTAGCAGTGTCCGACACTGGAGTTATCGCAACCCTTGGTCTCGGTCATTGGCTGAATTCTGGTCTGCCTTATGTAACAAATGGTGAAATATCTTTCAATATTTGGACACTGTCCAGCTTTTCTTGTAAATTTCTTGGTGGGTTTGCTTTGCATGCCTCAGAATGTACGTCTGCTTGGGTCATTGCCGTCTTTTCAATAGAACGGGCCTTCGTTGTCTGGCTCCCTTTAAGACGGGCCAGCATAACAGCAACAAGAAGAAGAGTTATCATCATGGTCATCTGTATTTTGGCCATCGTCTTCAGCGTGCACAGGTTTTGGTTGTACAAGATTTATTTACCTGAAGGTGTACAAGTGGAATCATGTTTCTACGCGGCAAATATATTCTGGCTTTGGCAATACGACACTTCAGTACATAACTATATCCCATGTTTCGCCATTGTCGTTGCCAACTTGCTCATCCTTATTGGGATTCGACGTTCTAAGATGACGGTGGCGAACAAATCAACAAGTTTGCATAAAACCATACAAGAGGGTAAAGTAATGTTTTCTCTCTTTGTAGTATCAACGCTGTATGTTGCATTCATGGTTCCAGCATCAACGTCATTTACATATTTCACATTTATACTGAATTGGAAAAATTATGAAAAAAATTACATCGACCTTGTTCACAACATTGTTACCTTTTTCGACCAATTCAGCATGTTCAATTTTTGTTTTAACTTTATCATCTATGGGTGCACCTTACCCTTCTATAGAGCAGAGGTCAGAAAGATGTTTACCTCATGTAAAAACTGAAAGCCAGGACAATTCGTAACTAAGAGAAAAGAACATTATTTCCAAGCGTATGCCATGTATATGGTAAAATTTAAAAAAATGTTTGAAGAACCGTATTTGTGACGACTGTGTTTGCAAAAAGGAAACGCTATTTCACTGGAAGTTATCAGTCCAGCCAAGTGAATTAAAGAACCATTAATGATGATAAAATTCTATCCGCATGATAACATTTGAATACCAAGCTACATGGCTAATTTTACTTGATATTAGGTCTTTTCATGACAAAAATAATTGGTATGATCAGAATCGTAAATATTGCGTTAGAGTCAGCCTTTTCTGTTACAGCTCAGAACTAATATCGTCACTCGAGGTCTGTATGTTTTTTTTCTACGTTCGGTTTTGTTTGCCTGAACGATTAGGAGAGGAAAGTTCCTTATTGTAAATGGTTCTAAGATTTTCTTTGACTGGAAATGGATTTTACTTCACCAATTTGGTGGTCTGCTGCCCCTCCACTTAGACACTGTTTGCAAGATGCTGTAGGCTATTGCCTAAAAATGCCCCAAAGTATAACTCTAATGGAGTGCATCTTCAGCAAACGAATCGATCTTACTTGTTTCCAACAAATACTCCATTCGACGATGTCAAACAGAACGCTTTTTGCTGATTTCCGAACGTCTATTAGGCGGAGCTGAAGATGTTCTGTTTTTCTGGTCCATCTTGATTGTGGATAATCTGCGACTTTGAGTCAGATACACTCGCAATTTCTCTCAGCGATCACAAAAGAAACGTAAACACGCGAAATGGTCACTCACTGACATCACTTCCGGCGACTGCTAAGTGTTAAACAGCTTCTGCGGATGTGATAACACGGTTTACGTGGATATAATGGCGTGTCACAGCGTTCGTCCTTGGGATTTCAATGAATGGTGATTGTCGAAGGGTCACTGGCAGCATTTTAAAACCCAACACTATGCGTTCGGTTTGTATCGACGGCCGAACGTACATGTAACCTTTGACCTTTAGGCAACGTCGTATATGCATGCTCTATAAGACTGTTCAAATCTACACTGTAAATCTAAAGTGTTTAAAGTCTGAACACGAAACTAAACGGGAATATGCAACATATTTTAAACATCTAAACGCGTTTAGTTCTCCATATTCCAACGAAATAGATTAATGTGTTTCCATGGCGACAAAAAATTATTAAACCGACTGATTTAGACTGAAAAAGTGACAAAAAAGCGTTGGAAGATGAAGGAAAAAAGTATAAAAAGGCACGCAGTAAAGAGTGAATAATACCGGCAGGCAGATTCGATCCAGGGCCCACCTGCAACATGCATAATCTGGACCAACGCTCTAACCACTACGCCACTGGGGCTACACGCCCTGGCCTGGAATTTTTCTTTGGGTAACTCGGAAAACCTGTCTACTGTATTATTTCCTCCTGAACGTTAAAGCGTGAAGTTAGACCTGGAATAAGTTTATTCCACCTTTATGCATCTGATTTATATCTTTTATATCCTGGGGGAAAAAAATTCGCCGGCGGGAGATATAGCGAAACGACAAATTTGACCAATTCCACCCGAGCCGTGAACCAGCCCTAAACACGATGTTCAGGATTCCTTCATGTTTCGTGTTTAGGGGAAACTGAACGAGATGTTTATAAGTTAAACAAGACATTTACAAGACATTTAGATTTACTGTTTTCTAAATGCAGTGTTTAGGTCATCTGTTCATTTCTAATGGAAAACTAATCGCGTTTAGATGTTTAAAAAGTGTTGCATATTCCCGTTTAGTTTCATGTTTAGACTTTAGATTTACAGTGCAACAAATGATATATTTCGGCATTTTAGGCAACAAGACGTATGTTTCTAGGCGGATAGAACGCCTGTCCTGATGATATGTTCAGTTATATTCACGTAATGTGTTAAGTTGTGTTTTGTTAAACACAAAACTAAACGCTAAACGCGTCACCTGGATTTACAGTGTATTTATATGGTCTAAGTTACCAATTAGGTATTGGGAGTGTTGTTACACATAAAAGAATGAGTTGAAGCATGTTGCCTTACCTAATGAAGGGTTACTCACGCTATAACAGCTCGTTGAACTTCTCAAGTGATGAAGTGTGGCGGCCATTTTTGTTTCGACATGGTATCAGTCCAGCGTCGCTGTTACCACTGGCTGTATATAGGTTGGACAGGAGACCAGTCTTATCAAGGTGGGGAGGGAGAAAGAGTCACCTAATGGATATTGTTGGGCTTTAATCTACTGAACGAGAGGCACGGCCTTGTAACTAACTATATAATAAATAGTTGTTCAATCATGTCGGTAAACGATACAACCTTGCCTTACTTCAGAACAGGCCATTCGGTCGAACATTTTCATGATCTCGCGAACGAGAAGCATGCAAATGATACACACAATTAACTAATAATTAGACTCTTTCGGACATCTGATTAGTAGAAACCCGATAGTTCCCCGATAATGAATGACCAAATCGTTCCCTTGAAGAGCTTGCTTAATGAGATCGAAGGAATGTCAGCTCAGAGGCGCATACGAGGCAAGATGAAGGCAAACAAGTATCGGGTGTCTGGGTGTAATAGTGAACATTCACCATGACAAAGGAGGTGATCATTGCTTGCTAGAGACGTGATTGGGAGTGGCTTGACCCTAACGTGGACATTGACATTTTCAGAAAATTCTTCTGTTCATGACTGATCTTGTCATTTGTGTCGCTGCACTGGTCAAATTACTTATTTTGGAAGGCAAGTTCTATCAGAAGGTCCTGAAATAACACTTTCGTTTCGACGAGTCATGGCCCGGCTAGGCTGCACGGGGCAAAATTGATGATTTTTTTCTCTCCAAAAAGTCGTGCACAGTGCTTATACAGTTGGAAATAGCATTTTAATTTTAAAAAAAGGATAAAAACTCGCGGATGAAGAAGAGAAAAAAAAACAATTTGGGCCAATTCCTACGTTGTATATGATCTCAAAGCGAGATTCCTGCTCGCTGTTTGGTACGCTGAACTGGCCCAACACGCCATTAACCGTTCAAACCTGTTCGCGAAACCCCAACGCGTAGCCCTATAGACAGATCGAAACCTTACTCACTCACTCAGCGCAAATCCTGTCATCGACCTCACAACGATCGATGAGCAGATGTCTGTAACAGATACAATACGGTGATGACCTGTAGCCGGCTTAAGAGGCTTTCTGATGGCTTCTTGAAGTGGTTTACTCCCGTGTCTGATAACGGTATGGTGACTGCTCAATCATCCCTATTAGCCTACCTGAGCCGACGATCGATCCCAGCCGAATCATACTGTTATTTAGTTGTGATATCTTTGCTTCGGGCCCAGACACAGAGCAGTGTTCAGCTTACCTATATCATGTTGATTTAGAAGAATAGCCGATGATCTCGAAAAAGACCAACATACCATTAGGGTAGAGAAATACGGCTACGGCAAGGGTAGGTCTAAATACAGGGGCGTAGCTGGTTTTTATGGCCTAGGGGGGCAAAACTGATTGAGTCTGGAGGGCGAAGTCGCAGGGGGGGGTGTGTGTGGGGGTCCTCCCCCAGAAAAAAAATTGAAAATGTACATCCTCGTAGATGCATTTTCCCCACGTCTGACACTACAATAACTTGGCTTGAAGAGGGAAAATGATCTTTTAGTGGAAAAATTTGCTTTGTCCCTTTTTGCTCGGGGGGGGGGGGCACTTGCCCCTGCCCCCCGCTAGCTACCCCCCTGAAATATGAGACACTTCACGCTGGACTCCCTCGGCGAGGCCGGGTCATAATTTCAGGAGTCCACCATCATTCTCGTCCAGTATAAAATTGTATTTTTCATTGCATTTTTCTATCAGGGCCGAAGCCATAGTTTTATTGGCCCTGCTACATGTGCATGTATGTAGGCCTACATATAAGTACGGGACAGGCAATTTCAATCTACTCAGTCACCAGTTTTGTCACACCTGCATTGAGGAGCAGTTTTGAGACATCCCGTGATATTCACAGCAACAGTTGAGATTGCTAGTACCTGCTGCTCGTGAACATTCTACTATGTTGGTCAATTGTCAGTTGATGACACAGGGCACCGCTCAGGAAATTCTCCAGTCTTACCAGAGGCAAATACAGAGATAATGAAAGACACTTGTTTATGTAATCGAAATTCTGACCAAACCAATATTGGGCGCGGCGACCTAAGAGAAGAAACGCAGTGAGATGGAAGCTATAGTTCTGCTCTGGCCTAGGGACACTGTGGGACTCACTGACAAAGCAAATACTATTGGGCAGGTGGGCACTTAAAAAACATATCGGGGGACTTCATTTTCAATAATTTACACAAAACCTGTAGGAGTAACGGCAGGCTCATACCGCGTACGCCGCAAGCAAGATACTGTAACTGGCTTTGCAAACGTTGATTAGATGTTACTAGTGTGTCTTATGGTAAATATTGATAGATCCATTAAGTCTCAGGTGGTCTAGACTAATGCATGCCGCAGACAGAATCAAAGAAGATTGCCAGACGCCGCTTAGGAACGCAGAAGTCATTTCATTTCATTGATTACCGTGCTAAAGCCTAATTACTCCTCTTAGTTTCTAAGTTGTCCGTCTGATGAGACTTTCCCTTGCCAATAAATTTCACTTGCCTGACTCTGTGACGATCAGGCCTACTCTAAACCCGGGTAGCAGCCGCACGGATTTATAGACGGCAGCACCGTCTTGCTAATGATGTTTTCCCATAGGTGGCGCATGCTGACATTCTACGGCGGCGCGGCGGCTCACACCCGAGTCTATAGTAATGAGAGGGACGAAGAACACAGATATCAGTCGGCTGAAATTCGATGCTAAGCGGCGATCAAACAAGCTGCTATAAAACGTAAACGTGCCTAAGACAAAATGTGCATAGCTATCGAAAGAAACCAAAAATGACCCCAGGTTCAATATCACAGCAGGAGGCTTTGTCCCATCCATTGCTTTACCCGGGGACAACATTCCCGATAACGCTGGTCAATCTTGTCACGTTACCACTTTATGACATAATCACTGATGAAGGACTAAAGATGTAGATACTTATTATTGGGAGAAATTGACATCCCTCCCGGAGGAAGTTGCATGACTTATAAATATACAATGTATAGAAGTTCATGGCCAGCTTCGCAATCATGACATTCGCCCCTAGAGAATCACCCTGCTGATGCAATTTCTACCAGAATTGTTCTCGCATCACGACCTGTCCATGTTCGCTGGCATCTTTCGCAGAGACGCCGGCTCCTTCCCTTATCTGGTGAGAAAAAAGCTAATGGAGATGCCCTCTCCCGAGAATGCTAAGAGGAGCGCTATAAAAACGCGTCGTCGGTAAGGAGGGATTCTGATGCTGCTTTGCTTGACTAATGCAAGCGAAAAAAGCAGCAGTGTAATTAGCAATATCAGTTTACGTAATGAATATGACAAACCCATTCTCTGCACATAAAAGAGACCGGTTTCTGGTATTGCAGCAGGGTAGTGTTGGACAATATACGTAGTTTTGTGTTGTACGGCATGAGCAGTACACTGAGTGAAGTTCAAGCACAATACACTGAGTGAGAACCTCAGGTCAGCAAGGATTTCCTGGGAAGAGGTAAGAGACCGCACCCGATCATGGTTTCATTGTCTTAAAGCGTATCACCTGGCTCCAACCAGGTTTCGTAGCACAAATACGGTGCTCAGGCGGTGTCCTGATCAGCACAACAGCAGGCCGCAAATGCACCAGGGGCATGGATGTGTCTACCGGTTCCCAGGCGATATTTCCTTTCCGACGTAAAAAATCTCCGTTGACATCGTTGCGTGGGGCGACAGCAATCCATATTAATGAATACTATAAGGCTCCTGTCATCCACCGTAATTAGACCTGACACACCGTGTGTTTCCTATTTCCATCACGATTTTTTCCTGCAATTACACGTAATACAATGCAAAATCCTCGTCCAGATTATCTTGATAAACATAATCACCAAAATTTCTACGGAATCACGTATCGGTCATTCGTCTCGTGGAGTCGAATCGTTGCGAAATGGCCCAAGGACTCATTTTTGGTCAAGAAAAACTTGTCAAGTGGTCAGTGAGAAGGCATGTCACGGCAGCGTCATCCAAGTTTGAAATGTAGCGGTGAAAATTCAGCATTATTTTTTGTGGCGTGCTCTCACTCTCGAGTTGCGGGGTTGATGTCGACCCAGCGCTGATTACAACTACGTACATGTACATGTACATTACGTAGGCCTACTGGTCAACCACAATCGACGTCATTATCGTATGTACTTCGGCAATTTCCGTCGGGCCTGCGTACATATCTCGCCATCTTGCACAGCGATACAGAGGTAATTCTACCGCACTGCGCCGGTAGTGACGAAGCGTGACCGCCTAACATCCAAGTTGCATCCGCATGTTGAATAGCCCCTTGAACTTTCAACTCTTCTCTTGTTTTCCTCAACTGGAAAAGGGAATATACTCGACTGTTTACAGTTTTTTTTCTTTTAAACACATTAAAACAGGCGTTTGCAGATTTTTTTGGTGTTATTGTTGATCTTTACTAGATAACGACATCTTGCAGTCTTGCGGCCATCTTGTTTGTCACACGATCAG
This sequence comes from Notospermus geniculatus, assembly GCA_002633025.1. NCBI lineage: Eukaryota > Metazoa > Nemertea > Pilidiophora > Heteronemertea > Lineidae > Notospermus > Notospermus geniculatus. Next base: position 362,291 of record NMRB01000421.1, on the reverse strand, counting down.
ATGAGATCACATGACCACTGAAAATAAGTAGTCCCCGCAGCTGGGAAAATATGGCGGCCATGATACGTCAGAGTCAATGACGACGAAAGTCATGACTCTGTAGTTCAGAGTGTGGTCAACCACAGACTTCACCTGTACATATGGAGTTTCTATCACTGAATACATATCCATCATCTTTACGCGTATCGTCATCTGCCATTCAGTTGATGAACTTCAACCAGTTTCAATGGTCGTTGATTCGTGGTATGCGACATTAATCAAAATGATATTAAACCGCCAGAATCTCGGAGGACTTGTTGATGTGCACTCCATATCAGGATTTGACAGCGACGTGTCTCCGAAACCTTTTAAAGTGATGAAGGTGAAGCGAGTGATCGAGTGATCAAATGATCCAATTTCCGTCAGCCGACACTCGGTGTCTTATTTCTCGGCCCCTCTAATCAATGTGTAATCTTTTGCAGAACGAACTGTGAAACTATCCAACGATGTTCAAATTAACTTGGAAGTTGTAGACGACGGTTAACCCTGGCTATACAGGGGCGTCGGAGCGTTTTGCCTATGGATATCGTCTGGGGGGGCTGAAATTTACAATGGAACTGGGGGAGCCTCACGCGACAAAAAGAAAGGTGCATGACACCAGCGCCGAAGGCGCGAAGCCGCAGCAGGGGGGTCTGGGGAGGTCTGGGAAAAATTTTACGATGAAACACCCTTAGATGCGATTTCCTGGCACCTCACAGCAGATTATAGCATCTACAATACCATATTTTTGGGCGATTTTTATTTGACGTGCGTTTGCTCTGTGCCTTTGACCCGATGTTAAAAACACAACATTTTCAGCAAAAAAGTGAGGGGGCTATAGCCCCCCCAGCCCCCCCTGCTCCGACGCCCCTGCTATAGCCTTCTGCCCAAATCATAGCAACTCGGAATGCATCAGGTGTGTCATGTCACGCCATATCGGCGACTGATTTNCCGGACTCAATTCTTCCAGCTGAAAAAAGGGATTAATTGCTCCAAATTCGCTCATTTGAAGGAGAAAAGTCGCTCTTGTAAGAGCCAGTTGATCCGCTCGTATTTCGATCTTTTAACGAGCGAATTCAAAGAGCGACCTGTTCGCTCGTGTAAGAGCTGACGTTGACCTGGATAAGTCGCTCATATTTGGATCTTTTAACGAGCGAAAACAGTCCGCTCTTTGGAAAGAGCGACATTCGCTCCTAAAAGAGCAGTCCCTAACTTCGCTCTTTCATCGATCGGAAATTAGCTCTAAAAGATCGGGTTTTCACTCGTTCTTTTTTAGAGAGTAGTGACGAAGCGTGACCGCCTAACATCCAAGTTGCATCCGCATGTTGAATAGCCCCTTGAACTTTCAACTCTTCTCTTGTTTTCCTCAACTGGAAAAGGGAGTATAATCGACTGTTCACAGTTTTTTTCTTTGAAACACATTAAAATAGGCGTTTGCAGATTTTTTTTGGTGTTGTTGTTGATCTTTACTAGATAACGACATCTTGCAGTCTTGCGGCCATCTTGTTTGTCACATGATCAGATGAGATCACATGACCACTGAAAATAAGTAGTCCCCGCAGCTGGGAAAATATGGCGGCCATGATACGTCAGAGTCAATGACGACGAAAGTCATGACTCTGTACATGTAGTTCAGAGTGTGGTCAACCACAGACTTCACCTGTACAAAAGGAGTTTCTATCACTGAATACATATCCATCATCGTTACGCGTATCGTCATCTGCCATTCAGTTGATGAACTTCAACCAGTTTCAATGGTCGTTGATTCGTGGTATGTGACATTAATCAAAATGATATTAAACCGCCAGAATCTCGGAGGACTTGTTGATGTGCACTCCATATCAGGATTTGACAGCGACGTGTCTCCGAAACCTTTTAAAGTGATGAAGGTGAAGCGAGTGATCGAGTGATCAAATGATCCAATTTCCGTCAACCGACACTCGGTCTCTTATTTCTCGGCCCCTCTAATCAATGTGTAATCTTTTGCAGAACGAACTGTGAAACTATCCAACGATGTTCAAATTAACTTGGAAGTTGTAGACGACGGTTAACCCTGGCTATAGCCTTCTGCCCAAATCATAGCAACTCGGAATGCATCAGGTGTGTCATGTCACGCCATATCGGCGACTGATTTGTTCCGCGCGGTCGTGGCGTCGGACTCGGGAAAAGTCAGTCGCCGCCTGTTGTGTGCCGTCGCAAGGTCGGTCTGACATCAGTATAACATCCAAACGTGCAACGAAAAAATGGAGCTACTCATGTTCCTCGATCACTTGGATGGGGTATTTTACTTGCCCTTGCAAAGACACAAGGTACAAGGCACCACGGCTAAAGCTTGATTCATACTTCTACGCCGTAATGTTGCGTAACGTAATTTTCGTCCGTACGTATCTCGATGACGTTACGCTGACGTCGTGGCGTCACGACGTCATTACGTACGTAGATGACGTACCCGCAGACATTACGTTGACGTTGTTTCTGGTTACGCTACGTAGAATACGTAGGGAATCCGCATGGGTTGGGATGATTTTATCTTTTTACGTATACGCAACAAAGCGCAATAGGCTGTCGAGAAAGATGTTGCTGATTTATAGCAATAAGGATATTCACACTTGAAGCAGATATCTTAGGCTCTAGTCTCATGACTTCCCGCTTCATCTTAACGTGATTTACAATGATTTAGCATTTCTGAGCTAGGCCTACATGTAGGCAAAAGTGGCCGTCGCCCACAAGATGTACTGGCACGAAGAAAATATAAACAAAAGTCAACCTTTTTCATTTATAACTAAAACTTGCCCGGTCATACATTCTCAATTCTGATCGGCTGAGAGGTTTCATTCTACATGACTGTGGCACGGGGTTTGCCCCATTTCTCCGCAATGCCGGGCTGGGTCAAAATTGACATACGGGGCCTACCACATATCAATCGGTTTGTATTTCTTCTCGGAATCTAGTAAACCATGTTCCATCACAATATTCCCACTACATCTTGATATTTTCTGTCAGAGTCAGACCGACGAAATGGAAACATCGGCGCCTGTCACCTCTAAGGTACATGTACCTGGTCCGATCTCCAGTTACAAATTAATTCCGTGAAAAAAATGAATTCCGCAGAAAAAACATTTAAATGCTCCTTCCGTCTGCGGAATAAATGTTTTTTTTTCGGGGAAAAAACTTTCATCCCGCGGCAAAATCCGTCAGAAAAATATCAAGAGAAACTAAAGAGGTCAAACGTTGAAAAAACATTGAAGGCCACCACACGCAGCTCTCGATTCTGGAAATTTCTATAAATCTCTTGATATTTTGATACATGCACCCACTGCACGGAGTACCGCCTGTACCTACAGTGTGTGGTTCCATCACTTGCCCAGTAGAAGCGCTGTGTGATTACTTGCACGGCGCAGGATACAACGAAGCGGAAAGCATGAATCATTGTGCGTACTGACGTACATGTAGGCCCGACGGGAAAATACGTTTACGTACGTCATCACACGGAATGCGAAAAGTATGAACGACGCTACGTAATGTGCGTACGGGAAATTGTGATGACGCCGCACAGCGCCGTACTGGTTACGGCGTAAAAGTATGAACCAAGCTTTACTGTCCCATGCGACGGACGTGAAGAGCCGGGAATGAAATCCCATGGCTGGATTCGAACCCGGGACCTGCCGCTTGCTAAGCGGACGTGATAACCAATGGGTTATCAGGCTCCTCAAAGACTCCTCTACTTCAGTGTGACAGTACCTTTAACAAGCTTTGCTTACAAAGTCCAAGTTCACCTTGATGGCGATCTCACATGGCTTCATGCCCGATTTTGGTGTTCATTCAGACTATAGCTTCAAGACGAGCCATTTTCTACAGAAATGACACATAGTTGTCAATTAAACCGGGTATGAGCCTCGTCGTCCACGCAACAGAATAACTTCTTTAACATTGCTTTGGCATCCTGACGGTAACGCTTCCCTCCAGCAAGACAATAAAGATAGAAATTTACTGCGTGATTACACACCCAAAAATCATAGGTAAGGTATATCAGAATTGAGTACAATAAACTCCAGTAGGTGTCAGTCATGTCATACATCTCATTAATTTCGGGTATCTCGAAAAAGGCATAGAAAAGTCTATACGGCAATGTTGTAACCAAGTAGGCCATGCTAACGATAATCAGCATCATTGTTAATTGACTCTCTTGTTTTTGTCTCTCATCGTTCTTGTCGACCGCCATCTCGGTTCGCTCCTTCGATGCCTGTCGTACAGTCAGAATGATTCCGATATTGCTACATATAATTATCACGGACGGCGCGATGCAACCAAATATCAGCTGAAAGGTACTGAATAAGATCTCAAACTCTGGTTGTCCTGGGACGGACACAATAAGTACTGGTACAATATCTGCCCCTGCGAGAGCAAAAAGAACATACAAACACAAATGCGTTGAATTGGTTCGGATTTTTTAGATGGTGCCGAGTAGAAATGGCCTACTCCTGCATTTTGGACCCACGAGTCACTAACACATCCCTCTAAGTTATGCTGATGATGTCAGGTCGACCTTGCGACGGCACAGAACAAGCGACGATCGAATTTTCCGGATCACTTTGTGTCTGAGCCACGACCACGTAGAACAAATCAATCGCCTATAAACCTACGGTGTGACATGATTGTAGTACACTCCTTTCGCAGTGTCTTCTCACTCATACCTATCGTTCATAGACACTGCTTACAATAGCCAGATTCCCGCCGATTTACCACTAGAGGGCGTTTGCGTATTAACTAACGAAATACATGAAACATTTTCTGATTGGTTCACTGTCAGCGTCCTTGACAACCGCGGCAGACTGGTCACTCGTCGTAAAGCATTTTATATGGGACTGTTGCATTATGGCGCAGCACGACTAGTCTACAACAACAGCAATGGCTGCCCCCCGCCGTGTCCAGCATGCAGTATCACTTTGCACTTTTCAGTGTTTAGCTCGTGCCTTTTTTGTTTTGAAACATCGCTAAAGAAGTGGATAACAGCGCTCTATACGAGATTATTCTGTTTGTAGGCCTATACTGATTCATCTTGTAAACAGGCCGAAGCACGGAGCAACGCTGTTTGGCCGCTGACTAGTGCTGCCATCATGCGGTAAATCGGCGGGAATCTGGCTATTGTAAGCAGTGTTTATGAACGATAGGTATGAGTGAGAAGACACTGCGAAAGGAGTGTAAATTGTAGTTGCACTGCGACGATCAACATCAGCCGCCGATCACAACGATCTCGAATCGCAAACCGTTGAACCTGTTCAAACTTCTGCGCAGTTCCAACGGGCGTAATCCAATTCATTCGCAGTCCACCGGAACTTGAGTTACTGCTGGCAAATGTCGCTTATACCGCGATGAGCGCACGCATTTTCTCTTTTTATGCGACCTGACCACCACTCACCTGATGCCGCCTGTGCCGTCATGACAAGCAATAGGAGCAGTCAGCCGCGCGTATTGCCAAAAGATGGCAGCACAGTTCTAGCGGACCAATACAAAAGAAACTTCTCTTGATTGGTGCTCAATCAAGAATGAATGGGTCCGCTGTATGCATTGAATTGGACCGTAGTGACACCTATTGGTCGACTCACTGACAGCTCCTATTGTAGGTGCGACCTGACATCAGCTTTAGCTGGCGTTCCATACAGTTAGCCCAACGAAAATGTCGCTTGAACTAATGAAAATAGTTCAGACTGGCATTTTCTCGAACATTTTGCAAACAACGAAACAATCTGTAATTATGCTATAATCCATACCTGACTCGTCCATTACCAGAGCATGGCAAAAGAAGGTTGAGACATTAGCAGCAATGACAAACACGGCGGTTATGATAACGATGACTTTAGCTTTCGTTGCTGTGCACATTCTTCTTGCGACCATCGGGAAGCGAATCGCAATTAACCTGTCGATCGACATCTCGGCGAGTACGAGCCCCGAGAGCATGGAACCAGTGTATGCAATAAAATACATGAACCTGAAAGGATGCAGGGCAGATGTTATCACAGCAATGTCTGTGAAAAATCAGGCCAGGGGAATTTGATGACCACGTACAAGAGTGTGAAGAAAAATTCGTGAGGGCATAGCGACTTGTGATTTCCGAAGCCTTAGTTGACCCCCCTCTCGTTTTCAAAGATCAAATGTTTACAGCAGCGAACCAAGCTAACCGTTTGGTCTGAGTCCGGTGTTCTTCTCACGGCATTTATACTGGTCTACAAAAATGTACATGTACATGTACGTGCATGTACCTACTCTGTCTCTATCTCTCTCGAAGGCCAAAACGTTGCTATTTTCCTCTGCCATATGACGCCACCTACTCCTTCCTGAAGGAGTATCACCACATCAGGTATTGCCAAGCCTACCATGTAGACACTTGTGGTCCGTTTCTTGTTATTCTTCCTTGTGCTTACTAGAATTGTCAGTATATTTCCCGGGACACCAAGTGCAACTGGTACGAAAATCGAATAGAACACAACGTCCAACAAAACGTACAGGTACATGAGTGCCCCTCCATCATATAACTTTCCCGTTGTCGCTGTACTTTCATCGATACAAGTTACGTTGTTGATTGCGTAGGCTACACACATAATTGATGAGTTGATGGCGAGAGTACAAAAAGAAGAAATGTATTTCTCGCCCGCAGTGTTGGCATCGTCACTAGCCGGTCTGCTTCCGTACAGGAAAGGATTAATGCTTGCGGCCCCTCAGGGCATTTTGGTGACTGTTGACGGTCTTGCCGATATAAAATGTAACATGCACTCTCCTACTCAATCTGCACAACAGTCCTTTTCTCTCACATGACAAACCATTTGGACATCCTGAGGCCAAGAGAGTTCTAGATTGCCCCCTGATCCCCGGGGAATGAAAACCGTAGAAATGAAAATGAAAATGGACATGAAAATGAAAATCGTAATAGACCCGTACTGTCTCTAAAATCCACGGCAAGCCGCTGGGTGGAGAAAATCGTACGGGGCCCGGTGAATATGTGACGGGGGCTTAATGCACCTACCACTATGTGCAACTGTGCTACTGCGTTTTGTAACTATAATGCTTGAGATATTCGATTCGGGGTATATGTCACCATTACATTGAGCTGTCGAAACTCGACACAACTTTGCCGATTACAATTATTTTAAGCCGGTGGTATATTGTTTCCAAATACAAACGCTGATAATGCATTGTGCATCTGTTCAATGCTGTAACATCAAAAGGGATCAATTAAGACGCAACTACATGAAAGTAACGAGGTCTCTAAAATGGCCCTGGTGATGATCTAGCAGCAAATGACAACTTGGGAACAATATAGACCCAAGTTTCACTGAAAAACACTGCTTCGTCAAAATGACGAACTTAGGTTCGTTTTCCATTTATCACGAAACTGAGTATCTAATTCGTCGAAATGACAAATCCACGGTTCGTCATTTTGACCAACTCTTGGGGCTGTATGCACCAAACGAAGATTATCTTGAACTCAGGTTGAGCCACAACTTTTCCATTGTGTCACATCATGCACGGGCAAACCTGAACGATTGAAAAGTTGTGGCTCAACCTGAGTTGCGGATAATCGTCGTTTGGTGCATACGGCCCTATTGTATCTCAAACAATCTCTAACAAGGTTCGTCGAAATGACGAACCGTGGATTGTCATTTCGACAAAGTAGATACTCTGTTTGGTGATAAATGGAAAACGAAGTTCGTCATTTTGACGAAGCAGAGTTTTTCAGTGTTGGGGACCAATAGGTGGGATCGGGACCGAAATAGACGCTTTTTGTGACCAAAATAGAAGCAGGACCACAATAGACGCAGGTGGACCAAGATAGACGATACACTGTGTGTATCGATGACGGTGCCAAGGAAGTTCACCTTGATGGCGATCTCACATGTCTTCATGCCCGACCTCCCGGTTTTAATTCCATCACGACGAGGCCCATTTTCTAGTAGAATTAACACCGGGTAGGAGCCTCGTTGTCCACGCAACAGAATATCTTCTTTAACATTGCTTTGGCATCCTGCCGGTAACGCTTCCCTCCAGCAAGACAATAAAGATAGAAATTCAGGTCATGAAACCTGGGGGTAGGTCACATTTCCAGGTCTGTAGCTCTTGCAGGAACAAAGTTACAGGTATGACAGACTGAACAGACAGACAGACAGACAGACAGACAGACACCACGACCAAACACAATATGGTTTCCGATCATGAGATCGGAAACCATAAAAATGCTGAACCTGATGTCCACGAACAGGAGTGTTGTAGAAAATAATATGGGCAAAATACATTTTGGCACAGCGACATGTGAATTCGGAGCAAAAAGAGCGTGAAGAAAAACCCGTTGAGGTCATAGCGATTTCCGAAGCCTTAACAGTTGACCCCCCTCTGGTTTTCAAAGATCAAATTTTTACCGCCAATGCCCCCATCACATCTCAGTACGTTCTTGAAAATGATGCCGAACGGGCTCAAACTGTGTGCAAACGGAGTGGACGCTGTGGCAACTTTTTACAGTCTTTTCCTCTTACGTAATCTGACCATTAATGCATACATGTATTCAAATCAAGTGCTGAAGCAGGTCCCGAATAAAGAAATTTGAATTATTTCACCGGTTTCGAGTGTTTTGCACGATTTTTTGAGAAAATTTCGAGGTTATTTTTGAGGACGCTTTCTGATTGGTCTTATTTAATCACATAATCTCAGCGGCACCTGCTTCAGTAAAAAATGGCCGCCAGCCCTTTCACCACTTGAGAAGTTCGACGCGCTGTGGTACAATTACTAACCCTTCATCAGGTACCATACTTCAACCCATTCTTTTATGTGTAGCAACAGTTTCCATGCCTAATTGATAACTAAAATCATTCAAATACGTAGATTCGAACAGTCATGTCGAGCAGACCTGACCGGTGTGTACACTTGCAAGCATGGGGTAGATACGTGTACGTACATCGATCATGTGTGTATGTATGAACTCGGTCACCATTGATAATAAACATACCGCTTTATGCAAGCCTGGTATTCACAATGCCCCCAGCCTTACACCAGCGAACCTTTATTGTCGTTAGGCTTCTTTACATACTTTATCCTCGCCTCTAAGAGGTCAGTCATTAATGTGCAGAAAGTGACACCTTCTAGGCAAGTCTAGGCATTGCCAGGTCATTGTGAGTACAATATTCCATCAAACTTCCTTGTTCTGATTGGTGGAACAAAGAACGAACCACCGGCGCCAATTATGGAATGGAACAAAGGCCTAGTCATGAGTGGTTGTTGTAATAACCAGGGGTGGCCGCATAGAAACTCCGCTAGCGCTAGCGGAGCCCATCTGCCGATAGTGCTGTACATTTTTCCATGCATTTTAACACCGATAGGCTGTCGAAGCACTGGCGGAGTTTCTATGCGGCTACCCCTGGACGCTGGAGTCTGGACTCTGTCTGGACCCTGGACGCTGCATTTTGCATCATTGGATTGAACCGCCTGACAGTCTTTTTCACTTGAAAATATACTCAATGAACTGTCAAGGCCTTGGTGAACTGACCTCTTAGTTTTACATGTACATGTACCTACTCTGTCTCTATCTCTCTCGAAGGCCAAAACGTTGCTATTTTCCTCTGCCATATGACGCCACCTACACCTTCCTGAAGGAGTATCACCGCATCAGGTATTGCCAAGCCTGCCATGTAGACACTTGTCGTCCGTTTCTTGTTATTCTTTCTTGTGCTTACTAGAATTGTCAGAATATTTCCCGGGACACCAAGTGCAACTGGTACGAACATCGAGTAGAACACAACGTCCAACAAAACGTACAGGTACCTGAGTGTCCCTCCATCAGATAACTTTCCCGTTGTCGCTGTACTTTCATCGATACAAGTTACGTTGTTGATTGAGTCGGCAACACACATAATTGATGAGTTTATAGTGAGAGTACACAAAAAGTCCAAGTGCTGAAAATGGGGGCAAAGAAGGGATTCAGGGACAACCACTTTGTGGTTATGACATTCATACAAATAAATGTAAAGCTGTGGAGAGGCTTTGGGCTTTCACAGCGCTTAGTATTTCGACGCAAGCAACACAGCATCCTCTTGCAACAGGTCCTCTAAAACGCGCTCCCTTACTCGCAAACGCGCGATGCAGAGTGGAAATCCCTGGGTTCCCAGGATGGCAACACACGGAAGTCCCTGACAATTTCTACAGCAGACAGCTCTTCATTCGTTTCTTGAGGCCTCCCTGACTCAACATACATGTATTTGATCTATTTCTCGCCCGCAGTCGTGTTGGCATCGTCGCTATCAGGTGTATACGTACATGTACAAGATTAATCATTGCGGCCCCTCAGGGAATTTTTGCGATGGTCTTGCCGAGAAATGTAACATGCACTCTCCAACTCCAGCAGCACAACAGTCTTTTTCGCTGATACATGACAAACCATTTGGACATTCTGAGGACAAGAGGAGTTTCAAGCGGTCGGTTCCTATAGGAAAACGAATCAGTTGTTAATCAGATTGATATGCAGTGGGTTGCTCACAAGTGACACCCGACCCAACGACGAATGTAACTTTGTTTTCGGTAATGCAGTAACCACTACCGTGCTACCCATTTTTGTAACTGTATATTTGAGACATTCGATCCGGTGTACATGTACGCCAGCATAACCTTGAGTTGTCGAAATTTGACACAACTTTGCTGATTACAATAATTGTTTCCAATTACAATGCCGTATCTTTCTTGTCCACGTATGTTGAGGTGTAGCCTTATGTTATCTAATATTGGATACTACACCGTATACAACATGTAGTTTCACAGTTATAAGTCAGTCATTAAAGTGAAGCACGAAACATCTGGCACACTGACGCACGACCTCCACGTAATTCCAAGACACCAGTGTGGAAAATTTATCTTTAACTTTAACTTTTATTTCTCACTAAAATAAATATATACCAGGGGGCTATGTTCACGCTCAGGCTCGCTCATTCTCTTGTCGGAGGTCTAACCGAATCTACAGCCACCTGTTCTGATTCTTGAGGTGCCCAAACCCGTAGACAAGATGGACTTTAATATCGATTACAATTATACAACGTGAGGTGTTGCAGAAAGAAATATTTGTTATGAAATAAGAAATTATTCGAACGCAGAACTAAGCAAATCACCGCAATTGACCCAGAGGTAAAACGTTCGTACCCATGACCATGCACTCACCACTATACTCACCCCAAAGATAAACGATAGATTTGGACCCCTGACCATGCACTACACCATCATAAATGCGGTAACATAAAAAGGGGCCAAACTAGTCGCAACTAAGTAACTAAAATGGTCTCTAAAATGGTCCTGAACTCGGGATCAAAATAGACGCAAAGTTTGGGGACCAAAATAGGCGGGCTTGGGACCGAAATAAATGCTCTCGTCATTCCATCACGACGAGGCCCATTTTCTACAGTTGACAGTAGAAATTACACCAGGTAGGACCCTGTTATCAACGCAACAGAACAACTTCTTTAAAATTGCTTCGGCATCCTGCCGGTAACGCTTCCCTCCAGCAAGGCAATACAGATAGAAATTTACTGCGTGATTACACAACCACCCAAAAACCATAGGTAAGGTGGGCCTACTGTACATCAGAATTGAATACAATTAACTCCAGTAGATGCTAGTCATGTCGTACATCCCACTAATTTTGGGAATCTCAAAAATGACATAGAAAAGTCTATACGGCAATGTTGTAACCAAGTAGGCCATACTAACGATAATCAGCATCATTGTTAATTGACTCTCTTGTTTTTGTCTCTCATCGTTCTGGTCGACCGCGGACAAACCATTTGGACATTCTGAGGCCAAGAGGAGTTCCAAGCGATCACCAGGAGAACGAATCAGTTGTTAATCAGGTTAATATGGTACGACGAATGCAACTTTGTTTTCGCTAATGCACCTGCCAGTATGTGCAACTGTGCTACTGTGTTTTGTAACTAATGCTTGAGGTATTCGATTCGGTATATGTCACCATTACATTGAGCTGTCGAAACGTGACACAACTTTGCCGATTACAATTATTTTAAGCCGGTGGTATATTGTTTCGAAACACAAACGCTCATGTATTGTGCATCTATTCAATGCTGTAACATCAAAATTGATCAATTTAGACGCAACTACAATAAAGTAACGAGGTCTCTAAAATGGCCCTGGTGATGGCCCAGAAGCAAGTGACAACTCGGGAACAAAATAGGCCCAAGGTTGGGGACCAAATAGGTGGGATCGGGACCGAATAGACGCTTTTGGGACCAAAATAGAAACAGGACCACAATAGACGCCGGGACCAAGATAGACCATACACAGAGGTGTGTCTGTCTGTTTCTATGGCGATGCCAAGTTCACCTTGATGGCGATCTCACATGTCTTCATGCCCGACCTACGAGGCCCATTTTCTACACTTATGACAGTAGAATTAAGACTGGGTAGGAGCTTCGTCCTCCACGCAACAGAATACTATCTTCCTTATCGTTGCTTTAGCATCCTGCCGGTAACGCTTCCCTCCAGCAAGACAATAAAGATAGAAATTGACTGCGTGATTACACAAACATAAATCATAGGTAAGGTACATCAGAATTGAAAACAATAAACTCCAGTAGGTGTCAGTCATGTCGTATATCTCACTTATTTCGGGTATCGCGAAAATTGCCTGGAAAAGTTTATGCGGTAATGTTGTTACCAGATAGGCCATACTAACGACCATCAGCATTACTATTAATTGACGCTCTTGTTTGTCTCGCTCTTCGTTCTTGTCGACCGCCATCTCGGTTCGCTCCTTCGATGCCTGTCGTACAGTCAGAATGATTCCAATATTGCTACATATGATTATCACAGATGGCAGGATGCATCCAAATATCAGCTGGAAGTTAGTGAGTAAGATCTCCAATTCCTGTAGTCCTGGGATGGATACAACGAGTAATTCTCTTCCTGCAAAGAAAATATCCAATAGGAAATACGTTGGTTGTGTGTGACGTTTTCTCGTGTTCCCCATATCCAAGTGTTTCAAGTCCGGTCTACACCATCAACATTTCCAAAATACCCAGCTGCAACATACCAAAACACTGTTGTTTTCGGTTTGTTGCACAGTTTGGACTGGATCTGCAACTTTTGGAAAACAATTTGAAAACATGTTTTTGATAAAGGCCTGTCCACACCATCAACATTTCCAAAACATTTCTGAAACATTTAGTTGCAACAAATCTGCGACACCCTTGTTTTGAGATTGTTGCACAGTGTGGACAGACCTGCAACAATTCAAAATATGTTTTGAAAATGTTTGCAAAAGAATTATCACATGACATTTCTTTTAGAACATTTCTAAAACCTTTTCAAAACATGTTTTGAACTGTTGCAAGTCCTGTCCACAACAATCCCAAAACAAGGGGCGTGCAGATTTGTTGCAACTGAATGTTTTTAGAAAAGTTTTGAAAATGTTGACGGTGTGGACAGGCCTGTAGTTGCAGAGTGTAGACCAACCCAAAACAAGCCGCAACATTTCCAAAACAATTTTCAAAATGGTTTGTTGCAGGAATGTTTTGAAAATGTTGATGGTGTAGACAGGCCATAAGCCCGACTAAAACGTCCTTGAATTACTACAGATAAGATGCACACAGTGACCATACAGGTGCTTCTGAGAAGCACCATGCATGCAGTAACAATTTGTGATTCTTCTATAGTAATCGTTACCTGAAGCATCGTCCTTTATCAGAGCGTAACAAAAGAAGGTTGAGACATTAGCACCAACGACAAATACGGTCGTTACGATAACGATGATTTTAGCTTTCGTTGCTGTGCATATTCTTCTTGCGACCATCGGGAAGCGAATCGCAATTAACCTGTCGATCGACATCTCGGCGAGTACGAGCCCCGAAAGCATGGACCCGGCGTATCCCAAAAAATACATGAACCTGAAAGGACGCAGGACAGATGTTATCAGAGCAATGTCACTTGAAAAAGGGAACCCAATGACGTAACCACGAGCATTGGAGTGTAGAAACTATAGGCAAAATCCATTTCCTATGTGAGTGCGTGGTAGAAAAAGTAATTTTATTATTGGTACCACACACACAAACATAGGGAACGGCACAAGCGCAAAGCGCAAAACGGAGAAGTATGAATCTACCCTACCTCTATGGATCGAGTTAGTTTTTCTGCTCATTACTTTACACTTACTGCATTCTACTTACTCTGTCTCCATCTCCCTTGAAGGCCAAAACGTGGCTATTTTTTCCGCCCACATGACGCCACCCACTCCTTCCTGAAGGAGTGTCACTGCATCAGGTATTGCCATGCCTACCATGTAGACACTTGTGGTACTTCTCCTATTATGCTTTCTTGTGCCAACTAGAATTGCTAGAATATTCCCCGGGACACCAAAAGCAATTATTACGTACATTGAGTAGTACACAACGTCAAACAGAATGTACATGAGTGTCCCTACACCTGACAGTCTATTTTCCGGTGTCTCTGTTCTTTCACCAATACAGGTTATGTTATTGAGTACACACATAGTTGATGATGAATGTACAAAACTAAGATGAAAATGCGGATCCGGTGGCCAAAGATTCGATTCAAGACAAATCACTACCTCTTCATGTTGTGGCAATCTAGGAGTTGTCTCTAGGTTTATAGGCTAAAACAGGCGCACAAAGACGAATAAAAATGCTCACCTGTATATTGGCATTTGCAGCAGCTTCCGCTGCTCTCTGTGCTACTTATTGCTCAGCCGTTTTCGAAATGCTCATTTGCGCATGCGTAATAACATCCTCAAATGGCGGCAATAAACAAATTGCCATTTTGAAGTCGGACGGTCGCTGAGCCACGAGGTGAAATGGTGGGCAGCCACGTTCGTACATGTACATGTATATGGTACAGCCTTGAATACGGCTATGCCGTCAGGCGCACACTACCATTCAAATACATGTAACTCAGTGCCACAATAGGTCTGCAAGCTTTATTCATCTGTGTGTGCACCTGCATTGGCAGTGGCTACTTTTTACAGTACGACACATGCAATACTGGGGAGTACATGTAGGCCCTACTTAGCAATTTCTGCTCGGTGGTCAACTCTCCATTCCTTACCTCAGGCTTCTTGGCTCAACTTTACAAAATGTATTTCTCGCCGGTAGCGTTGGTATCGTCGCTATCCGCTCTGCTTACGTACATGTACATATACTATACATGTACACTACATGTACCAACAAGAAAGGATTAATCTTTTCGGCCCCACGGGGCGTTTTGGCGACTGACTTGCCGATAAGTGTCAGTTGCACTCTCCACCAAAGCAGCACAAGGGTTTTTTTTGCTCAAACATGACGAACCATTTGGACATTCTGAGGCCAAGAGGAGATCCAAGCGGTCGGTTCCTTCATCACGACGAGGCTGTAAGTCCGGCTGATTTGTAATGACTGCTCACTAGTGACACTCCTACCTTAATCAACGACAAGCGTCCAAAAGATTGAACAATGCAACTTTGTTTTCAGTAATGCACCTACTGAGTCTTATAAATGATATGTCTGAGACATCCGATCTGGAAAATACATTCACCATTACCAAGAATATCGTTGGCATTACCTTGAGATGTCGAAACGTGACACAGCGTTGCCAATTACAGTTTTTGAAAGCCGGCGGTATTTTGTTGTTTCCAATTACGAATGTCAATCATTTTGTGTTCGTATTTCATTCCTTTACTTTGAGGTACACATCTACCAATATGGGTTTGGGGTATTTAGACCTTTCTAATAAAGATGGCGCTCTAAAGTTCTCACCATACGATGTCAGAAGCTGTAGCATTCAATGACCGTTGACAAGCTATAACATTTTTCAGTGTAGCCGTATTTTTCTGTGAGATTCCCATTGTTCGGAACACACTGGGGAATGCACTCGCGGTTTCTCTGTGTGTCGCTCATTGTCAAGTCGCGGCTTATTCCGTCAATCTATTGTAATGCCACACTGATACATGGGCCTCACTGAAAAACGTTACACCTGTCAAGCGCGCCATGGGCACAAAGATTAGGTGAAAAAAATAATTTTCTGAGAGGATGCGTTCGATAGTGTTATATCATGCTTGGACAATGAATGGCCACGACGTCATGTGGGAGAACTATTAGGCCACCATCTTTGTTGGAAATGTCTATATCGTACATGTACATGTAGTTTCACAACAATGAAGTACGGAACGCCTTCCCAAGATAAAAGAATAATTTCAACCGATTGCCTGACGACGCTTTCATGAGTGTGAAATTGACGATACAGATACTTCTTTCCCTATGTGTAATCCCAAAAATTTATAAAGGTCGCTTATGAATTTTTGGTAATACCCAAAGTACATGTACGTTATCAAGGGATTTCGACAGCCCTTTTTTAATTGACGTTATCCATATTTAGCGTTTGGACAATGGGGAACCCGCACACTAACGTCACAACGTGGCGCTGCGAGCGATGTGACCGAAATCTCTTTTTTCTAACGTTATTTCCATTTATTTCTTGCGTGAAAATAAAGCATTTGTGTTGGTCGCATGGCAGTAAAACTTACATCATCGTGTAGCAAATGAAATTTTCTTTTAAACTCATTCCTTTTTTTCTTAAAATTAAGCGATCCGATAGCGATAAGGACAACGTCATTTGTGTCATTCTTCCTGTAGAAAAATGTACATGAAATTTTTTCATGACGCAACGTCAACACCTAAAACAACGTCAACGACGTCGTTTCGGTACAATCGCTCGCAGCGCCGACCTGTCGGGATAAACCGCAGGGCGGGTTCCTCATTACGTCATGCTCTCACAAAAAGTACGCAGAAGCGATTGACTTGCCTATGAAACTTTCCTTTGTCATTCTTCTGCAGACAACATTCTACAGTTAGAAGCACACAATATACATTTTATATACCTTTGAAGTTTTTTTATCTGTGAATCAGCAGTTAGTTGATATTACTTTGATCCTTTGACATTCTTTGCGTCCAATCCATAAAAAAATTCCGATGGAATTTTTGCAAAGATGATCAAAATAAGGCTCAGTAGCTCTTATTATTGGTATTAGTAGCCAAGGCAAAAGAGGAGTTTATCAAAGGATTAGGAACAGCAGTATATTCATCCACCAACCCTGTCCCATAGGCTATCCGCCTATGTGTATTTCCAGATTTTGAAGGCACGATCTAGCGTCAAATGGAAATACCTAGTAAGTCACATTTTTGAAAAAAAATGAGTTAAGGCCAAATTCGTACTGTATTGTTTCATCATAATAAACAGTTTTTGTTTGCAAAATGTTCGCCAAAGCCTCGGAAAGACAGTGGTGCACTTACTCGGTTTTTACGTCTAAGTCATCAGAATTGTGACTTACTACGTTTTTACCTTTGCAAATTCAGCATGAAATCAGAGGTAAAACATAGCAAATTGCATTTAATCCTGTTGTATGACATATTTTTAATCAGGAGTGTTTTCCACAACAAAACTCTTCCAAGTTGTCATTCCACATAAACCCATTTTTCTCGAAAACAACAGAATGTGACATACTAGGTATTTCCATTGGACGCTAGCGATGCCCAAGACCCGCACCAACTGTTCCAGCCGCAGTTGTAACCATAATGGCTGAACCAAGCTGCTATGATCGTCTCAAATAGCATCTGAACACACAGTAACTTCCTCACAAACTGCCCACTGACCAAATAATTGCAGAACCATGACCGGCCTGGATGTATCTGACAGGGTTATTTCCTTCTTGTGATATTATCTTGGTAAGACCGTGCTCCATATCTGATAGTAATGGTAGATTGACGTTATAGTCATTTGTGGGTCTGATACTGTCGTGCTATAATGGAACAATCATCATTTGGTACTGTTGATAAGTGGCCTTAGTTCACAATATCAGGATAACGTAGTAGAGGGATTCAGGGATTCCTTCAGGTTCTAGGGAACACTGTCACGATGGCAAACTGTTGGCCTGAAGACAGCTACGGGGGGGGGGCTATCCTGATGGCCTTAGCTAATGGGTGGCGTCCACTAGAGCGCCGGCAACATTAGAAGGGTTCGGAAGCAAATTGTGTCATTTCGGCATTCTTTCCGCGTCAGAGGTGGCCCAAGGAGGTGGCCATTAGTGTTTGCCGCAACATTTCCGCTTGGTCTTGCCGGTATATTATACCACCAGCGGAGAAAGCCCAAGGAATGAAAGTACTCAATACAAAGCCCATGCATTATCAACGGTTGTGGTCAGGGTCAGCGACACCCTTCACAAAGGATTAATCCACAAGACAATAGCGCCCGGATTTTAGCTGTGGTTACACTACATAGAAATCCCCGGGCTTTTTGAGCCCGTGTCAAGCCCGGGCCTGAAAAAAACCCGCCTGAGACCCGGCGAGCGTCTACACTACTAAAATCTAGCTTAACTTAATTCCTACGCCCGGCGATAGGGTCGCTGCTGGAGCGTACTCTTCACGAAGAGGAGGCGCTAAATTGGAGTGCTGGCTTTTTACCGCGCATGCCCACAAGACACGCCGCCTGTCGCAGTCTTCAAGAACCAGACAAAGCCCGGGTCTATTGCGTCTACACTACTTAAAAAACCCGCAGGAGACGCGGGTCTAAATTAAGCCCTCCAAAAACCCTTCGAAATCGGAGGGTTCAAAAAGCCCGGACTTTTCATCCCCGGGTCTATTAGACCCGCGCTTTTAACAGGTGTAGACAGAAAAGCCCGGGTGAGACGCGGGTTTTTATGTAGTGTAAACAGGGCTTTTGATTCCGGGGGACTTTCTCCGCGTTCAGACTGGTTCTGCAAGGGAGAACACAAAATATTGGCCAGAAGACAGCAGGGAGGACTTTCCTCACGGGCTTGTTACAGTAGCTCTACAAGGCACTGAGAAGCCAAGAGACAGCGGCCACGAAACATGCCGTTCCTACGGTTTCGATGTTCTGCAAAGAAGAGCCGTTAGAGTGGCCAGATGATAGCTAAATGGGCTTCCTCACTTCCTCTCCTCTCAGATGAAGGCGACCAAGTTGCCGTAAGAGTTGGTAAGGCAAAAAGGCTCCCGCCTGGTCTGACCTGTTGGGAAGCAGTGCCTTTTTAAATAATCGGTTGGTGAAAGGTCATAAATAGCCTTGACAAGGAAGACGATATTTTCCCTGTCGTGCGTAAAGTAGCCAATTTTTATGCAATATCTGCCATAGGTTGAAAGGTGTACGTATGAACACTGTACTTTTACTGGCATAACAACTTCTTCAACCGAGTTATGCCAACACTTCCTTACGAGATCGCTCAGTCGCATATGCCATCGATGCCATGGACATCCCTTGGCTAGTTAACGAGCACCGTGACTTACGTTCCGCGGTGTATCACATCAACATCCAGATCCTGTATCTTGTAATAATGCTGATTCTTGAGACAGGTAGCTGCAGGGACGCCCTTTGATCGTTTAACAAGCTCCGAGACACAACAAAGGATGGTGACAGTGGGCAGCATGGCAAGATAGCTGAACCCGTGTTATAGGAACACTGCCTGAAGAATACAATATCGTTATGCATTCTGTACCCCGAAACATACCTAAAACCCATTTTTGCAGTCTTTGGACAGTACTTTGATCAGATGTGTCAAATTGTCGCATCAGGTAGCTCAATATCGGAGGGCAGAGGGATGGTGTCAGAGCAAAAGGATATCTCGCCTTATCAATTACATAGGATATACGTCAGAAGGTTACTTTGTCAAAGTCGTTCCCCGGGGAACAGAGCGGGGTATCATATAGAATGTCAAACAGATAATATTGTAAACGGTTATAGGCTTGGTCGAACGGAACAAACTTTTGGAAGAAACGATGGATGCTTATTTCACGATGTGGGCGGACTTAGGGGATGTGGAAGATTATAAAAGTGCTTTTTATGCAATTGATATTCATAGCACCAAACTAAGAACTTAGCTGTTTCTTGGCTTATACATCTTCAAGAGTATCGGTCATTGGGAATTCCTCCGTCGTTGCCTTACCGGACGTTCACACTAGCCGTGGTTACACTACATAAAATCCCCGGGTTTTTTGCGGTCACACCAATGAATTGCCGGGCTTCAAGAAACCCGTGTCTGAAAAAAACGGGTTTTTGAAACACGGCAAGCTCGCCGTGCTTTTCGAAATCCCCGTGTTTTCGTTAGTTCTCAGCACGGCCACAGAAGGCGCAGCCATTAAGTGACCTCGTTTTCGCGCCTCCAACAATGTTTGCCAATACAGAAATGACCGAAGAGTCAGTGCATGCAGCGCACCTGTCGCCGGGCTACTCAACTACAATGTAGTAGTGCGACCTCTCGCCGGGCTTTTCGTACACACGGGTTTGACACGGGTCCGTCTGGAAAAACACGGGTATTTTCAACAGGTGTAACCGTAGCTAATGTGAACCCGGCGTTTTTAAGACTTACATGAAGAGTATGATGGCATGTCATGGGTACTTGTATGTGGTCAAGTGTGATCAGTGACGTCGAGTGGTATACGAATTCTTGTATATACATTGTAGGCCTATACATGAACCTCGGGTCGTCCTCAAACACAAACACCTCACAGCTGTGACCGCTTTTTCGCCTCTTATATCGACCTAGACGCTATGCATGTGAAATATTTTGATTTCGAAGCGGTTGTTTTTCCAATGATGTCAACTTTTGTGTTGCAAAGACCCCAGGAAATGATAAGAAAACCATGCTTTTGAACATGCCAAAGAAAATAGTATATGGTCCTGAATAGGCCTACCATACTTCTGTTCACAAATACTAGATCTAAACTTTCATTCTCCTTTCATCGACACGAACATTGTAAATCTATCGACGGAAACGCCAAAATGCCAATATTGAATAAGTTGAGAATCTATACACGTAGATGTAGGCTAGGCATATTTTCGTTGGGAAAACGGAACCATCTCAGACCAGTGAACAGGGCACGGCTATTTACATTCAGCATAAAGATTTTTTTTGATATAAAAACTGTCGGCCCGGAAAGGTTTGGTTTATTTCTGAGTCATGTCGTCGCTCTCTTGTGAATCGGAATGCTTGACACTTCTTGTGATGAAGAAGATATGCGCGGGTTTTCCCAACAAATGAGCATCATGACGCATTCATGGCCATCCACCTGTAGGCTATTCTGTGGTGATCAGCCAACCTGCCGAGATACCGTTCTTCCGGAATGATTTCCTGGTACATTCTTCCGACTATTATCAGGACTTCCTAGTGGTTGGCGAACATGAAAGAACAAAGTTTGGATTGGTTTCTGCCTGGTTTTCCGATCTAAGATTGGTTCCCGGTCCACATCTACATGTACATGTACCTGTACCGCTGTTCAGCGTGGCAAAATGAAATCCTTGGTGACGGAAGATTCGTTTAAAAAGCGCCACTAATATGCATTATGCTTTCTATCTCGTGGCGGCCGACGTAACCTTTGACCTTTAGGCAACCAGGGTCCATATTCATAACATACTTAAGTCAAAGTGTGATACTTATCTTTTGTGTTGAACAAAGAATAAGTGTCACACAATAGACTTAAGTAGTTTTATGAATATGGTCCCTGGTTAACAAACGCCATCAATGTACACCGTATAGCGCGGTGCTAATTCATGGTGGCGAGGTTGAACATGATCGCGAGTGCACACACCGATCAGGACTACTCGACAGTTCAAATCTATCTATTTGAATGATCTAAGTTGCCAATTAGACATTGAGACTGTTGCCACACATCAAAGAATGAGTTGAAACATTGTTCATGTACCTTACTTGAAGGGTCAGTCACGCTATGAGAGCGCGTTGAACGTCTCAAGTGACGAAAAGATGGCGATCATTTTTGACAGCTACATGTATCATAGTATCAGTCTAGCCTAGGCGTTAACACTGTCTGTGTATGGGTTGGACAGGACATCAGTCTCATTATGTTGGTTTCCGATTGCGCCGCCAGGGGAGAAATACTGGGCATAACTCATGCATGGCAGTGGCTCTTTACCAAAGTGTTTCAACCCCTCGATGGGCAGACGAAGTTGAGACTGGCAGTAATACTTCGGTGCACCGGCAGATCAACCCCTGATTTCGTCAACACCAGAAGTGTTCGCTGAGTGGACTATAAAGATTAGACTCATGACGATGGAGGGCATTAACTACATTTTGAATGCTTCGAAGTATCTTGGAGTCCTCCTTCGCCTTGAGGAATTCTTCCTGCTTTTGGGGTCGATGCACGTCCTATCCAACAGAGAAAGTAAGATGAGCCAATGATAGATCAACTTCATTAGACCATTCTCCTTCATTTCCTGTGCAGGGTCGCTGCTTTACTTATTCATAGCTTTAAGGTTCATCCGTCAATGACAAGCAATCAACAATCAAATACATACGATGTATTTTCGACACGTTCAACCGTTCGAATAACTGGTACAGTAATCCGTGAAAGAGGACCTGAGTGTAGTTTTTTAATTTCTGATCTGTGCATTTGGGACGTTTTCAAAGGAGCATCATGCTGTGCAATACAACTTTTGTTTCCTGGGAAGATGACTACTTTAAGGGAGTAAGAAATAAAAGTGGAAAACAAGAAGTGGGAAATATTTGGAATTTTGCACGAAGTTTTCAATTTCTCAAATTGCGAGAAATTTTTTTCCCATTTTGAGAATTTTCTTAAAATAACATTTTGTCTGATTTTTCCGCGATATTTTTCAAAATGGGAAAAATCTTCTCCCAAATTGAGAAACTGAAAAATTCGCGCAAAGGTGCAAATTTTTCCCCTTCTTATTTTCCGCTTTTATTTCTCACTCCCTTCTTTGTAATTTGCGGTGTGTTTGTGGCATAAACTGCAACCGCAAGAGAAATTTGCTATGAAGAACCAAGTAGCATTTGCGCCCTGCGACAGTCAATTCCACAATACTAGGCAAAAATAGCAGCAACAACGACTATCTTAGGCGTACTAAACCCGTTTATTTTAATTTACGTGTACAAAATTCTCTTGGTTAGATATAGCTCGAATGTTGAACAATTTCTGTCTTAATTGACCGTGACAACCTCAGTGGTGAAGAGCTTTAAAACCAGATTAAAATATTTCTGCTGCCATCCACATCATTGCAGCGGCTGTTTTTCGTATATGACAAACAGCAGATGACGTCTAAAACCATTCAATAAAATCATGGAGGAATTATTAATTCCTCCATTATAAAATATACATACTATAAGTTCAGCATAGTGTACACCGATAAAATGATTTATAATATGGTAGTCAAAATACGTATTTAGTTATTCACCGTGCACACGCAGCAATGCCCAAAAAGTTTGAATAGCCATTGAGATAAAATAATGAATGTACATGTAGGTTTTAAGGTTATGTCGCGATGATAATTGTGTTATCTACACGTCTTTTCTTGTTCAATGAAACGAAGAAGGGCAGGTATACAAATGTTATGACGAACACAATTTTGGGAGATCTTGTCAAAAAAATGCCAGGCAGGAAATCCCGGAATGTGTCACGTTCTATAAAGCAGGCGTGGATTCAAGCGAAATTCCCACTAATAGTCATCATTGGCCTGTGTACAACTAATGAAAAAGTACATTTTAAGATCTGACAAAGCGGACTAAAAAAAAGTAAATTCCCATTGGTAGACATCCTAGGCCTGTACACAGATAATGAAAAGTACATTTTAAAATCTCAACCAGAGGTTTCATAAAAGGCAAAATTTCCACCAGTTGTCATCCAAGGCTTATACACAGCTGAAAAGTACATCTAAAGACCTGAGTTTAAGGTTTCATGAAAAAAGGAAGTTGAGATTGCAATATACATGTAGTATACCAGAAAATAGATATGATTTTAAGGCTGAATGCACCAGGAATGTCAAAAAATCGACGTCAAGAGTTAGAGATCGAGGCGACAACCACTGGTGGAACAATAAATGTGAAGGTACATGTATCTTGATCTACATGTACAAGCGGAAGATGTTAAGGCATTTGGCACGGTCGTCAGAACAGAAACAGTTCGGTCGGTTCAGTTCCAAGTTGGGAAATTCGGCCGGCATCATCGATACATTACTTCACAAGTAGCGGATCACAAATCGAAAGGTGTGGTCATGGAAGAATTACAAAGATCTTCCATGGCGTGGTAGAAAGTTACACTGTACATCATATACATGGTTCCACACAGTTAACAAAAATAATTGAGAAATACTATCCAAAGAGTTTGAAAAAGCAACAAAAGTGAATGGATCCAAACACGGGTATTGACAAAACCCGTCTACGAATGATGTTCTTGATAAAGAAGAACGCCTGAATACGAAAGTATAGACTCAGAATTTCTGTGATAAATAAAATATGTGTCACATAAAGCCGGGCGTACTACATCGCACTTGCGACTGGAAGCAACTGATCTGATCAGTCGCTGGTGATGTAGGCGCTGCGCGCACATTGCAAATTAGGCAACTCAGTAAAACTAGGAGGATCCAATCAGTCGTCATGTCGTGACGACGTACATGGCAGCGACTGAACGAAACTGGGTACAACTTTGTAGTCGCTAGAAAGTTGAACATGTGCAACTCGCGGCGACTGGCAAAATCTCAGTTCCAGCGAGTCGCAAGGGTGCGTACATCGACCGTTTCTGGCGACTGATCAGTCACCTCCAGTTACAGCTATATCCTCCCAGTCGCCAGTAGCTCCGTGGCGGCTAGTTTTATCCTGTCGCAAGTGCGAGATGTACGCCTGGCTTTAGACCCTCACTCCTGAAAGTGTATATTATCCTCTCTGTTCACTTCACCGGATGAATCCGAACCGAACCGTTAACTCCGGTAGTTGTGTCACTGCCGGAAAACTCGAAGGAGAACGACGGTCAAGGACTAGATTTATACAGGTAGTTCAAAGAATGGTAATAAAAAGTTATTGTCATTCATCCTCAGTAGTTAGTAATATCCATGATCACCTGAAACCGGTTTGTTACGTGTCATACCCCTCCTGTGTTGACGTTTCGACTTTTCCGCAAACTTTACATGACGTCCCTCAAGATTAGCTGCAAGTTTTAGGTAGTCGATCAGTTTTTTCGTTTTCGCCTCCAGCCAACCGTCTTTACTCCCATAGTAACCAGAGCCCTTGTTGTAATCACCACGGCTGAGATCGCCACCTCCGTAGACTCGCTGTTTCTTTTTTCCCTTCTTAGAACGCTCGCCGTACTCCCTCATTGCCTCATCATCGTCATAGTAAGAGTCATCCGCATCCCCATCAGAATACTCATCAGAGTAGTCATCGGAATAGTCATCAGAGTATTCATCGTAATTCTTACGTTTCATCCCCGTCTCGTGTTTACGTTTCGACTTTTCCTCAAACTTCGCCTGAAGTCCCTTAAGATTAGCTCCAACTTTTAGGCCAGCGATCGGTTTTGTCCTTTTCGCCTCCACCCAACCGTCCTTACTCCCATAGTAACCAGTGTCCTTATTGTAATCACCACGATGGAAATCGCGGCCTCCTTTGGCTCGCTGTTTCTTTTTTCCCTTCTCATAAAAACGCTCACCGTAGTCATAATAATCACCATCGGAATAATCATCAGAGAGGTCATCGGAATATTCATCAGAATAATCGTCATCGTCGTATTCATCGGAATAATCCTCATCGCCATCATCATCATACTCATACTCATCACGATAATCGTCCACTGGCTTCTTTTTCTCGTTCACGTCGTACTTGTTCTTTTTCTGAACGTCTTTGTTCCAATCAGGCTTGCCCTCAACGGCCAACCATCTCTGCGTCTGGTCATCCCAGTAGCGTCTCGGAGGTTCTTCATATTCCTCCGCCTTCTTCCATTGTTTCTCATCTTTCCTCCAGGTGCGATTATGGGCCTTCTCAACGGCAGGGTCGCCGTCAATCATGAAACCGTCATCGTAATCACCCGAACCGGCCAAATCCGAATCATCCGTTTCGGTGACAGTGGGTTTGACATTGATCTCGGCCTTTCCGATGTATGGGTACGGCTTTGGTTTCGGAGCGTCGTCGTCGGAGTCGGCCTTCCCGGTGTACGGCTTCGGCTTCGAAACGTCATCATCGATGTTAATCTCATCCGGCTCAGTGTCCTTTTCCCCTTCCAAGCCGGCTTTCATGGTATCTTCGACTTTTTTTTCATTCTTCTTGATGTAGTCCATGACTTTCCGCCAAGCATCGGAGTCCTTGTCCGCTGACTTCTGATGTTGGAAGTGAGGGTGGTGCTTGGATTGTATCCCCGTTGTTTTCCCCACGACATCGTTGGCTGGATTCCCATCAACATCAATGATCAGCTCCCTCTTGTCCGTCCTACCGCAGCCGTTGATGCTGCACACTGTGGGTATCGCTATCAGTGCCGTGACAAGAACAGCAATGACCCACAGGATCAGGACTCGCCTCCAAGTACAGAAACGTGCCGTCTTGTACGGCTTCATTTCTATCACCTGTGCCTTGCTGTTACCCCAGAACTCCGGCGGCTCATCGTCATCTTCGACTGGGACTGTCAGGGGCCTGTAAATACTCTTGGCCGCCATGTTGGTGTTCGTCTTCTTGACACACTGAACTCCACGTACAAACACGTTATACCGTACTTCCACCAAAAATTGCTTCCACACACCTCAAGTCACTGCGTAGAAATGCCAAAGTATATAACGACACTGTGACAAACTTATAAGTGTTATCCACAAGTGTTCACAATAGCTATTTGTCGCTGTACAGATTGCGTCACAAATTTCCCGATCCGGCTGAGTTTGTTTTTCTAACCACAGGCCAATTTAAACAATCAATGAAGCTCACCTACAGTACATAGACGAACTGGCATGAGTGGCGTCTTTAAGTATGTGAGATTGAATTCTATGTCTGAATATAAACGAATTCAGGCCAGTCATGATTCGGGTAATCTTGATCACATAAAGAGGAAGAACTGAAGCATGACAACTTAATTGCATTCTTTCCTTTGATGTCATTGTAAGGTTAGATACCAACCGGGAAATTTCCATCTGTTTCGTTTCCTGGGTTCCCCAAAATCATTGCATCAAGTTAATTTTATGGGCGGGGTATTATCTTTATTACCGGTAAGTTCAATTTGAGGCGGTTTATCATATTCAGGATGGAAAACTGAAAAACCGAAACTCATGAATCCACGTGTCAAGACTGGAATAGGGGTCTATAAACATGATAGAGCCTGGTCGGCCTGGTATGGGTTGGCGAATTCGAGTTGCTCAATACGTTTCGGGTACAACAATAACGTTATTGACTTCAGTTCCTGGTTTCTTCATCGATGAATCTTCCGGTAATTTCCAACAGGAAATATTACAACCAAAACTGCACTCTGTCGAAAATGTAGCTAAAGATAGAGGTGATATTGGCCTTTTTGTAGGCTGCACGTTATCAGGGTTTTCTCATGAGAGAGAATGTAACTGTAGCCTACATACATTGCGATCATCCGGAAATGCGGAAAAACCGCTCGTTGACCAATCAGTGCGTTAGAAACGACAGGCACTGCCTATCTCAAACATAAAAATCCTATCGGTGAGATCGGAAACTACTTGTACATGTAGGCCTGGCATGTAAAATACTGTCCCTCAACCAAAATTTAATGTGGCGTGGAACCCAAAAGGCTAATGATCGATGTTGTTGATGAGGCGGGTGCGAACGATGGCCGATTTACATTTTTTTCAGCTTACGGAGCACGACTCTCGCACGACTTTCTGGCTACACAGACACAACAACTTTAATTTCAATGTTATCTTTATATATCTTTGCTGGTTGAGCACATCAACACCACGAAGTATCGCACGACTTTCTGGCTACACAGACACAACAACTCTAATTTCAATGTTATCTTTATATCTTTGCAGGTTGAGCACATCAACGCCACGAAGTATCGCACGGCAAATGGCGTCGGTGCGACGCCATCTTTTGACCATACTGAAACCAAAGCCGCAAAGAGTATCGGGCTCATTCTCGTCCTTTTCCTCATCTCCTGGATACCGCTTTATACGATCAACACTGTCATGTACTTCTGCCCTGGATGTGACATTCCTGGACCGTTGCTCACTGTCGCCATCATCCTTTCCCACGCGAATTCCGCCTGGAATCCGCTTCTCTACGCCTGGGTGCTAAGGAACTTCCGAAACTGCCTAAAAAAACTTCTGCGGCGATGTTTCGTCAGCAAGACACTTTTGGAAACTGAAAGGTGATTAGTTCGCTGTCGTATTGTCAGTTGTGGTTGTTTCTGGGGATTGGGGTAAAAATTTTCCCCGGAGGGTGCAGAATCAGTGAGACTTCTGCCCCAGCAAGACACAATATTAACAACGTCAATTCGACTGGTACTGTTATATTATAACGACACATTCCATGCCCGTGTCAGAAGGCCAATCTCTTTCCATTCCCAATATCACTTCGGGAATCAAACCAAGCATCCCCACCACTGTTACTGCATGTGAGAATATAGCTACGGTTACACCTGTTGAAAATACCCGTGTTTTTCCAGACCCACGTCAAACCCGTGTGTACGAAAAGCCCGGTGAGAGGTCACACAACTACATGTACACTGTAATTAAGTAGTCCGGCGACAGGTGCGCTGCATGCACTGGCTCTTCGGTCATTTCTGTATTGGCACACATTGTTGGAGGCGCAAAAACGAGGTCACTTAATGACTGCGCCATCTGTTGCCGTGCTAAGAACTAATGAAAACACGGAGATTTCTAAAAGCACGGCGAGCTTGCCGTGTTTTTTAGACACGGGTTTCTTGAAGCCCGGCAATTCATAGGTGTGACCGCAAAAAAACCGGGGATTTTATGTAGTGTAACCACTTTTAGGGGCCTTTATGCGTCCCCGTGTTCTGGTTGAATAGCCACGGGAGGCCCGTGGCAATGAGGTTATCCACGGTGAAACACACCACGCGAGAATATGCGTGGGTTTGAACTACACAGATGCCACCTATTAAGGCGCCGCTCCACGTGACAGTTTTCTATCGAAAGTTTGCTGTCAGATTGTCAATTATTAACTTTCGATAGAAAACTGTCACGTGGAGCGGCGCCTTTATTCATGACGATTGAAGATGTGATTGGCCGTGCTGGGTGAACCACATCTCTGAAACAATGAGCCTCTATAGGTGTCACCTCTGCTTTATAAGTCATCATGCGACCAAATGGAGAACCCCATGGCGAGACAGTCACCTATACACCCACATGAACTCATGTTTAGTGTACATCACACAACACCCATCCAGGACACGTTAGGGGGAATAACCAGATTTAATAGAAAATTTGACTTCATTTCCTAATCATTGGCCTCACAAAAATTTCTATTCGTTAGAATTGCTTTCGGAAAGTCCACATCAAAAGGCACACTTTGGGACAGAGAATCTACCGTGTACGCAACATGCGCAGTGCCCTCTGCTGACAATATGAGACATCATTCACCGGTTAGTCCGTAAGAGATTGCACAGTGGAACCATGACCCTCACACTGCAGATTGGGCAGACCACAGCTGTGTACCAGAACTTTCTTCGACTCCCCCAGCCCTTATCGCCAGTAAGCACGGCAGTGGGCCTACTACTGAACTGCCAAAAGATGGCGGCAAAGTTCTAGCGGAATACAAAAACGGCATTCTCCCGATTGGTGCTCAATCAACCATGAATGCGTCCGCAAGGCATTGAATTGTGCCGTAATGACACCTATTGGTCAACTGACTGACATCGCCTATTAAAGGGCCTCTAGAGGCAGCTTTTTAGTGCATACATTGATATGATTAACAGAGAATTGATGGCATGAGGATCCAACTTGGGCATCATTTTTGAAGTAAAATTTCATCAATGTCAAAATATGATCCACAGTTCATGAGTTCATGGTTACTAGCGCCACCTGTTGTATAGTCGCAGTGCTGTTAGTAGCCCGATAGCAAGCTGCCTCTAGTAGAGGCCCTTTAATATGGTATGGAGTTCGTCATGGAGCCAGATATCGAGAGACAGGTTCCATTGTGCAATATGCGTCGTTCCAATTATGCAAATAAAAGTGAAATGTACTGTACGCAAGTGCACCCTCGTTTTGTTAGTTTGGAGCTGGTGATATTTGTATTGGTCTGTTACACGTCCTGTACACGACTCCACACATTCACTAGGGAGTTTTCGCAAAGCCCCCGAACCGCCGACGCGAACGTCTATCTTTATTGTTCGCTGCTCTCTTCGTGGCAGCGAACAATGGGATTGACGTTCGCGCTGGTGTTTTGGGGGCTTTGCGAAAACTCCCACTACCTCTTCTGCATGCACACTAACTTACACGTGCTATACCCACACACGTGTCTCTTACAGGGGTAGAGGGTCTATCACTTCTTTCATGCTTGTAGCCCACGAGTGACGTTGCAATACCTGGATTGCACCCAGGCGTTTGTATTTTAAATCTGAATCCCGGGGCGTATTCGAATCCTCGTTCTTGACCACACTCGTGCTGACCTAGTTCATGTAGTTGTTGCTTCAACTCGAGAACGGCAGTCTCGAACGCCGATCCGAATACGCCCCCACACTGCAGTTGAGTTCCAAATCAGTTCATCGATGCTACCATCTTAGAACGTCGACGTCACTCGCGGGACTTGACAGTGTATCCAACTTGTCACGTGGGTGCGATCACCTGTGCATTTTTTGTTCTTCGTCTGTCATCTGCTTCCGTGTGGTTGAACATGGAGATGTACGTGTTTAGTGAACTTCACAAGGTATTAACTTCGGCGATGAAGATGTGGCTTAAAGTTAGCCAATTTAGTCCACTAACCTTGGTTACTCAAGAATCACTAGAGGAGAAGGAATGCCAATTTCAGTTGGCTCCCCAGGTATTTAAAAATCATAAACGCCATTCCTCAAACAGTGCCTTTACTTAATTATAACATTGCGATGCCATTCTCAGCTTTTTACTGTGATAGGGCCTATCGGTCATTGTGTTGTTTCGTTTCCGCACATTATACACGTATGTACAAAGCAATATCTTGTTTCGACTGTGTTTTTCAGAGGCCTTCACCTCACCTCCCAAAGCATTCCGAGTAACGCCATGACTGCCAAGTATCCTTCCGATGTTGTTGTTGAGGACCGGTGACTGGATGCACAAAATAGAGACAGCACACGAACACACAAGGATTCGGTTTCGCCTCAGATGAAACATTCGGGATTCGTTTTTATCATGAGACGACATCGGGAACACTGAAAAAATTTCTTCATCAAAATGACGAATTTAGGTTCGTTTTACATATCACCAAACTGAGTATCTAAATTCGTCAAAATGACAAGTCCACGTTCGTCATTTTGACGAACATATTAAACAAGGGTTCATCAAAATGACGAACGTGGACTTGTCATCTTGATTGTGTTTATGTTCGTCAAGGGTTGGTCAAAATGACGACCGTGGACTTGCCATTTTGACGAATTTAGATACTCAGTTTGGTGATATGGAAAACGAACCTGAGTTCGTCATTTTGATGAAGAAATGTTTTTCAGCGAAGCGGTTTTTATCTTCTCAAGACATTGGGAGTCGACTTCAGCTCATGAAGACACTAGGATTAGGTTCTGCCTCAGATGACAATAATTTGGATTTGTTTTTTGCACGTGAAAAAGATTATTCGTTTCAAATTTAAAATGATTAAAATAATAAACTATTTTTCACTGTAAACGTACATTGTTTTCTCTATTGTTGATTGTCATTAGTAATGTAAGTTTGCACCAATCATTTTCTTAGGTTTGTCTGCATTGATATTCTAATGGATAATAATAAAGTACTTTTTCTCAACGTCTTCATGTTGGTAAAATGCCTTGTCAAAAAAGTGAGGTTTCGCAAATCTGACGAAACACGAGGTACGAAATACGAAATTGGACTTCGTTTTTATGACGTAATGTATTTCAGGAGATGGTTGGTACCACAAATACCGGCTGCTGCAAGAGCTCTTTTTTAACGTACATGTATGACGTTAGACCGATTGAGTTACTTTGAAATTTATCTTTCGTTTCCACTTCGTAGATACGAAGTGGAAATTTAAAAATTCAAGATGCACCATAACTCTCTCGGTTTTACATGATATACTAAAAGACGAACTGGCAGCAGGGACATTTGTGGTAGCAACCGTCTCCAGAAATACATTAGGTCCTGGAAATGAAGTTGAATTTTGTATTTTGTACTTCGTGTTTCGTCATATTTGCGAAACCTCACTAATGTCGCAACATTATGATTCCCGATCTATTTCAATTGTTTCAAGATCCTGTACGACACCTCGACAAAAATATGTCTGTCTTTCCGATTTGCGGCATGATGCATGTTGTTTTCCATGTACCGCCATTTCAGTGACAATCCGATGGCACACACCAAAGACGGTAGCACTGTTTTGCTAATGGTACATGTGTATACTCCACTATGAGGCACGTGCTGCCATCTAAAAAGTAGTGGTGGTTCCAACCTGAGTAGAAATACTCGAAAAGGATAACAATAGTGACAACTCTTGTTATGAATGACAAAAATTCTTATATAATGATTAGGTTCAACTTGGCAAATTAGAACACAATAATATGAATACGTGTACAATAATCGAGTGATATGAGTGGCCCAAAAAAGAACACAAAATAATGCTACTTTTCCAACTTTTAAACAATTAAAAATATATGAAGTTAAAGAATGGTGCGAGGAACTTAATAATAATCCGTGTGTCTCAATAAAAACAGTGAAAATGATACAAAAATGAAATGGTCCATGGACCATGTGCTCACCTGGTTGGACATGACAGAGGGAGGCACATATCAGTTATGAGCAATCTGGGTCAAGTCATTCCCGAGTTACTGGACTTTGATGATTTTTGGGTTATGCCACCTGCCAGCCATACTGGATGTCTGATCAGGCCGAAACTTCATATGCACATGAAGGTCATCTGAGTAGCTTGTGATGGCTTCCTCCGTACTTACCAGGGCCAATAATGCTATAGCGTCGGCCCTGACGGAAAATGAAATACAAATACAAGGTCATCTAGAGGGAGCCACATATCAAAGTTGAGCATTCTGTGTCAAGTGGTTCTTGAGTTATAGCGCTTTGATAATTTTCGGGTTACGCCACCTGGCGGCTATATTGACGTGCATGTACAGGTCATCCAGATGGAGATACACATCAAGTTCGAGCTCTCTGGGTCAAGCCGTTCCTGAGTTATAGCACTTCGATGATTTTCAGGTTACGCCACCTGGCGGCCATATTGGATGTCCGATCGGGCCGAAACTCGGTACTTTTGAAGGTACCCCACTAATACATGTTTATGCAAGATATGAAGTCGCTTGGTGAAATAATGACGAAATGTGGCAGGTTCGTTACTTTTGTAGAACTTTGATCTCTGTGACCTTGAAAAGTAGGTCAAATCAAAAACCCGTCATATATGTTATGTATCCTAATTAGATACACCTATGATAAAAATTTGGAGATGATCCAGTCATTCGTTCAGGAGTTATTGCACTTTTTAAGAATCGAAACGGACCGAAACTTGGTGTCATACGTCATCTGACCTAGGGGTATGTGTGAAACGTGCCCTGATAACGGACGACGGACGCTGCACCACCGTAAGAGCTCACCAGGTGAGCTAATGATGTAGATTAATGCGAGGAAGCTAAGTCGTTGATGAAACTTTACGGAGTTATACACCTGAGTCATCCCTTTCCATCCAAGTTATCTTATACCACTAACTACTAACAGTACAGGGGCCATATTTATGAAGCCTTCGGAACTTTGCTTTCACGCAAATCTATTGTAACAAGGCAGTCAGTGAACAATAGGGCATGTGCAGCCAAACAATAGATTTGCGTGAACGCAAAGTTGCGAAGTCTTCATAAATATGGCCCCGGGATCACAATCCTGAACAGCGTAATTCTACCATTATACAGGACGAACCCGTAAGTTCACCGTGGAGAATCGGCAGCGCAGTAGCCGAGTTTTTCAGGTGGCAGCACTGGTATCCGAGTCGAACATGGCGGCTGTGTCACATATCGATGTGTGTGTTGCCGACTAAAACGCGAAAGATGGAGAGTTTCGGTCGAGGTGAGCGAATTTAAGTAAATTCGAGGATGATCTAGTGATAATTTGCAATAGAACACGCCGAAATATAGGTGCTGAAGGAGTGTTGTTTCTTTGTTTGAAGTGGAAATGTTCGTAGTGTA
>NMRB01000421.1:247960-318639 GCA_002633025.1 Notospermus geniculatus | reverse complement strand
TTTGTGGACGCATATATTTGAAAAATTTCTTTTGGATGTTATTGCCATATGTGCATTCTAGGGCAACACGATCGCCTTTTTTGAATAGTTGGTCGGGAATATGAAATATTTCAAAAACTGTAAATAGAGCCCTTTTTTGGCATTAATTAGTTTATACCAATTAAACGGAAAGTACTTTCGTAAAAAACGGATCGTTACGCCCTGCAGGCATCAGGCCTGTACCTTACAGACTATGTGGGAAACTGATGTGTCGCATCCCAAGTCTGCAAAATTGTTTGCGAACTCAAATTTTGACAACCTGTTATAACTTAATTAACTCCATCGTAATTAGTCAAAATGAACAATTCTTTCACAGAACGGGAGCCTAAAGGTTGTAGCTAAAACATTTCGTTAACATCAGTTTGTTACTTTTTGTCATGAATATGTTAGGACGCTTGTTTTCAAAGAGCGTCAATAAAGTCGGCATAGGTAGCCCCCAGCCTTAACCATAGAAGGTCTTTTCCTATAATATTTAGGTATCAGTTCTTTCCTCAACTCCTCGTATGGCCCATATTCATAAAACTTCTTTAGTCTACAAAAATGTGACATTATTGTTCAACACAAAAGATTAGTAAGATTTTTATGAATATGGACCCAAATCACCACAGTTGGAATTAATCCTACCTTACATGCAAGAATTGACCCACAGAATGTGAAACTACGGTATGGTAAAGCCGAGCACCTACTCAGCTGGACCCTTCCTTTCTGTAATGCAATGGCATTCTGGAACGAGGAACAAACAACCAACACTACCCACCGTAGTCAACTGCCTCAAAAGGGAGTCTGTTAGTGACTGTTTCTCAGTTGTTCCCTATAAACCAATTTCTGTTTGAAGCGGAGGGCCTACTGTAGTTCATCAAGTCAAACCAAACACATTAGGCATAAGACTACACCAAAATCGCAGTTGTAAGGTCAAAGAGACCAGGCTTTGACACTGGGGTCGCTCTTCAAGATCTTCCAAAAGCGTGAGTCTCAGGACGTCGATTTGAAGAGCCTTCAGTGAGTGTGGTAAGCGATGTCACCATCACCAACAAGATCGGCCGGACCTCGGCAATGCCTGGTCTCTGTGTGACCTTACAACTGCGATTTTGGTGTAGGCCTATCTACATGTAATGTTTATCAGCATGAGTATACATGTAATTTCTAAGTGCCGGAAAACGAGCATCTATTTTGTGCCCAGTTACTGACCGAAGTACACGCCCCTTCCTCATCGCTGAACGACAACCGAACGGTACCAAACAATATATCTAATTAAGAAATAAGTTGGTACATTGGGCGGTCCACTTCTCAAAAATCAGATGCTAATTGGAAAATATCAGTACTTAATCTCAGTCTCCTTTCTTACAGGGACAATAAGGGGATAGGTTTCAAGAGGGTCATTCTGCTAATAAGAAAATTGTTGACAGGTTCGCCCAAGCTTCAGTCGCTAAGTTTCATAGTTCTTTCTAATGGCTCATGATATTGTTTGCAAGAGTTCATGTCACCTCTTTACCGCGTTTCACTCAGGATTGGGTTTGCGGAACACGTGCTGGTGATGTGATAGTGTACGTGGAAATGAGTTCATGATAGTTTGAAGTCGACTTTCCTCGGAGCCATTGTCGGAGGGACTGGAAGGTGTGAAGTGATCAATAGCTGTACGGGAGTCCCTCCCGTTTAATGATGTCGGAAACCGGATAATGAATCGGCAGCAACACGCCCGAGATGTACAATAACCAAACCGAGCCGAAACTTCCTCTTCACTGTGAGAAAGCGGATCCGAATCCATCAGAATGCTTGACGCTATTTAGCCTCACCACGGGGAGAGGTTTGCCCCGGTATCAAACCTATTTACCTAAACAAAGTGTACCATTTGAAATGCGGCACTTGCTGGCTGAATGACGACTGGCTTTTCTTTATCAGATGTTCACAAAAGCTGCCTGATTTTCATGGACTTCATTCATTTTGTGACTAAAGATCTTCCACACACAGTGACCTTCGTTTACAGGTACTGCACTGGATTTGCCGTCAGCAGAGCCCCAACAGTATAAAATCGTGTTTTAATTTCTTAACCAGGGGTCTGTTTCATAAAATGACTTATGACTGCTGTACACGATCAAATTTTTCATCCAAGTTTCTGGAAATTCAGATTCCGGGCCTATAATTGGGGCTTCACTGTATAAACCCGCATGTAGGCCTTTATTGAGCATATTCAGAAAATTGGATGAAAAATTTGATCGTGTACAATGGGCATAAGCTAATGGTACCATTAAAGATAATGTATCACGACTTCATTGTTTACATTCAATGTTTGTAAACATGGATGTTTACATTTTGTTATTTTGGTCTTTTGGGACATGCCAACCCACCAAAATGAATACCCGGTACTTTTGGAATCAAAAGAATTTCTAGAGGGCATTGCCACCAATAAATTACTCATAAGACAAAGAAAGCCTGGACATAAACAAACAAAATGTAAATAAACAATGATTTTCATGGCCCGCGAAAATACCCGTGATACATTATCTTTAACTTCAATGCATTTTCCATTTGATTAAAGGTACCATCAGCCTAAAGTCACTACTTTGAAACAGGCCGCTGACTTTCACGTGTAAACAAAAGTTCACTCGACAATATTCCGGCTCAGCCCAGTTCGTTACGGCTGTTGATGTCGAGTCCACCAATGGCATGCAAACGACATGCATGTTGACCATCGGGCCTCACGTCCGGCGTTTGCCTGTCGATTTCACATTATTAGTCAACTATAGATTCCGATTGATTTGACTATTGTCATTGCTAGTGTCGCTGTAAATAAATTTAAAGTATCAGCCGTGACAACCAATCAGTTGGTCGACCGTGCAGGAAGGCATTTACGCTTCACGTCATGACACCGACTCTTTGAATGTGAAACTACGGTATGAACCAGAAATTCTTGATTTATAGGCAAATATGCATCCTCAAAATTATTGCCCGTCGCTTGAAGGAGGAATACTCATTTCGCTCGCCAGGTTCTACCTTTACCTCGCCTAGAGCCAAAGCGCTAAAGCATCCTTGCTGCGCTTTTTCAAGATTTAATTTTCATTCGCACCTGAAGCCAAAAGCGATTCAAAAACATTTCAATGCGTATCATTTATTTCGCAGTTTTGCCTGCAGTTCAATCGTATTCTTGAAAACACATCTTGCGGTTTGACGGCGGACATCCTTTGGGCAGAAGTTGGATAGTGAAGACGTTTTTCCGTTATGACCTTAGGATGTTTTTGCCTATTATAGCCAGCGAAATTTATGAATTTAAAAAGAAATAAATAGAGACGTTTGGTGGGCTCCATTCTTCACTATTTCTAAATCTCAGTCTTTGAGGTGAAATAACCCACAGTCCAATAACAATGTCCACATTCAGATCTCACAACACAAACACTTTTCATTTCGCTCAGAATGTTTTCAACGATGTCACTCTCATCACTACATGATATTTACTACGATATTCACAAAACAATTAGAAGCAGTGAGAACATTGCTGATTACCGCGAGCTTTGTTTATCCATATTTAATTGCAATAATAGGTAATAATCGATTTTCATTTAATGTCTCCTCACTGCCGAGACGAGGGGAGGCAACGCGTTCCAAGACGGGCATACAAAAACAAGCCTGTTGGAAGCTGCTCCATAATTTAGTGGCTACTTATCAATAATCATTTATACAAAAACTCCATGTTTGGAAACATTGAGTTATGCACCGGCTGACCTGTGAAGGAACCTAACTTTAGACGTAACGTGAGGTCACAAGAAGGGTTGAAACCAGTGTTTTCGTCGTAAGGATAACCTGCCTTTCCCTTGTTGTAGGAGCTCATTAGAAAAGACCACAATTCTAACCCACCTAAGGCACAAATTAATCTCATTTAGTCTCTTTACTAATGTAGGTAGAATTCCCTCTCACGTTCTATCGATGTTTTGATACAGTCCATAATATGAAACGCTATTTCTATGATTCTATTATCCCGGGGAAGCCAAGCTTGTAAACCATTAATGCGCCGCTAATGGCTGTGACAGCCTAATATGCGGCTCCCGATTGGTCGAACTCGATAAGGACCGCCTCTCTGGTTGGCTCCAAGTGCCATGCTCGCTCTTACGATAATTGTTTATACTACTGAAGGCAAGACTTAAACAAAACAGGGTCCACGGGGGACCTGAGTTAGATATGGTCAACTTAGCCTGGCTGTCACGTCAGGTGAGATAAAATTCCCCAAAACGGTGTATATGTTCCTATTTCTTGGCTGGACTACAGTAAATGCTGTACAGTGGCTCCAAGAAGCTACACCGGGCGATGAATGGTTCTCGGGCCAATATGCAATTACAATATAACATAAGTTTGAGCACTGAGGGACGTATCACGACCGATGAGACAAGTGGGGCGTACGTAACTTCGGGGAACAACCAAGCCACACACACCATTGACGCTATCCTTGGACTGAAAGCACGGAATAACCATCAGGAACACGGGCCTAACATGAACATGGTCAGTAATGGTAATACTATCTGCCTGTCTTCGGATCCTGAAGATGACACCAGGAGAGACATTCGGGTGCAGGAAGATGACTTAGATGAGGAAAAAGCGGGTGAGTAGAGTTTAATAGCCCATGAAAGTGTTGGTCACAAAAAATCATTTTTTTCAATTACATGTATTGTCGTACTCCGTACAGTTGATGATGTCAATGATATATTGTTTTTTACCGTGTCACATGAGCTAATCATATATGATTATATATAAGGAGATATTTGTTGCGCTCATTTATGGTAGAAAAACTTCCAGAAAAGTTGGAACTTATGTCCTCGAAATGGATGTCATCCAAAGCATTACAGACGGTTCAGGTCTGCATTTCTCATTACAAAGAAACGAGAAACATAGAAAAGTATCAAAGTCATGATGATTCCCGTGACAGTAAAATTTGACCATCGATGTAATATTAAAGGGAGACTCCACTCATTGCAAACTTTTTAATTTTTATCAATCCATGGAGACTATTGCCATGAGTTGTGATGTCACTAGTGTCAATAGGTCGACGACCTTTATTGTAGTGAATGAGCTAATACTGTGACGGCCTATTGGTTGTACCTTCATAAATATGCATTGAGTACATACATGTATGACATCACATCACATCTGCTGTGCAATGGTCCCCTTGGGATGCAATAAAAATTCTTAAAATGACGAGTTTGCTGCTTTAAAAAAATACGACATGTTGTGGATATCAATGAATTTGAATGTAGGCCTACTAACGATATTTCAAAAATTCAAAATTTTACACAATGAATGGAGTCTAATGACAGCAATACTGAAATGGAAGGCCTGTTGATATGACTACGTAGTAAAACAATTCGATACGTGGTCTGTATTGGAGCCCACAAAAGACTCTTGAAGTGCTTCAACAGGGCGAAGGGTTGGAGGACAGCAAATGGTGTGGTATTGTCCAAATGTTTTTGGTGATTAAAGATTTTCGATAGTACATGTAAGTTTTCATTCACAAAAAAAATTTCTTGAAAATTTGAAATTGGTAGTGTTGTTTGCAGACGTAA
Source organism: Notospermus geniculatus (assembly GCA_002633025.1). Lineage (NCBI taxonomy): Eukaryota > Metazoa > Nemertea > Pilidiophora > Heteronemertea > Lineidae > Notospermus > Notospermus geniculatus. Next base: position 313,054 of record NMRB01000421.1, on the reverse strand, counting down.
ATGCCAAGCACGGCACTTTTTGATGCAACGGCATCCTCATCATCGATTCCATGATGTGTGTCTGTTGCATCACGTTGGTTGATTGCCCGAACCTGTCATCGACAGCTTAGTAACGCATCGTAACGGAAAATTAGTGGTCTTGGAACATGAAAAAAAGATATTAATCGTCTGTGAGTCACGTCAACTGGTGAGATCATAGACAGTTGTTTCAAACAATGACACTAAATTGGTGTTGTTGTCGGCAACCTGTGATAAACGTGGAAAGAAACCACGTTTGTTGATCTCGAATCCGTCGACCACCGACTCGTGTGAATCAGCGGTAAAGCCTTGTTTAACTTTAACAAGACTTACCACACTTGATGCAATAGGCCTACTTGTAAGTCGGTTGTTCGTGTTATAAAGCAAAATCAGAAGATTGTTGGTCACAGTTGTGGCTGGGTTTGCAACAACAGGAAAGCAATGAAATGCGTTTTAAGTCCAGAACCACAGCATTTGATTATCTCCCTATCGTGTGTTTTTCACAGAAAGTCCAAGGACAAACGTCTGAGTAAGAATTCGCCATTTTTTTCCTCAGGATTTCTACTTGCTATATAGAACACGCCTTTCGCAGGATTTGCTGTGAAGGACAAAAATAACATAGCAAGGAAAGGATACCTTTTATTGATTCCAAAGCCGCGATCCATTTTTATCGCCAGAAAAAGTCGAAGGCTTTTCTCATATCTAGAGTACGATTATGATACCATTACTATTTGTGGCTGATGACGTCATGCTTCTCCCATCAAGGGAATCTTGGTGAATTATTTTCTGCCAAATGATCTCTTTTTGCCAATGTTACCCTGACTCTGAGCCGTCAGATTTGCTTCGAGCAGGAACAACATTGGGTTACACTTTTGCAAAAAAAGATTACATCTACTTTGTTATAAAAAGAAGTATCCCCTTTCTTCGCCAGACAGAGTCGAAGCGGCCTTTCCTATGTCTATGGTTAGGATCGAACAACAATGTTTGGTGACGATGAAAATCTGCGTCAGAAAAGAGTAACTTGTTGTCAATTTCTCAAGAAATTAAAGTTGAATCTCTTCGTACGTCTATCATGTCTGAAGTGCATTCGATAGGACCGATGCTGATGGAAACAATCATTGTCACCACCTTCTCATGCATGAATTTTCCAACTATCAGGAACTTTTGGTAAGGCTCTGTATCGTCGATCTGTATCACGTATGAAGTATAATTTTAATAGAAAATGCATTAGCTCGATACGTCATACGTGACACGGTTCGACGATACGGAGCCTTGCCTTGCCAAAAGTCCCTACTTTCTTCCCATGGCACACAACAGGCATGGTGTATGAAAAGCTTTTCGATCGATCCTACTCGCATTAGTTTATTGGTAAACTTGAGCGATAGCATAAAATAATATGATTGACGATTACCACGGGAGTAGCAATAGAATAAATGCATTTAGTTCTGCAACCAGTCGATTTGTTACAGAAAGAAGATGGATAAATTGTCCAAGACGAGTGACCAGAAACAATGTTGGATTTTCAGCCTGCTCCAAAACGGCCATAAAAACGGCCTTTAAAATGCAAGATAAGTTCCGAAACTGCAGCATTGAAGAGATACTGAATATCAGATCCCCGGTCATTCCCGGCTCTTCACGTCCGTCGCATGGGACAGTAAGCCGTGGTGCCTTGTACCTTGTTTCATTGCAAGGGCAAGTAAAAGACCCCATCCAAGTGAGGAACATGAGTAGCTTGAGATGGTCCGTACTACCAGGGACATATGGCTTCGGCCCTGACGGAAATATCAAATACAAATACATGTATAATCAGATCCCCCATAAAGAGTTGCATTTTTGATAATTTCTTGCAAAGATATTCCCATGAATCATGTACCAAAGGTCTTTGCAATTCAACGTACGTTTTCTTCAGTAGTAGGTGTACCACTTCCTGCTCAGCAAAATCCCTAATGACCATTTCAAACTTTTAAACGCCAACAAATGTAAAGATATGGATTTAACAATAACTCTAATTAGATACTTAAGATTTCCAAGCTGTGATTTAGTGGGGGACTTTTGAGAAGATAGGAACATCGTAGACCATCCCACATGCTTCTTGTCCTCAATGGTAATTTAATTTATAGAATTTAGTTAAATACTAAGACTGGTTGAATTACTTGGGAATGCGAAGAGATAATGAAGAAAATAGGATGCAGACACATGATAATGACACTGAATGGGATGTTCATTTGGAGACAAAACGTTTCCTGTGCTGAAGGTGGTGCGAGGATCTTCTTACTTGCCCGGGATGCTGTCCCCATTCATTGTGATACGATCCTGTCCATCACTATGCATAGCCTAGGGCACAAGTCCGATATTACAACAGAGGTGCCCCATAGCCCGCGGCAATGTCCGTTCATCGCCGGCCAATGCCAGCCTCCTTGGGTGGCGAGATAATGTCCCTGATTAAACGTGAAGGGTCTAACCTGTGTTACCTGGTGGTACCTCATTATAGCATCGTTTCGATGTCCCTTGGAGCCCTTTTCTTGTCCTTCAATCAAACCGAGTAAGAAGTCCCCTATTACCAGGAATGAAGGATGAGACGGCGAAGAACGAGGGGTCTTCGAAATGCTTTCCAAGAAGTTCCCCTTTCGAAATTCTTTTGCGTTACAACAAAGTTGTCCCTTCGCATTTCATTCAGAATCCAAATGGATCGTTCTCAACCGAAATCAGTTTTTTGTATTTGACTTTCCAAAACATTATTGGCCACGTATAAGCCATCGCAAGCTCATGTTCCTTACTTGGATCACTGAAAAACTTTTCTTCGTCAAAATGACGAACTTAGGTTCGTTTTCATTATCACCAAACTGAGTATCTAAATTCGTCAAAATGACAAGTCCAGGTTCGTCATTTTCACGAACATAAACAAGGTTTCGTCATAAAATGACAAGTCCACGTTTGTCATTTTGATGAACCTTGTTTATGTTCGTCAAGGGTTCGGTTTTCAGTGATGGGGGTCTTTTACTGCCTTGCAAAGGCACAAGGTACAAGGAAACACGGCACACTGAAAAACTCTGCTTCGTCAAAATGACGAACTTAGGTTCGTTTTCCATTTATCACCAAACTGAGTATCTAATTCGTCGAAATGACAACCCATTTCGTATTTTGAACGAACCTTGTTAGAAATTGTTTGAGATAGGCCTACAACAAGGGTTCGAACCGTGGATTTGTCATTTCGACGAATTAGATACTCACAGTTTGGTGATAAATGGAAAACGAACATAAGTTCGTCATTTTGACGAAGCAGAGTTTTTCGGTGCATCAGTCAAATTAATCAAGGAACATCTGGGCACCTGCACAGTCCATTTCCATCATCTGCTCATTAGATTTGTTCGCATTGAAGTTAACTGACTGCTGACTGGACGAAATCGTTTAATAATGTCATAATTTTATTGAACCATGAACCTGACACCTTCAAAGTGTGCAAGGACATCCTCTCGGGACGCTTTTGACAGCCTGCCATCGCGCCAGTGACGAAATCTCCACCCCAGCAATCACACTTTCATATTTCGCATCAGTTAGCAAGTGTTCCTGTCACCAATTGGATTAAGCAACCAGGTGTGTACTGAACGCATCATCAGTCACATCACCTTTGACGTCACACCATCTTCGCAGTAATTGGCAATTAAGAAAATTAATTGAAATAAATTGACCAAATGATCCGTTTGATGGCGATAAAAGGTACGCGTACAGCGCATGCGCTGACGATGGGTGACATCAGAGATGAGCACCCATGGTATATAGAAAGATCTGGGGTTTGTTTCATAAAGTGACTTTAAGCTAATAGTGCCATTAACTCAATGCATTTTCCATTTGGTTAAAGGTACCATTACCTTAAAGTCACTTTATGAAACAGGCCCCTGATAAATAAATATGACGACATGATAATAACTTGAAATTAAATTCGTAGAATCCTGACCATTGGCGGATATACGTCAGCGCCCGTCCATCCACCATAATTGATATAGCCGGGGGTGAAGACATATGTCCAACGTTATAAATAGCTGATAAGTGCGGGATGCTACCAAATCATTTGTAGATTTATCCCTGTGGCATTCTGTACGCGGATGTCCTGGTCAGATTGAGAACCTATGGAGTATGGCCGTCGGTGAAAGGCGGGGCAATTGAATTATGGCTTTTTGAGAGAGTTAATTCAAATGATTCCGCTTATGATTGCTGGCCCTGGGCTACAGAAGGTTGTGTAGGGTGTCCATGACGTAATGTGGTGACTTTCTCCTGTCAATAGTTAACCAACGTCCAAATATTATTTATAAAGCAACCACCCTGACTGCATCATTACTGGAATCGGTGTTGGCAAGAAAGGCGTTCGTGAATGTGCTTTCCGATCGAGGCAGTCAGTGCGGACAAGCGGGTCGACCGAAGACCATCGTCACCGAAGTCATGCCAAAACTTTTTGTGGACTATGGCGGCCCATAGCGGACATGTATTTTCCACTTTTTTTGTTTATCTTTTTGTGTGTCGTTAATTTTTTTCTCTGTTTTCACCGTGGTGGAAAGCCAGAGAATGGCTGATATTTATAAAAGCTAGCAAATGCTTTTACTTTACATTTTGTAGTACATTTACATTGGACACTGCTGTGCGAATCTTAAGTAAAAGCATTTGGTAACTTTTATGAATACCAGCCTTTATCTCAATTGAATGTGAATAAATATTGGACGTAAAAAAGGCATGTCCTTATGGGCCACTTTTATGGACCAAGATGCCACCTTTCTTGGTCCTTCTAGGATCTCGCGCGTTTGTTTCTCCTGCCATTTTGAACTTCCATGATATCGTACCCTTTCATTTCTTGAGAAACAGCAATCAAATGATGAGAAATGGATCCAATCACGACTCATAACGTCAATTCGTAATGTCAATCAGAGATCACGATTCTGGATTACTACAATTACGAAATTAAAGTAAATTGGCAATGGTTGAGCGGTTAGGTCGGTGTCATTCTTGATCATTAAGTGGTGCAGTCGAAAGGCGAGATTAAGATTTACTGAGATCAGTACCTCACTCAATCTTCGCGATGTGGTAATTGATTGAACCGCGAGTTCCCGTTAACTTGACAAAAGCCTATATACAATTTCTGTGGTGGTTGTACATTGTTTCTTTTCAACTCTCCTGGGAATTCACTTTACGAAGCGTCTTCTGGTGGCTGCGACATTCACGATACAAGACAAAGATTTGTCTATACAAATGATGTGGTTAACGCTCACAATCTTAGTTCTAGTTACATTGGAACATTTCTTTCATCAACTTTCCTGCAAAGTTCACCCAGTTGCCAATATATTGCACGTGCATCCTTTACAGAAGCACACAAGTAATTCATGCAAACTAAAGGTGAAACAGACCCACCCAAAGATGATTTCTTCAAGTTCGCGATAATGACCTTCTATGAGTTGGACATCATTGGACCTCTAGTATCACGCAGCCTCAATCCCCATCTTCCTCTTATTATAAGCTTATGATGCTATTCAATCTGTAACGATAATGACATACCAACCCGGCCAGTCTTTGTGCAGACAGTGGGATTCCGTGACTAGGTTGGTCTTTTGTCGACCAAGAGCTACTGATATCATCACCCGGCCATCTGTCAATATAAAGCAAAGCGATTTTGCCTGTTTGTACTTTCAATTACAGTAAATCATCGCTCTTTAGATTGTCAACTAATTGTTGTATGGATGAATGAAAGTAGATTATATGTGGTATCACACCGTACTTTATTCTGACTCATGTAGGGGAAGTATTTTGCTAAGTCAGCCATGTTGCGATAACGCCACAAGGCCTTATGTACATGTACGTGTGAGTGCACTACCAGCCTGTCACCCGATTTCACACACCAGTTCTAATTTAAAGTCAGTGATGCCTTTCTTTGAAAGCGCCAGCCGTGACAGCCAATAGCGAACCGCTCGAATGAGTCGGACCTGTCGATTTGTTTGTCCCACCCTGCTTTTGTCCCTCTCTCAACTTCGACAAATGTACTCACACTAAAGTCCAGGGGCCGTATGCATAAAACATCTTAAGAAAGTGTAAAATTTCCCTTATCTTTTGTTTGGAACAATAGTTTAAGGGAAGTTTTACACTTAAGATGTTTTGTGCATACGGCCCCAGTTGTTATAAATATCTGTCCGACCTTTGATGCCGGTGGATTCATACTTTGCCGTTTTGCGCTTTGCGCTTGTCCGTTTCCTAATGTGAGTGCGTGGTAGAAAAAGTAANCTTTCATTTCTTGAGAAACAGCAATCAAATGATGAGAAATGGATCCAATCACGACTCATAACGTCAATTCGTAATGTCAATCAGAGATCACGATTCTGGATTACTACAATTACGAAATTAAAGTAAATTGGCAATGGTTGAGCGGTTAGGTCGGTGTCATTCTTGATCATTAAGTGGTGCAGTCGAAAGGCGAGATTAAGATTTACTGAGATCAGTACCTCACTCAATCTTCGCGATGTGGTAATTGATTGAACCGCGAGTTCCCGTTAACTTGACAAAAGTCTATATACAATTTCTGTGCTCGTTGTACGTTATTTCTTTTCACCTCTCCTGGGAATTCAGTTAACCAATTGTCTTCTGGTGGCTGTGACTTTCGCGTTACAAGACGAAGTTTTATCTGCACTGCCTGTGGTTGACGTTCACGATCTTCGTTCAAGTTACGTTGGAACGTTTCTTTCATCAACTCTCCAGTAAAGTCCCCCCAGTTGCCAATGTAGTGCACGTGCATCTTTCACAAAAGCACACTGGTAATTCATGTAAACTAAAGGTGAAACAGACCCACCCAAAGATGATTTCTTCAAGTTCGCGATAATGACCTTCTATGAGTTGGACATCATTGGACCTCTAGTATCACGCAGCCTCAATCCCCATCTTCCTCTTATTATAAGCTTATGATGCTATTCAATCTGTAACGATAATGACATACCAACCCGGCCAGTCTTTGTGCAGAATGTGGGATTCCGTGACTAGGTTGGTCTTTTGTCGACCAAGAGCTACTGATATCATCACCCGGCCATCTGTCAATATAAAGCAAAGCGATTTTGCCTGTTTGTACTTTCAATTACAGTAAATCGCTCTTTAGATTGTCAACTAATTGTTGTATGGATGAATGAAAGTAGATTATATGTGATATCACACCGTACTTTATTCTGACTCATGTAGGGGAAGTATTTTGCTAAAGTCAACCATGTAGCGATAACGCCACTAGGCCTTAGGCTATGTACATGTACGTGTGAGTGTACTACCACCCTGTCACCCGATTTCACACACCAGTTCCAACTGATCCAGCTTAAAGTCCTATGTGCCCCACAAAAATAAATTCTCACTCTTTTTCAGCTTTGTACAGCATTCAGACAGAACTGCATTTTTGCTGTTTGTTTCATGAAATTATGTTTAGTAGTAAGCGAGATATCAAGGATTTTGTCAGTCAAAATCGTTGGGCTAAAAACCGTACTGTGAACGACTTCAACAATGTAAATATGCTAATTTATTCGTGACATAATTCTAGGGAAAAATTCATTCGAACTTGACCCACCGAGAGTACGCAAAAAAGGTTCATGTAGGACGTTAAAGTCAGATGCCTTTCTTTGAAAGCGCCAGCCGTGACAGCCAATATATAGCGAACTGCCCGAATGACGTCGGACTTGTCGATTTCCATTTGTTTGTCCCACCCTGCTTTTGTCCCTCTCTCAACTTCGACAAATGTGCTCACACAGTAAAGTCCAGTTGTTATCTGACTTCTGTCCGACCTTTGATGGTAAAACTAGAAATTAAGCGGTATGCTATTGATCAAAATCAGTCTTTATTGATCATTCGCTGCATCAGAGTAGGCGTTGTTGCTTCATGCCAATGAACTGATGTTATAGATGTGAAACCACGATATACTTTTTCGTGATAGAATAGCACATTTGTACCACCAAGGATGTGATTCGCGCTAGTTGCTGTCGTAAAATCCAAAATGTACATGTAGGCCTAATCAGCATGCAAAGACTTCTTGGGCTGAACTAGAGGCAAATTGTGACACGTCATCTGAGGGGTATGGGAACCTACCGTACCTAATGTCGTACGCCTCACAAGAAACTCACTCACAAGTGAATGAATGAAAGAAATTTATTTGCCACAAACACATAGGAGTAATACATGGGAAAGGGCCGAGGCCAGGTGGCATTTTTGGCCCTTGGTACAATAATGGCGGGGAGTTTACATAGAAGGGGTAGGGGAAACAGGGAAATTAGCAAAAACAAAGTAGCCTGCAATATACACAGAGTCATGGCAGCAACTCACAAATGCTGTGAGATGACTACAACAAAATCCAACATCCCGTCGTTCGACGAGAAGCTTTCTTTGAATTCAGGCGCACATGTTTGTGAAAAAAAGCTACAAAACGCAGCATGCACTTTAATGACTTGATTGAAGGCACTTTCGAGGGTGCACGGCCCTAGCAATCATGGCTAATTGCAATTATTTCTTAGCAGCCGAAACGTTTGAAAGAAAATGGACCACCCCTCCCCACACTAGACTACATTGTCCATCCTGAAAAGTCCAGGAGGCTGAAGGCTCCATCGGCAAGACGCAGCCTCTCGTAACGTCTCTGTGTCCTCAATGCAGCCGTTCACCCATCTCCACCCGACACCATCATTACCAGGCCCAATTAGCCTCTTTGTAAATGTATTATAGCTTTCTCAATCTGGCCGTCATAATGTAGTGGTAGTCATTAACTTAACCAGATGGTCCACCGCTATGATCCTTTCTTGGAGCCAAAATGCCTCTGGCGGTTTCCCATGTAGCAATAGCTTGGAACGTCGCCCCGGGCAAGACGAACCATGGGCAACGAACCTAACCCTCCCAAAATTACCATGTCAAAGTCCACATATCTCAATGGTGCTACATCCCGGTTGGTACCCTGAATGGTGAACACATCTTGGCTCTCACCTAATTCACTAATTTAGTTCCCCACGTATGAAATCATAGAAGAGTAGCCACTCCAACTTGAAAGACCCGTCTTGCACTTTGCCAATTAACGTCTTCGCAGTTGTTCTTTCGCGAATTGAAAGCCAACAGTTTTGCGTTTTTGATTGCATATCACATCAAAACAGTTCCACCTTGTCTTTTCTTGAATACCAAATCTCATCAAGTGGTCATGGTGTTTCTTAATAGGTTTTCCATTTTGAAGCGAGACCTAAAGAAGACCCTTATGGACCCCTCCTTGGTTTTGATAAAAGCTTCTCGACAGCTGAATTGACAGCAAAAGCAAAACTTCGAGGCTCGTCACTGCCAAAAATACAACCGTCACCACGTCCTTGTCTTTCCTAAATTTGTTAAAAACTGAAGAACGACGAGTTGTTCTTTTTCCATATCACCATGTTCTACCTACGATAGTTTTCCCAACACCTCAAGAGACTCCAAAGAATTCTTCCCTTTGCGAAATTGTTGCAGTGATGGGTTTTATGGCGTACCCAAGGATGCTGTTTGTTAACGCCCCTTAAGAATTGATTCTTTGCGGTACTCATATTGTGATTAGTTCCATTATGAAAATGTTTTATGAGTTGATAACGGTGCTCTGCAGTGATGGTAGGGTTTGTCCCTTTTGATGCCCCAAACAAGGAAGGGGAAGCACTCTTTGTAACTCGGTGGGAATCGCACACCCCTCCCTTTATCTTCCTCGATATTTGTAAACACGATTGGACCTATCATATTTTAAAACAGTCTATTCAAACACAATCGAGCCAGTCCAGTCCTTCTTTGGAAGTTTGCTCCAAACCTCTTCAGTATTTGTTATGAAAGGATGGCAGTTTGCATCGTTTACTTTACAAACAGGTCTAACACTCGAAATTACCCATTGTTAACCAAGGGGCAGAGGTGAACGCAGCCAGCCCGTGGTCGCCGATGCTTCAGGGGTGGGGCCCCTTATTCTACCAGGAAAGCTTCAATTAAAGGACTATCTGAATAAGAAGCAGTTAGCGACCAGTCATGAATTTCTTGCACAGGCCTTTTGTAAATGTACACCTTTCCAGAAGACTCTTCAATATTCTGTCTTCAAGCTTGAACCTGAATTTCAAACTTCAAGCTTGAGCTTGGACTACAGTCTTCAAACCTGATGTCGTAGATTCACTCAATCATGAAGTCGTTGAAGTCCAGGGAACTTATTCACAAAGCCCCCGCACTTCAAGGACGCGCAAATCCTTTGTCAGGCTGATAGTGAACAATAGGTTGTCCGCAAATGGACAGTAGATTACGCACTCCATAAAGCCCCAGGTTCAAGCTTGAAGATTGAAGTCCATGTTCAAGCTTGAAGATTGAAGTCCAGGTTCAAGCTTGAAAATTGAAGTCCAGATTCAAGCTTGAAGATTGATGTCCAGATTCAAGTTTGAAGATTGAAGTCCAGATTCAAGCTTGAAGATTGAAGCCCAGGTTCAAGCTTGAAGATTGAAGTCCAGGTTCAAGCTTGAAGATTGGAGTCCAGGTTCAAGCTTGAAGATTGAAGTCTGGGGTTCAAGATTGAACATTGGATGATCCCTCTGAGCTTTCGTATGGGTGAACACTAGCTCATACATCATGCTCTCAGCTACATCATGCTCTCAACTCCAAAGAAGTCATAAAGAAAGGTAAACCGCCTTGGTATTCTGCAAGAACGAACAAACAGCAAGCGTGTCTGTCGTCCACAGAGAGTTCCAACTCCCGAGAGAACGACACAATTTCCTTGGCAAGCTTAAGACTGCTTAACTAATAATTTTCTAATGGTTTCTAGTTGTGATCAGGCGACCAACGATAAGCAGCTTAGGGTCAGCCACGTTTTCACAAATTCACACGAAAACGTCATTTTCGTGAGAGCACGAAGTCTTGATTAGCCCTGCTCAGAATCCGATCGAGTTGATGGACGTTAGGCAGGTAATTAGAGGGTTGTCGATTTCATCCCCAGTGATTAAGACATACCGCACTTTGTGTCATCATTAGTTAATATCAATTTTGAAACCCATCTTGGAGATTAATTATGTAACACATTTGCGTATCTTGCTACAACTGTAGGCTACATGTGGATAGAGGGCTTTTTTACAAATGGTGAAATGGGAGGTCAGCCCAGTCCAGCAACTCAGCATAACAACATAATCTTGCCATAACAGGATAGAGCACTCTCCTTTTCCAATACCGCCTAAAGAAATGGTTTAAATACACGTGTGGATTTCTGTAGTGTCCTCGTAAAGTGTATTGTGGTTCATTCGCACCCGGAGGAATCACAATTTCACCCACTTTAAAACGGACAAAATACTGTATCTAATTCTTTAATAAAGCTACTTATGTTGAGATTTTGCAAAGAAACTGACAGACGGAACTATTGTCGGTTACTTTTGCGAACAGATAAAAATATAAATGCAATACTAATCAAGGTTTTGTGCTTAGGATGTTTAGGTCTAAGGGAGATTTAAGCTGGTAATGTATGCTAAGTGAACGATAGCAGATCTGACCGATCCTGCGCTACTTCTTAAAGCTTATGGCCCGCGCTGAAGAGAGCGTTATAATTGCTCCTTTGTCACCTCTATCAGGTAAATAATAGGTATTACATATGTCTTAAGGATATGTAGAAAATGTCCGGATTATCATTTCACGTTACAAAAGATTTCGCCTCGCGCTGAAGAAAAAAAGAGTTTTTCGATTGTTGGCCACAGAGGCTGTTTGGTGACAATAATAATTGCACTATCGGATTTTCTCAACGCTTTTTGTCGATGATGGATGTTTTTCAGTATATGATAATCGTTCTGTAAGCTACTTTCACCGTCATGGATCCAACCGTTTCCTACTTAAAGACGAACTACAAACGTGGTATTAAGCACTTTATGTATACATTTAGATACACAAAATTGTTCGTTTCAAATGGTAATAGTAATTCGTTCGAACTAATTCCATACGATTATTTGTTTATTCGTTTCGTGCATACTCGTGTTAACACCCAAATGTGTCGAAGATTTAGATGTTTAAATATCTCTCTTTTAAATGATTAGTGAATGCTAATATCTACTTGGCAATTATTGGCAGGTAAAAATTATGATATCGATGCATGGGGTAGATCTGTCCAGACAGATTCATATACTGATGATTTTGCAGTTCCATGATGTTGCTCTTAGCCAGCGTTAAAGAGGAGCTGACACCTTCATATATAATGAATATTTTTGCTGTTCCAAATGGGTATGACATCACTCTATAGCTGGCAAAAATTTGGTGAAAAAATATCAGCTCATTTTCAAACTACACACAGAAATGCATTTCTCAGAATTCAAATTTCCCGCTCAATTAGTGATGTCACACCTACCATTTCTATAGTCATCCATTGTAAAATGTACTAAATCTATATCCTAGAGCGCCTGTCAAGCGCACTTTCAGACTCAAAGTGTTGATTTAGAAGGTAAAGTCCAAAGTAAACACTAACTGTCTCAGGATGGGTATTATTATTCAACAACTGTCGGGATTGACCAAGATATCGAAATCTCTAAATGTGGTATTTTCAATTATTTCAGAATTTTCAACTGAATTTCAAGTGTGAAGATTCCCCACATGGCTAAATAGTAATTGATTTCCAGTCACGGTGATGGTTGACATTAGAAATATATTCTTTCCAGCGGTCTTAGATACAGATATAGCACATTTTGCAATGGTCACGGTACTGTAATGGTTCTCTCTATGACATCACTCAAATGTGTGAAAAGAGCGGGAAATTTGAATTCGAAAATTACATTTTGGTTATTTTTTCGGAAACGGGTAGAGATTTTCAAATCAAACTATTGTGGGTCCCGAAGTGATATCATAAGGCATTTGGAGCTGTAGGTAGCTCAATTTGGTTGGCAAACTGCTCAGTTCCCCTTTAAGAGATCGAGTGTAACGAACGTCTTTGAATATTGCCAATGACGACGCACGGCTCCTGTTTACCATTCTTCTTCAAGTGCACAGGGCCTCAGGGTTTCTTCTGACGCGTAGAGTTTCTGACACCAGCGAAACCAGCCTCGAAGAAAGCTCCTTACCTCCCCTCGCCTTGCCATCTGCTCTAGCTTTCATCTGCACAAAAGTCATGGGCCTCTAGAGACAAGCGAGATAATATAATAAGACACTCATTTAGCCCGGCATTGTGGCGCTGATTCGTAGCTAAATTGAGCTGAATGTTACTACAAAGATAGAGACAGTTAATGACTCTCATTTAAAGGGTTGTGGTCTACCATCTCTTGCTGATCGTCGAGTAAACCGTAATGGAGATAAGTGAGTTTATCAACCAGTCTGTCACTGTGTAGAAGTCATCGATGGTTTCTTAATTTGACGGTACCAATGCGGTGCATATTCCCTTTCATGCCGTACCATGTAAAAAGGATTTCTGAGGTGTCTGAACTGAGTAAAAATACATATGAAATTGAGAAGGAAAGCTTCCATTGGATAGGGGCAAAGTTCATTCAGGGGGAGTAGAAGAGGAAGACTTTGGGCCGTATTCTAGATCCTCCTTAAAACCTTAGAGTTAAGGAGGCTTCTAGGCCAGTATGCTAAGAAGCCTCCTTAAAGCTGACGTGAACGAACAAAAAGCCGCCATGCGACGAGAAAGAGAATTGCAAACGCCCTGCAAACACCTCAAACGAAGGCTCAGAACATGATATACCCCACGCTAGGAGGGCGCCACCATATTTGTCTTCGAGCTGTCGGGGTGTCAACATCCTCTGGTGAACTCCTGCTGAACACTTTTTTTGAAAGAAAAAAGTTTGACCCAGCTGGGAATCGAACCCGCGCCTTGTTATCTCTGTTCCACCGTCTTCCCCATTCGGCCACCGAATTAGTTGGAAGACTTCTCATGTTTTCTCTTATTCGTATAGTATTATTACGTCAGTCGAAGGCCTACGTCTATGACAAACAGTACAAATCACATCTCTGTCAGCTGGCTCGTTGACCAAGTGGATAGAGTGGTAGATTACAAATCAGAAGGTCGACGGTTCGAATCCCGTCTAAATGACTACAATTTTTTTTCTTTGAGTAGTGTAAGAGGTATCCAGAGATGTTGACAGCTCTGTTGCTTGAAGGCAAATAAGGTGGCGCCCTCCTTGCGTCGTGGGGTATATCATGTTCTGAGCCTTCGTATGAGGTGTTTGCAGGGCGTTTGCAATTCTCTTTCTCGTCGCATGAGGGCTTTTTGTTCGTTCACGTCAGCTTTAACTCTAAGTTCCACTTTAATCTTTTGCATTCTGCCCTGCAAACAGTAGCTAAAGGTAAACCTCAGAGTTAAGGAAGCTTCTAGAATACTGACCTTTGACAACATCGACTACAGGCGCTGCTCATCTTGAGAGTTTTCGTACTTCGAGTTGCCTCTCTATGTGTTGCCAGTCAATTTGCATGATTTTCTTCGGATTTCAGGGTTAGGAGTCCGAACAACAGCAGCTGCAATGATAATGACATCACCGACTCCAGTGATGACGTCATCAACAAAAGTAGTGATGTAATCAACTTGTAGTAATGACGTCAATATGCTTTAATGGTCAAATCCACCACTAATACGGAATGTGCTGATATTTTTAATATATACTTCTTGCAGATAAAAGTTTGCACAAAGAATGTTTAGATGGTGCAAATAATTCGAGTGGAGAAGACGAACAGCCGAAAAAGAAACACAGAAGAAATCGAACCACGTTCACAACATATCAACTCCACGAGTTGGAGAGGGCGTTCGAGAAGTCACACTACCCGGATGTTTACAGTCGGGAAGAACTGGCCAATAAGGTGCAACTTCCGGAGGTCAGAGTTCAGGTAAGATGCGCGTCTGACAAAAATAATACCGCACATATGTATGTTTAAAGGTCTGTGTACACTGGCAACCTTTTCAAAAATTTTCCCAACATTCAGCTTTAGTTTCTGGTGATGCATGTATACCTGGCCCCTATTTCATAAAGTGACTTTAAGCTAATGGTACCATTAACTTCAATGCATTTTCCATTTGGTTAAAGGTACCATTAGCTTAAAGTCACTTTATGAAACAGGGCCCTGGATAATACTCGGAGGTTGTTGAAGGATTCAAAGAGTTCTTCGACTAAATTGTGTACATGCACCACTTCATCACTACAGTTTTCTTCCAAGAAATCTCAGTCTCTCAACTCCATCGATATCAATAAAGTACGAGTCGTACGCACGGTAGTCGTTCAGAAATGTCGTGTGACCGAGCGATGGTCCTTAATGCACCCATGAGAATACAGAAATAATAATCATGTATCTTTAATGGGCTTGAGGTGACTGGCTAGGCAGCAGCTTTTAAATGGAAGGCTGACGTTAACTTGTAAATCCCAGAGGACTTTAACCATTTGCTTGGAATTTTAAAGGTTAAATCACAACAAGGGTACAAGAGGGAGTAATCCTATAATCAGTTCTTAAGGGATGCTGATGCTGTGGATTACTTGCAGTTCATCTTACGTTAGGAACCTGTCCAGAACGCATTAAAATTTAATTAGGGTGTCAGTATTTCGATTGGGACCCATCGGAATTTGTCCATTCATTCACATTGATGGGTAAACAGCCTTCATCCCTTGCGGAGCGCCTGAACAAAGGGCGACCCTTGGGCCCTTTATGGTATTTAGTACCCTACGGGTAATAATTATCGGTGGTGTAATTGAAAGGTTATGAATTACCCCCAGGATAGTTTAACGGGATCCTCTCACGGCAGTGTGCGATGACCCCGGCTCAAAACCACATCGTCGTCGTTTAACAAGCGGCTTTGTGCTATATGCATCTCTTCTAAACTTCAATAAAACGCTTTTGTGGTATATGCCACTATGGGAATGTTTACAGACCTGGGTATCGCCTTGGGTAAAATGCCCAAGGGCCTTGTGTGTCTGAATCTTGAGGAATTCCGTCACATCTTGAGTCTAGTGTCTGCACGTCAGTCGCCAATGCCTAAAATACCGATGGCAGTCGGTGGAAACAGCTCCAAGCATATTCCCTGGGTCTGTAGCATCCACCGTGTGTGCCCCAAAGCAGTGGTTTAGATTGTCAAAGTGGACGGAACAACTGGGCTTTTTACCACAAATGTTTGACGGAAATGCGTTGAGCGACCGCCGGTTACTGAAACTGATGACTGCACGATAGAGTATTTGGATGACAGGAGGCAGAAAATTTCGAAAAAAGGACAACAAGCACAACTCAAGAAGTGATAGGCACATAGCAATGACGATAAAAACGAAACAATGACACACGATGTTGAAATTTATTGAAACCTGAGTCCTTTACTCTACTTAACAGATCGACGCTGATAGCCCCTTTTGAGAAGGGCATTGTTGAAATACCAATAATCAAGTCACAATGGCTCATATGAATAAAGACTATCAAATGCTTTACCTTCAGATTTGTACAACATCGCCTAGTGCATTTGTATTGCAAAATTCAAGTTAAAGCATTTACTAGTCTTTATTCATCTGACCAAATACATGTAGATACATACATCCCGGTAAATCCTATGTAGTACATGTACATGTATGTGTACACAATGTATTAAACTTGGCATACATGTAGCATAACCCAATTTGACAGACAAAACATTGACAGTCTTATACGACCATGAAATTTAACCCCTTTTTGCTCGGTGACACTTCTCATACATGTACGTACCTGGGGCCGTATGCACAAAACATCTTAAGTGTAAAAGTTCCCTTAAACTATTGTTCTAAACAAAAGATAAGGGAAATTTTACACTTAAGATGTTTTTTTGCATACGGCCCCTGTCTTCGAACTCTTTCAAGTCTTCTCACGCCAGCCGTCCTAGTACTCTGTTAACCTTTTCCTAATTTGCAAAACGCTAAGTAATGTTACGCTAAATCCCAGTTTATCCATTTAAATTGAAACTAGAAGTCAGGTGAAGTAATGTCCACTTGATTGGTAAAGAATATCAGTCGTTAAGTTTGGTAATGTCGGTATTGTTCACTTGTTGGTGTTGTCGGTCTTACGATAATTCGGACGGCTTTGTCACACAGTGTGTACACGTATTTCACGCCGAGTGAAAAGAGACTGGTTAACAAGCCCAACTCCGAGTAATGTCAATATCATGCCGTCTTATCCACCTCAATCTCTTGGCAGGACGGTCTCTGATGTTGTTGGCAGTAACGTATTATTTGACCTTATTCATTGTTGTTAAAACAAGTACAAAGTGACTGAATGGTTTCATAAAAAATGCAACACCACCCCAAATTGCAGGATGCCAAAGTGCATACCACCCCAAATTGCAGGATGCCAAAGTGCATATAATTCGGTGCATATATCAAGAAAGTTCGCTATTATCGAATTTTGAGGTTGTCAATCAGCACAGAAGGTCTTGGAATCTATGTTGACATTCCAAGAGAATATTACCTTTTAACATTCATTTTCATTGGATTTTAGGTCTTAACTTTATGACAAACCCTTTTATCACGTGTAACCTTATCCGTCACAATCTTGTGAAGGAAGTAATAGAAGGCAGAATGGTATTAGCTACAGTTCTGGAACAATGAGGATATTAAGAAATGAAATGACTGACAAGACGTTCTTTTTCGACAAATGTCATCTTATGGGGTAAATTTACCGAAATGGAAGGCGATATCGATGTGTATGACGAACTTGGGTGATCCGATGTCGGCATTCATACTCAACTCTCACTACGCCGCGAAAAATGAAACCTACCTCCCATCCTTTTATCTCAAGAAGGGCTTATCTCAGTCTAATGATCGCTTTATTGTCCAACGCCCGTTATAGCATAAACCCCTAACTAACTCATTAGTCCATCTATCCACGAAATTATTAAATAGAATTATAGAATCAAGAGGATAATGAGACGCGCCGCAACGGAGGATCGAACGGCCGAGTAATTTTAACGAAAGTAAGAGAGTTACCCTTACCCGCCTTAATGATAGACTTTGAAATTACGCCGAGTGGAAGATGTGGAAACCTGTATTCGATGGTGGCAGGGTACCCATTTGCGGGGACTTTTTCGTGTGTTTAGATGAAAAACCACGATGAGTTTAAGGTCTAGGCAATTACGTATAAAGAGCACCTCACAGAAGCCTGCCTCGTACTACCCTAATCG
This sequence comes from Notospermus geniculatus, assembly GCA_002633025.1. Taxonomy (NCBI): domain Eukaryota; kingdom Metazoa; phylum Nemertea; class Pilidiophora; order Heteronemertea; family Lineidae; genus Notospermus; species Notospermus geniculatus. The sequence continues at coordinate 294,933 of NMRB01000421.1, read as the reverse complement.
AGGAAATTTGACTTCAAAGGGGTAAACGAGCTGGATAACTAGGCATAAAATGGGTGTAATTAGATTATGTCTGGGCCCTACCCGGTGCATCCGATGTTAATTGGCGGTACAGATTAATGAGAATCTACATACCTCGGCAAGAAGATGGAGTTGAGTCGTGCCGTAGAAAATGAGGGGCAGTAAAGGGTCTATAGGTTGCAGCCCTGCATCCTATATTCTCATTTCTTATTTTTGCCACTAGGGGGCGAGGCAAAAAAATGAATTTCGAGTCTGAATTCCAGTTTTAATGGTCGAGTCTCCTTCGTTTAAAATGATGATGAGGTGACACGTCGACATAGTAACTTGTTTTTGTGAAAAAAAGCGAACATGACATAAGAAATGGCAGATCAATAATGAAGTTCACTAAGCTGCTGGAGCGCCCTCTACTTTTGATTTTTTCCGCAAGCTGTTGGAATAAAGGTCTGCAGTAATGCGGCTAGTCCTTCATTCGCTGAATAGAGTTCCTCACTTCACTCAATTAGATATCCCTGGACAAAGCGATTTTGCATCCTGAGATACCAGTGGTACACTCTACGTCACCGCACTAGCGTAAGAACCACGGGTTGCCTCAAGATGGCGACCTCGATGACGAACATGCGTACATCGTACACGTGCATGCAGGCGTCTAAAAAACAGGAATACATGAAAACATTCGCCGAATTCGTCGGTGTGCAGTTGAAGATTGAATGGTGGCAATATAACCATATGACTCTCTGTTAATTCACTTTTAGTTTGCGGTGGATGTACTAACGACAAACACATCATTCTTCAACCCGAACTAACCGATCCTTATTCCACTACAAAATCAGCGGCTAATTTCCAATATCAGTTAAGATTACATGAATTAGGACGTATAATCAGCTCAGTGTACCAATCAATTAATGTCATTAGAGCTAATATGAGCTATACACACTGACATCATGTCTTTGGTGTGCAATGAAAAGGAAAGGCTTCCTCTTCAAAGCCATTCTTGTACAACCTTCTGTGCCTCCCCCCAACATGGAACCACGCATGTGCTGACGGTTATGGTACGGCCCATCGTTCCCCCCATGACATACCTGATGAGGACGATCAGTTGGGAGTGAAATCCCATTGATAAACATCAAGACGAATGGAATATCAGCTTCATGATCAGCATCGACGATGCTAAACCGGTATCCAGTTCCACCGTGCAGCACGTTAGGAACTGGTGTCGGGGTCTCGAAACCGGAAGTGTGGTCGGAATTCCTACATGTACCAGGCAGGATGCGCGCGCATCAGTTACCAGACCTGTACATCATGCCTACATCGTGTACATCTGTGTGCAGCGCTCTAACGGCAAGCTACAGGAGTCGAAATGAGATAGCAGGGTGGTTTCTTCAACGGACCCATCCCCAGGATGTTTAGCTAATGACACAAAACATCGCTGGGATAGGTCACTGAGTGTTTATCTCGCTGACATTCGTTGCACTACCTCGCTGAATGTTCGAAGCGAGAAATGTTGGACGCCAGACGCCATCTTGGAAACTTGGCTTCTTTGGGGAATACCTGCCGCCGATACGTCATCAGAGAAGATTCGTATTCTGATTGGACGTATTCCGACGAATCACAACCAGAATCAAGAGGGCGACAGTAGTCTCTTAAATCGTCAGATGTAGAGACTACTCTGTGGTCTACGACGATGCTGAACTCGTGTGTTGATGGCATAAAACAGAACAAACTTTTCTGAACAAGTCACAAGCCATCGCCATCAACATCAGGATTCGGAATGGACTCGGAGAAGTCGTTTGATCCAGAGGGTCCCAAGGCTTGTCCATTTTACTACTCGCTTGAATACCATTTCGACTTCAAAGATATGACGCAGTTCCGTATCATAATCCTTGAAGTCAGTTCGGTTTACGTGAACGTGATCATGAAGGCCTTCTGCAGTGATCAAGCCTGTGATGAAGACTACCGACTGGCTTCCACATGCGTGACGCTTTGAAAACCTACAGCGTTGACCANCATGATCAGCATCGACGATGCTAAATTCGTGTGTTGATGGCATAAAACACAACAAACTTTTCTGAACAAGTCACAAGCCATCGCCATCAATATCAGGATTCGGATTGGACTCGGAGAAGTCGTTTGATCCAGAGGGTCCCAAGGCTTGTCCATTTTACTACTCGCTTGAATACCATTTCGACTTCAAAGATATGAGGCAGTTCCGTATCATAATCCTTGAAGTCAGTTCTGTCTACGTGAGGCATATGAAGGCCTTCTGCAATGGTCAGGCCTATGATGAAGACTACCGACTGGCTTCCATGCGTGACGCTAACCTGCAGCGTTGACCAAGCTTGGCTGTCCGCGATGCTAAATTCGTGTGTTGATGGCATAAAACACAACAAACTTTTCTGAACAAGTCACAAGCCATCGCCATCAATATCAGGATTCGGATTGGACTCGGAGAAGTCGTTTGATCCAGAGGGTCCCAAGGCTTGTCCATTTTACTACTCGCTTGAATACCATTTCGACTTCAAAGATATGAGGCAGTTCCGTATCATAATCCTTGAAGTCAGTTCTGTCTACGTGAGGCATATGAAGGCCTTCTGCAATGGTCAGGCCTATGATGAAGACTACCGACTGGCTTCCATGCGTGACGCTAACCTGCAGCGTTGACCAAGCTTGGCTGTCCGCGATGCTAAATTCGTGTGTTGATGGCATAAAACACAACAAACTTTTCTGAACAAGTCACAAGCCATCGCCATCAATATCAGGATTCGGATTGGACTCGGAGAAGTCGTTTGATCCAGAGGGTCCCAAGGCTTGTCCATTTTACTACTCGCTTGAATACCATTTCGACTTCAAAGATATGAGGCAGTTCCGTATCATAATCCTTGAAGTCAGTTCTGTCTACGTGAGGCATATGAAGGCCTTCTGCAATGGTCAGGCCTATGATGAAGACTACCGACTGGCTTCCATGCGTGACGCTAACCTGCAGCGTTGACCAAGCTTGGCTGTCCGCGATGCTAAATTCGTGTGTTGATGGCATAAAACACAACAAACTTTTCTGAACAAGTCACAAGCCATCGCCATCAATATCAGGATTCGGATTGGACTCGGAGAAGTCGTTTGATCCAGAGGGTCCCAAGGCTTGTCCATTTTACTACTCGCTTGAATACCATTTCGACTTCAAAGATATGAGGCAGTTCCGTATCATAATCCTTGAAGTCAGTTCTGTCTACGTGAGGCATATGAAGGCCTTCTGCAATGGTCAGGCCTATGATGAAGACTACCGACTGGCTTCCATGCGTGACGCTAACCTGCAGCGTTGACCAAGCTTGGCTGTCCGCCCATTTATTGAAACCGAAGAATATTACCTGAAATCGACACGTACATTGTACACGTAGGATGTACATGCATGTGACCATGAGGCGATCATAGTGCATGACCTAAAATCGGCACTCGATTGGCTGACTTAGCACAAAGCTGCTTTACATATTTATTGGAAGTGGACTGAGTACCAATATTGCTAAGTGGCCTTCAGGTGTGAAACCACGGTAGGCCTGTATTGAAGAACGACAAACAGATTTTTTCCCAGTTTTTTCTCCTGGCCCGACCCTCGCCGACTGCGATGGAAGGGTAGGGTAGGGTAGGGTAGGGTTCCAAGTTGGTCTATGACTCTCCTGAATTGAGATTTTTAGGCGTGACTGCCATTTACGTTTCCTATAGACGAACAAAGCTACGCTGTCACACCGCATTACGCTCTGGGAGGCTCGTGGCGTCTCTCGCCCTTGCGCCTCATCACCAACCGCGGGCTGCGTTCATCATAACCATCGCTAATGGAAAGAGACAACATTATAGAAATACCATTACCTTTCCTGAAATCTTATTTGCCCGTATTAGCTCAACGTCAAATATAAACATGTCGGATGGAAATTATGCCCAATGATGTTTCAATTAATTGGCTGATGGGAGAAGGATTTTTGCACATTACCGCGTAATCGAAAAACGTCTTTGCTCTCCGGAGGCAAATGTTAAGGTGGTTTGGCTTCTTGCGCCCGTCGGGGATTGGAAGATGAAAGCCCGCTAGACAGGAGATAATAAGTAAATTGATAAGTTAATAGTAAATGACCAAGTTGGTTTGACAACCACGGTCTCTATCCCATAAATGCTCTAACAAGGTTACCTGAGCCCAATGCATGTAATTTTGTTTGTTATAGAATTATGTTAGGGGCCTTTGGCGGATTCTCGTTAGGTGATTATGCGGTGGATGCGGACCATCTCTGATGGTCTTTGACGCGGTTCGTTATACTACTTAGTTTGCATAATTTGAAAATTGCGTTTGACTCACGCGCGGATACCTGGTAACTTTTGCAGGATTCATTCATAACTGAAGTCGTTACTCTTTCTCCGACAATCTCCAAACTATAATAGGTTTGGGAAATGGTCTGTACCGAAGAACATGGAGTATCTAGAGATACTCCCAAATGTGGCAATATTCCTGACGTAACAGTAACAACAGGCAAATACGTTCCCCCTGTTACCTCTCCCAGAAGGCATTCTATATGCTTGGCAGCTGGCGACCTGGGCCCATATTCATAAAACCTTGGTTGCTAGTTGTGTACATTTGCCTGTACAAACTGGCCACTTTAGCAAGTATAAGCCTAGTAAGGTTTTATGAATATGGGCCCTGGTGTCATACAATTTTGGACATAGCTTGGATCTTGAGCGTCTTCTTATACGGAGTAATCCAGCGTGGGCGTTCCCCATTCGTAGAAAAAGTACTGTCAGATGTTATCAGAATGCAAAACTCAGAGTTTTGCTCAGCCTTCTTTTGGCAGCACGGCTATACTATAGGAGGCCTAGGCCTATATTCTTGAGGTCGGTGCGATTGGTTTGCTGGTAACTACAAACTGTGAGTTGATCTCAGCAGTATCGATCTTGATTTACCAATCACAAAGATGCAATGATAGTAATAGCCTACCAAATTGCTGCCCGACACCTGTTTCGAACAATCAGTATTGCAGGGGACTTCCGGTAGCAAACAGTTTATCGCCATAGAAAAATTTCGAACAGTCATTTTATATATAACTGTGACTTGAGCCATGAGGTTTATAAATCGTTCTCAGATGCGATTTTCCATGTGAATTACTACATTCTACGGTGAATCCACGCGTTCCTGTTAGTTAATGAGGTGTTATTCTACTTCGCGGAGCAAAGTATTGAGAGAGAGAAAATAATTGGCATTTGGATATACTAATATGAAAGGAGCCTAATTAGCGAACGGACGTACTGTATCCACCGGCGCTTAAACTTGTTTCCCGCTTTGAAAGACCTGAATCATACTTAATAAACTGGTCATTCATCCTGATAATTGCTAATGAAACAAATTAATAAAACAATTTGGCTTGAGGTGATAGAAACGAGCCAATTAACACTGGAGCAGCTGACCTGCTGTTCCTTTCTGTTTTCCACAAATTAAATCTTGGTGATGTTCATCAGTCCGGTAGGCAGCTTCAGCCCTGGTTAGCTCAGCGCCTGGATGAGTTTGATGTTCTCTGACAGGCTTTCTTTGCGATTCTGCGGTGTGAAATCAGCGGCGGAGCGAGGCACTTGAGACGCGGGCGTTGCCTCCGATGGGCAAATAAATGTCACTAGGTAGGGTTTCCGGTCTAATCTCTCAAGAGCAAAATCTCATTCAACCTAAATGGTAAAATTTCAATTCTTGTGGCCTGTCCAGGGTAATTTTTTTCCAGAATGAAAAATGACATTCTCCATCTTTTGATATAAAATCACAATGGAAGAAAAAGTAGCGGAAGAAAACGTGACGAAACGAAAAAAATCGGGTCATGTTACCTCCATTTTTGAAATCTGCGGAAAGCGGTGTTTCATTTATTGACAACTGCATTAAATTATGTGTATAAAATCTTTATAATACTTGTCTGACACCAAAGAATTAAAGCGATCCAACGTTTCTATAGACCAAGATATGCTAGTGTCCCTTTGGACGACTTACATCTATTATCACGTTTAGACGATAGTTTACGAAGTCCTGTCTCAGCGAGGTCTGTTATGGTCAAAACCGTCGTTTTGTGCCGAGCCCCAAGCGGTACAACCCTTGCAAAAGATGACAGTTCTAAAGCCCAGCGTGTCATCTCCAACTATCTAAATACCTGCAAAATGAAAAGCTCAGCAAACAAGTTAAGAATGCGATTCCGAATGGGCCATTTTGCCAAGTATCCATACATCGGTTATTTCAATTGAAGATGTCTCATAGCGTCTGTCAAGTTGGAGGATGCGGTCATTGTCTGTGACGGTTGAAGAGACACTCTTCAGAAGGACAAAAAGCCCAGTCCATCACCATTCTTCAGTATTTATCATTGTACAAGATAGTTTGAAAGCGCCTCTCTTACCCGGCTTTTCAAAGTCTAACATGCGTTATGTCGACTTGTCAAAACGGTGATATGCACACACTGGGATTGTGTACATAGTTTATCTTTGCCGATCGCCCGAATGTCATGTCTAGTGACTTTCGGTGTGCCAAGTTGCAAAGAAATTGAAGCGTTTCTATAAGCGCCATCATACGGTTGACTGGGCCTTTGTGATACTTTTTCTTAACAGTTTCACTCAATTATTCCGTAAATTATTGTAATTTATAGTAATTATCATTAAACGCGGACTTTCAATCATGCTTCGCTGACTTCGGTAAGAAAGTTAGACATTTTTGATTCGCACTTTCTTATGCATCAATTCAATAGTGTGTTAACCATTTCAAAGCATGAGCGATTCGAATTTATAACGGGTGATGACGTCCTTTTGGCCGGAGGGTGACAGAAGAAAATCGCAAGAATGTGCCGTGGAACGGTCGGAAAGTGCTGGTCTGGTGTAAACTATGCAGGGCAGCTCTTTGCAGATGAGCCATTTGCTCTGTTTCAGGTTCACGAAAAAAAAATCAACGATAATGAAATATTTTCACCGACTTCGAGTTCTGTCTATTGATTAACTGCCAGAGACTCCTTAATTGCCTGCCGAACCATTTTCGATTCATAAACGACATAATCACGAACGCCGCCCTGGAAAATCTCAAAAACCCGACTGTTCTTTTGTCACCCAGAAACCCTTTCCAAATTGGAGACTGTTCTTTCCCAGCGTGTCGCGCACAAAACGTATTTCTTTAACAGAACATCTTGAACACGCCGCTACTAATCACAGGACTGGCTGACATGTTACAATCTTATCGGAAGAATCTACCAAAATTTGAGTGCTCTTTTCGATGGAGAACATTATCTTAATGGCTCTCCAGACGATGAATTTGATTTGTCAAAAATTAGAAAAAGATTTGTCCATTTATCATCAACAATGACCCCGGCAATTAACTGATTTCAAACACGATGGCAGGAGACATGGTGCCGATGTTTCCCCTTTTAGGGCACAATTACCCATGACCACCAATGTTTAGTCAGTCCTCACCATACAGGAACAATACGTGTTTTAGCCTTCCCGACACCAGTTAGACATGCAAGGCGCAATTGCCTACGATCTATGGCAATTTTACAAGAAGTCGTCTTTGGCACGCCGGTCCATTGACCTCAACTGATAAAATCTCACAACCATTTCTTTCCCTTTGCCGTAAGCGGCTTCAAATTACGCCAAGATGTCGCTTGTACCACTAACTGATCGCGACACAGTGCCCTCTTTCCACACATGCCTTCTTCCCGATCAGATAGCATTCAGCTTGTCACTCAGCAAAAGCCATTTGATTCGGCTCAATTATGTTGGACACGAAATCTCCTTACCCTCATCAGTCAGTAATTCGCTTAGGTTACCTAAAATGACTTAAAATCCTTGTCAGTACAAATCTTCCTTGAGACCTAGTAAGTTTTCATTTCGATATTGCTTGACGTCTTTCCCGATTACTGTAACATGGACAAATCCTATTTCTCTCTGGCTTTGTACCTTCTTTCGGTCAATACCAGGAGTCGGCTTATTCGCAGTTGATATTGGTACAGTTCCCTGGTGAAATCAGTGTTCAGCGTTATTGGTGAATGGATGTAACTAAATATTATGTGTGGTAGTTACACATCCCAGAGGCAGGGAGAAATGGCTGCGAAGATATGAGATTTGGGAACGGCAAACAACAGCTCAGTGAGCTTTCCAGAGCGTACTGTCAACTTCCAAACGGAGCTAAAGCTTTTTACGTCATGAAATGGACCTAATCTGGCATTATGTTGTCCAAAGTGCAATGTAGTATCAGAAATTTATAAGGCAGGATCGCTTTTAAATTTTGGTTAATACTAATCAACAGAGATACATGTACGCGATTAGTGGAAAGACACCGTTAAACGTTCTCGATTCCATCCATGATGATGAAAATTTCTTTTTGTAACCATGTGTACCATTTAAGCAAAATGTCTGAAATTGACTTGACAGTTTGTCAGAAGAAGTAGCATCCTCTTTAAATGAGATTATAGACAGTTGCATCTTCGCTAATTCCCTTACTTCACTTATTATCCCCCTGGAGATTCTCTAATTAAAATCCATTGTGCAAAGATGATCTAATTTTTCTATCAAGGCTTTCTAATTTGACGCGTTCGTCTTCTCATTCTGAGGAGGTAAATCGTCTCGCTGAGCTGATTGGCGGATAATTGTAGGACAAAGATGACCACTTGTATTGGTTATGCGGACAATTGTACAGATAATTCAGCGACACCTGTGAGTGGTGCTTCTGTATGGTGGGTTCCCGTCTAGGGATTTAGCTTCCCCATTGATATCATCTAGATAGGCAGTGTCATGGGTCAACTGCTTCTCCTGGTGATTAGCGACGGTGGGCCTCGTGAACTCTTGTGGCAGATCAGCCTGCGGACAACTGTTAACTTCCATCTGCCGCTTTGTATCAACTGCGTGAGGTCCTTGTTTACTTTCAAGAGGTACCATCCTTTTGTTATCTTGATAATTCAATGATCATCTCTTCACTTTCTAAAGCTGCTGACTCCGGCGTAAGGCACGGAACAAAATCAATACTGCAAAACCTAAGTTTCATCTGAAAGGTCAGTTCGTGAATGTGAAGCCCAAGCATCTTACTACCCGAAAAAGGCAGAACCTAGTACATGTAACTCACTTTGTTTTCAAAATTGAGATAGATACAGTTTTGGAGTTACTTGGTTGTGGGCTTCAAGTTACTGCATTAGATTTGGTAAAATATTCCATGGGTCTGTATTTTTCTCATGGCGAAACCTAGTAGGCCTACATGTAACTTTCAACACAGTGCAAGTCCCTAGAAACTCAACAGTTACTATGAGCTGATTAGACAAGCTTAATACTTTGCACTTTTACATTTTCTTATTTTTCTCAAAAGCACAAAAAGTGAGTTACTAGGTTCATCTGCTTTTTTGGGACAGGTGGTCTGATATTTATGACTTTTGCCAACTGATTTGCTGTCACGGCTGACGCTTTCTTCACCTACATGTACATACATGTCCAAGTATTTTGATTTACAGTATGTATTATAAAATCGAAGGTAGGCAGGGAAGACGTGAGACCGGGACCTTATTCACGAAGCTGTCGTAACTTTACGGAGCTATTGTCCATTTGCAGGAAACCTATTGTTCACTACCAGCCTGACAAAGGATTTGCGTGCCCTTATATTACAGGGGCTTTGTGAATAAGGTCCGTGGTGATCGACAGGTACGCTCTAAAATCTGCACGCAGAAATGCGAACTTACATGTTACGCGTGTGTAGAGCCTGAATATCGCTGAATGGCCTCCTATATGTGAATTCACAATGATGTTTTTCATTCGCCCCGTTGTCAGTTACGAAATTTCAAGCATTAAAATGGTGACACCAGGACGCATCAAACATATCATTAAACACATGCTAAATGACTGTGAAAATCCCGTATGGCAAGTGTAAATTGGGTGTAAATATGCAAGGAACAGGTGCTGAATTTACCGTACGATTACGGTTGATTCAACGGGAACAGAAGTTGAATAAAGACCGTTTAATTTACTTGCTGGTATAGGGAAGCACCGGCTACAAGACAGAAGCAGTCTTCAATGTTTCCTCTCTGAAACAATGGAAGGATCCACTCAAACAGTTTGAATGACAATAGTGTTGAACTTAAGCGAGATAATTGGTAGTATTGCCTGTGGCTAAGTGGGAATCCCGGAGTGACACATTCTGTGCTAGAGATTGAAAATTACGGGGTGTGGTTTCGATTTTAACATTCAATTTGATAATTAGGCTATATCAGTAGTGCTTCACAACATCACTGTGAGCATCGTATTACACTACATTTTGTCCTTTTTTTCTCTCTGATTGTGAAAAATATACCGACGTTTTACATTTTAGTGAAGCACCAACGCAGTGGTGAGACTTGATCCAACCTATGTCTAGCCGTTGGCTGTCACGGCTAAGGTTTTCATAGAGTGAAAGCAATGACTGACGGCTGACACTTTCACAGAAAGAATTGAGCGGCGACTGAGTCTTTTATAAAGTGAAAGCACTGACTGACGGCTGACGCGTTCATAAAGTGAAAGCAATGACTGACGGCTGACGCGTTCATAAAGTGAAAGCAATGACTGACGGCTGACGCTTTCATAAAGTGAAAGCAATGACTGACGGCTGACGCTTTCATAAAGTGAAAGCAATGACTGATGGCTGACGCTTTCATAAAGGGAAAGCAATGACTGATGGCTGAGGAGGCTTTATAATGCCCCCACCACACTGAGCTAGTTCTCAGCACGTTCTTGAAAATGTTGCCGAACCGGGTCAAACTGTGTGCGAACGGAGTGGACGTAGTGGCAACTTTTTACAGTCTTTTTACGAACTTCATGGACGGGCTCGGACGGGAAGGGTGCTCACCAGAACTTCGAGGCATTATTTGGCCAACGACACACGTTCTAGCCCGTTTTACGACTTTTTTTAGGACGGGCAGGACGTTTTGAGAACTTCAATGACTGACGCTCACCTTTCAAAAAGTGAAAGGAATGACTGTGACTAATGTGAAATTGACGACAGGCAGGCAAGACGTACCGCTGGTAAGGCCACACTTTTTATATTTATTGGATTACGGATTTTTCAGGCCAAAACCTATGTAGGAGGGGAGGGAATAAAAATAAAAATAAAATACAAAAATCTTTGACTTTTTAATTTTTTCCCTAGTGTTACGTGCTATGCGTCACAGAAATTCAAGGGGGAGGGAATAAAAAAAGTGAAATGTGCTAAAAAAGAAATAAAACCTTTTATTGATGCAACAGTAGAACAAGAGATAGGGCCTACATAGGGGCCTATATCCTGAAAATACAGGGCGTCAGCACTTAAATATCTTTTACATTGCACCTAGTGGTCGGCGGGAAAAAAACAAGAACACAAAATAGACCATCGGGAATTTTATTTTTTTTCAACATTTTCAAAAAACCTGGGGGGCGGATCCGTAATCCAATAAATAAAAAAAGTGTGGCCTAACCCTAGACATGTCCAAAAATCAGCCTGCATTTGATCGACTGAGTAAAATGTTCACCAAAACAAAGTTACTACGAACAGGCCGGACCTGACTATTGTTGAGTTATCTCTTAACAGATGTGATGTACAGTACGTCGTACTTCACAATGTTTTCGCCTTGTTGCTCTGTGTCGATGTTTCACCATTACACGAAGCATTCCTAAATAATTAAAACATGATATCTACTGAATAGAACCCCAAAAGACGTAACACTGTTCCATGACGACGGATCGTGTGGCTAATCGTCAGCACCGCATGGAACACACATGAAATATTGACACTAGATAAGTTGTAATGCTGCACATCAAGGGATAACAATACGAGAGCTATTAATTAACAAAGTGGATCTATTTATTAGGAAATTGATTATTGTTGTCGTCCATTAATGTGAGACAAACTGTTTTCATTACTTAAATCTCCTGCTGGTCACATTTGTTTTAGCATCGGTTAGTTCCGTGAGCCAACCATCCGCAACAGTCATAATTCAGAATGTCTCCTTCCTATTCTCTCCAGTCTTATTAAACATTGAAAAGCAGGTGCTTCTTTCCCATCCTTATTACAGTAGGGGCCTACGTTTCCGTTTCCTCGTCAGATCCTTCTGTAAATTCTTCTGTTTCTTGCATCAAGCACGGCGATGCTTACAGGTTATCTCATTGGCTGATGTAACGTGCATCGTGAGTCGTCGGATGTCATTCAGAAAGAACCAATCACAAGCCCCGTTTCATACCAGCATCCCAATACTGTATTTGCGGTGTTTACGGTCGTCAATATTTCTTGATTGCTCAGACTCTTGTTTATGTTCCTCTCTTCTTTATAATTTCAGGTATGGTTTCAAAACAGGCGAGCAAAATGGCGTCGACAAGAGAAACTGGAGAGCAGCGCTCTGAAAATAAATGAAAATTACCCAATGAGTTCCCTCTCACCGAGGTCCGGAGCAGGTCTCAGCACAGGACTTCCGCTAGACCCGTGGATGACGCCACCTATTGCCAACTCGTCAACTAACATTTCGCCATTTCTAACTTCCATGCCGTCGGCCTATCCGAACTCATATTTTCCCGCCACCTCTAGCGCTGGCGCCATTAGTCCAACAATTCAGCAGTCAATGACAATTCCGGTCAGCAGCCCAGCTGTATCGACGGCTCAAAAATTTGATGAGGATGATCCAAGGAATACGAGTATTGCATCGTTACGTATAAAAGCACGGGAACACATGGAGACATTGAATAGAATCTTCCCTGGGCAGTACAATCAAATGATATTTGCTGATAAGCTGAAGTCAAATTTTGCGATATGAGCAAATTTCATTGCGTGAAATCTTGGAGGAATTACACTGGAAAAAATTCCTCCAAGGTGAAATCAACACACGGGACAAATGCAATGTTGAGCCCACATTTTGGACATGCAGCGAATTAGGTGTATACGGTAGGCCATTGCTGTTAAAATCAAAAGGATCGCGATCAGCATGGATGTTGGTCTCTCATGAGAAACAGCTATAGGATCACGGTTGAAATTTGAAAATCAGACAAAAGTTTGTAACCAAGAACTACAGACGAGTAGAAAAAATGTACGGTAGAGTGGCCTACTGTTCAAGATATACATTTGGATGCAGTTTCGTACAACTCTTTACACTATCACATTTTCTTTGAAATGGGGAGTGGACATTTGTTCTTGCCGTCTTTTCTTACAGGTAGGGTAATTTCTCCCGTACTGAAGATGCGGAATACTGTAAACTGTAGACTGGGATCGGGCCTGCCGCTACTTTCTAGATCGCAGCACGAGCATTTTTTTTTGAAAAACACCATACCGAAAAGGCGCTGACATCTAGAAAGGCAGTGACGTCTGCTTCCCGAGTTGACAGTAATGAAAGTCTGCAGCGAGGTGTAGCCTGTATTTTGTATATGACGACAAAATTCGTTGCACACAAGCTCAGGATTAGGAAAGCTTTGCAATAGTGTAATGAACAGAGTTTACGGACAAAGTCGAACTGCACCAAACATTTATGAAGTGTGGATGTTAGAATGCAGATACTTTACCAATTCAGTATAACTTGTAAATGTGCTAGTTCTTAAAATCAATGCCCGTCTTGCCACACGTTCTCATCGCTCGTTTGGTTATTACGGGTGACGTTTGACTATAGTTTGGTTGAAACCGAGGGTGTCCAGTTATTGATAGATCAAGACATCGAAGATTATGATTTCCCTTACTTATTCTGTGCTAGGTTTGTAATGATTGCAGTACCGTGGATTTGCCTTTCGTAGAAGCAACGGTATTCCTTTTCTTCTGCCCTCCAATGGTAAAACTGAGACAGTATCATCACCATCCTCCCACAGCAGGGCCTTGGTCTCACTCTTCTTCATACGCTCAGTGTGATGTCAATGGATGAAGAGGAGCGAAGGTAAAAGCCCCTGCGGTGGGAGGATGCAGCACACCGATGATGAGTTGGAACATGGTGATTAACTGTTTTCTGCAACAGGTTTGTGCACTGGGGTTCAGCAACACTACTGCAAGGTTTTGCACTGGTGTTGTAGAATACATGTATGGCTGATATTTCAGTTCCCAATGTTCCCTGTTCACGGGTGGAGACACTGCCTTTTTACGACTGGAGGGCAATTTTTCCAGGGGAGTCGTCCTGAATTTTGAGCTATTTATACGTCTTTTTTGCAATCCAGACATCTGTTGGTGGAAACATTGGTAAAACAAAAACGTAGGCCAACATGCAAAGGACAGACACTTCTGGTGTCTGGTGGAAAGTGGTAGATTGATACTTACATAGGCATGAGAGAGCAGCGTTTGATTGGTTTGTTCTGTGTTTTAGTAGGACCTGGAGCCTTGTGTCAGGGATTAAGGTAATCGCAGATGAGAACATATTTGGAAATAAATAGAGGATTTTGCTGTCATTTTTCACTAACTAGCCTACATCTAGAAAAACAACGATGCACAACGACAATTGGTCATAGGAGTTCACCATGATACTGAGTATGAAGAGTGTGCCCGTCAGTTTACATATGTGCTTCGTGTGAAGTTAGATTCTATGGACTCTGGTATGGAGTTCTTCATGGACTCTGGTATCGAGTTCAAGTAGTAGCTCACTTCTAATAAATTTATGTACGATACTTCAAAAGTTGAGGAGACGTGCGATTTGATGATGTAACGTTCAAAGTACTACTAACAAAAAGTTACACCTTCCCTGGGTTGATCGACCTGGGGTATCCTTCAGGAAATGACCACAGTTTGCGATCACTTTCACCATACACCTTCAACGATATAGGTTCCCTATTAAATGATTGACGAATGCATGGACTCGACGAAAGAAGAGGGTCTGTGCATGACGAGTGTGATGAAAATAACGGTGAGAGTATTTCAGCCCTGAAATACTGATTAATTCACATAAAACACATACGACAGCGATCGAAACAAAAGAGATGGCTCCATTTTTTATGAACAGCTGCAATCATATTTTGTATGAAGTTGGTATTTCTTCGATTACATGATTACCGTGTACAGTTTGTGTGATATGTATTGTAATAGTCAATGTTTAAGAAATACAAAAATCAGAATATTGAATTGATGTTGTTTCTTATTATGATTATGATATTATGCAATATGACTGAAGAATGGTAAAAACCACAGTGGATTAAGGTCTATCAGTGTACACTGCTATGGTAATGGATCGTATTTCTGATGCATTGTCTTGTAGAGTTGACCACCACTTCTATTAGAGTGTAGGCCCTACGCTCTGGATGGATTAAAATCTCTACAAAACGGCAATAGGTGTAGGTTTACACTCGACACGAAAGAAATGAGGTGGATAAATGTCTACAACGGGAATAATGGGCCTGTACGCCAGTCAAGAAAGAATGAGGTGGATAATGTCTATGTAACATGGCAATGCTTCTCACGAAAGAATGAGATGGATTTCTGTGTAAAGTACGGTTACAACTGTTGAAAATACCCGTGTTTTTCCAGACCCGTGTCAAACCCGTGTGTACGAAAAGCCCGGCGAGAGGTCACACTACTACATTGTAGTTAAGTAGCCCGGCGACAGGTGCGCTCCATGCACTGGCTCTTCGGTCATTTCTGTATTGGCACACATTGTTGGAGGCGCAAAAACGAGGTCCCTTAATGGCTGCGCCATCTAGCCGTGCTAAGAACTAACGAAAACACGGGGATTTCGAATAGCACGGCGAGCTTGCCGTGTCTCAAAAAACCGTGTTTTTCAGACACGGGTTTCTCGAAGCCCGACAATTCATAGGTGTGACCGCAAAAAACCCGGGGATTTTATGTAGTGGAAACCACGGCTTGTATGTAACAACGGCAATGGGTGTACACGTCACGAAAAGAAGGAGGTATAGGCATGATTACATGTCTATATTCATGAAAAAGGCCTACATTATTTCAATTCGGAGATTTTTACTATAAATAAGTGAGTGATGATTTCCCGGAGAGATATAACGAATCTTAGAGGAAGATTCGCCGAAGCAAACCGTTTCACTCAAGTAATTCCAGAAGCATTTGTCCGCGTTTACCCAACCTAACTTTGATTGACTGAATATGATCTACGCAGATAATGCACGCCGTTAACTTGTTAAATCCAACCTTTTCATCGTCATTGTCGCCTAATTCTGCCAAATTATCACCGGTACAATGCTTATGACTAAATAGTCAGGGATATTTCGCCCAGGGCAGGTCACTGGCAATCACACGGACACGATAATGTGACCATTCTAACTAGAATTTCTCAAGTTTGGCATGTTTTGAGGCCGTGGTCCTAGACCCAGTATTCTCCAAGGGGAGGGGAGGACGGGGTCCCTATTCAATAAGGCTTCAAAGGAGGACAAATCAGCAATTTTCAACTTTGAAATACTATGAATTAGTGGTTAAAGACCGTGAACATCTCATACAGACCCGTGAAAAAGGTTAATTCAACTTGGATTAGTTTACTGACGCGTTAGGTGCGCTTCTTCGCACATAGTCAGTTAATTCATAAAATCGTTAAATTTTCCAGTTTTGTGACGTGTGTTCTCTTTGGGTATAACCTAGCAGCCTGTGGGCTTAATTTGGTAGGTCCACATGACGCTGAGCTATGTATTAGTGAAGCATCATCACCTTTCTTCGCCTGCCCCTCCAATTACCACAGTTTAGGCCAGATGAATGTTGAAATGTTTCTACGATTCGACTTCAGTGAGTACATACAGTAGGCTATCATTTGCCCAAGCGACAGTCAATATAGTGTGGTTTCGCAAATCTGACGAAACACGAAGTACGAAATACGAAATTGGACTTTCAACTATTTCATAGTTTCCATTACGTAATGTATTTCAGGAAATGGTTGGTACATGTACCACAAATGTCCCTGTTGCCAGTGCCGTCTTTACATATATCATGTAAGACCGAGAGAGTTATAGACAGGTGCATCGTTAATTTTTAAATTTCCACTTCGTAGATACGAAGTGGAAACGAAAGATAAATTTCAAAGTTTATATACACTGTAACTCTATCGGTCTAACGTCATACGCTGAAAGACACTCTTGCAGCAGGCGATATTTGTGGTACCAACCATCCCCTCAAATACATGATGTCATGAAAATGAAGTCCAATTTTGTATTTCGCACTTCGTGTATCCTTAGATTTGCGAAACCTCACTATTGATAGGTACACTACAAGAAGTACCGATACAGAAGAAGAACTACAAAGAATATTGCCGCTGCAATGGACACGTGAACATTTCTTCCTGTTGACCGCAACCCAAGGCCATCAAAATAAATTAGCGGTAATTCCTACCAACCGTCATAGCCTTGAATTTCTTCAATTCATGATCACATCTACATGCGCTGAAGCAAACAGCCACTAGCTGCTTGCGGGTAATTCCAACTTGCTCAATCTTGGGGGCGTTATAATTTTCATAACTGTGCCCGAAGAAAATAATTCAAATAGTGTGGCTACAACTAACAAGTTCATGACTTTTGTCTACACACAAAAAAAAGAATATTGACGAGGGATTTCCAAACCAGGAATATCTGAAAACTCTTCATCGCCTCTCGCACTCCAGTGTCACAATCTTTATATCAAAATTGCCGCCCCACCAACAAGATGTATAGGCCTACCCACCAAATAATGCCTACAATACTGGTAATCGCCGGAAAGACCTAGCCGACGTGTTGGTCAATTTGCGATGGGCAGAGAAGCCCTCCAACAGCTGGACAAGTTCCTATATGGTAAGCATTCTCCCCTTCCCCCTAGCACACACACTGGCTGGTATTCATAAAAGTTAGCACTTTTGCTTTTACTTAAGATTTGCACAGCGAGCTCCAATGTAAATGTACTACAAAACTTGAAGGGAAAGCACTTGCTAGCTTTTATGAATATCAGCCATTCAGAACGGCTTTCAAACCCGATTCTTCAATTTACCTTGCAGTCACACAGACGGACATGCTCAACGGGTGGCGCCATCTGGCAGTGGCGTGAAGAACTGCCTCGAAAGTTTTTAACCAAGATACAACGACGGTGACATACATATTGGTGACCATGATAGGGGTGATTTGGTCCTACCTTTATTTCACGATGCACCTGATATTGCAGGCCTCCTAAATGACTCCTACGTCCTGATTTCAACTGCCACAACACACGCCGGGCTTCGAGGGTAGCTTATATATAGTGTCGCCATCTGACGGTAAGTGATGAAACCAAATTTATTCTCTCACGCGATAAGTCAGCGTTGAATTGGTGTCGAAGTATATGTGCTCACTCGTTGATGACTGACCATTTCATAGTTGATCTTTGTCGATATTAGTGAGGTTTCGCAAATCTGACGAAACACGAAGTACGAATTACGAAATTCAACTTCATTTCCATGACGTAATGTATTTCAGGAGATGGTTGGTACCACAAATATCGCCTGCTGCAAGAGAGTCTTTAGTGTATGACGTTAGACCGATCGAGTAACGGTGTATATTAAACTTTGAAATTGATCTTTCGTTTCTACTTTGTAGACTCGAAGTGGAAATTTAAAAATCCAAGATGCACCATAACTCTCTCGGTCTTTCATAATGTGCTAAAAGACGCAGTGGCAGCAGGGACATTTGTGACACCAACCATCTCCAGGAATACATAAGGTCCTGGGAATGAAGTTGAATTTCGTATTTCGTACTTGGTGTTTCGTTAGATTTGCGAAACCTCGGTATTGACTGAATAATACTTCTTATGAATGATGGCGAAAGTTCTATCGTGGTCTCCTGGATCCGGTATTCAGTTTCAAAACAACTTGTCCACCAGCGGTATGGCTCTCCTACATTGTTTTTAATCAGCGAATTGCTCTAATACGAAAGGAATATGAATGGGAGCGATATCGATCTTTGTCTTTATTTCGCGGTAACCGCCCAAACAACGATAACACACGCTCTTGTCTATTGAGGCCAATAACAGGAAAATCTCGTCATGAAAGATGTTAGCTTGAAAGGCGACAGGTGGCGACACCATTCGTAAGGAAGAGCTGCTTTTCGGGAGGTTGAATCGTGCAATTTCAACGTTTTCAAAAACGATCTACATTGTAGGACAGGCATCTGCTCGGTAAAATGAAATGAGGTCAATGATTTTTCGGACCAACAAAATAGGATTTGGGGGAATTTTGAATCAGTGCTCTTGTCCGTCATAATCTAACATTGCATCAAACTCCATAGAAAGATGATTATGAATGCGTATCCGCACCTTTAGAATGAGGGATCCCGGTAGAAAATGATGATAACAGACTAATTTAGCCATGGGCTCCGTGCTGTGGACATGTGTCCAAGAAATTTACTTTCTATAACAAAAAACCAACGGGTCAGAGACCACGCCCATGTTCTCAAAAAACACGGGTACCATTTTTGTTTCGGTGAAACTGTGCTCGGCGTGTATTTAGCACGGTACATCGTGCACATTGTTACCAAATTTCTGTGGAAATCGCGTTTTCCGCGACAAAAATCGCATTTTCCACATCGTAAGAGTAAATTTGTACCAAAACGTTTCATGAATAGACCTAGTGTCCAGATAATGATATAAAAACTTTAATCCATGGCCCCACCACTGGGCGCTAATTGGAAAGGAGGGGTCTCCTATTCTGTCCCGTGTACAAGCACAGACGTTTGGCGCCGTATTTATGAAAAACTCGCCGTTCATTCAAATGATGAGTGGCGTAAAATTGATACGACGGATTGCGGTACTGCTGCTGCCACAAAGAGGTCTAAGATGGCATCACGACATTGTTATACAAACGGGGATAAGCTGCATATTGGCCTGAAATTTACCTTAACTGAACCTCATGTCACGGGTCAAATTTTGAACATTTCAAGACGACATGACTTTACCCTCGAAGTGCGAGATTGTCGAATGATTTGAATCTCTTCTTTTGCCTTTAATAATTCAAGCAAATTATTATTTTCTTGAGCAGTGTTATCCATGAACGAGTAAATACTTATGTAACATTTTCACTGCCGAATCTCGCCAGAAAGGCGATAGGACATCCAGCCCATTATAACACTAACAGTCCGCAAGTAACGAGCATGAAGACTCAATGAACAGTAGTTACTCGCTCCAAATGTAGACGGCGATGGTTGTATCAGATGGCATTTATTTGACACTAGATGGCGCATGGCAAGTCAATGGGCGCCTGTCGTGGAACATGGGCAGCGGACAATGTGACAGTTCTTTCGTGCGCTACGCTATTCCGTCGCGGTGAATTTAAGCCCTACTACATAATTGAGGCAGAGGCGTTTTTTTTGTAGGCACGTCGTGAAATCAACCAGCCCACTGCTTGACTCAATGGCTGGTATTCATAAGTTAGCAAATGCTTTTACTTAAAAGTTGCACAGCGAGATCCAATGTAAATGTACTGCAAAAGTTGAGTGAAAGCATTTGCTACCTTTTATGAATATCAGCCAATATGCATGATAGGCTACGGACCAGACTATCCACTGTCAAATCGTCTGACGCTGGCGTCCGATTCTGAACACTATCGTATATTGGCCCAGCAGAAACACTAAAATACATCTTTTTCCTAGAAAGTGATGTATTTTGTTCAAGAAATTAATTTCAAGAGAAAAAATTACTTCGGCAAACCTCAGTGTGTAAGTTATTGACTGAAACAAATATCACTTTAACACGTCCGTTCAACTTTTGAACACATGGACATGTTCTGGTGTTCCATAAGTGTTTCATTCGAGGTGTTCTACTGGTGTTCTAAGATATCACACCGGTGTTCTAAATGGACCATTTGAACACCAGTGTGATATCACATGTCCATGTGTTCAAAAGTTGAACGGACGTGTTAAAGTGATATTTGTTTCAGTCAATAACTTACACACTGTGGTTTGCAGAAGTAATTTTTTCTCTTGAAATTAATTTCTTGAACAAAATACATCACTTTCTAGGAAAAATATGTATTTAAGTGTTTCTGCTAGGCCAATATACGATAGTGTTCAGAATCGGACGCCAGCGTCCGACGATTTGACAGTGTAGATGCCATGTGTAAGCATGACAGGCCATGCATCGACCACCATGACCAACGATATCGTCATGGATGGCCACATGACTTCCTGCTGTGTCACGGGTACTTCAAGAGCGCTTACAAAGAGATGAATCCGAACTGACCTATCGAGAATATGATATCAATTCCCATAAAATGTTGCTATCATTCGACATGTCAATCCAACAATAGGCCAAATAGCCATATTCCGTTGATCTTCAACCACCATCAGGCCGTTACCATATGGAGGTAATTGTCGAAACCATCGGGTACATTCTAAGCTTCATTCATAGGATTAAAGTACTCTTAAAGGGGCAGAGTTTAGGAACGTTTACAATGCTATCTCTACCATCTCATGTCGAATACCTGTGGAGCTACTATATTTGGATATGTTGTCCCTTGTTGCCACCATATTGGGTCCAGGCTCGTCTTTTGAATTATAAGTAGGAATGAAACATCGTTCCTTGCACGATCTCACGAAACCCTCCAGATTTTTGAATCTGTCGTGTTCGCACCCTTGAATTTATACGGGCCTCAGTCATCTTGAATTAAGGCTTTTGCACTCTTCAGCCGCAGAGAATTGAAGGAAAATCCCGACATAATGGATGGTATTAACGAAAAAAAAGTAAATGCCTTTACTTCCCGTCCTGCTGTACAAATGCATAAGAGAGTCCTGTACAAAACTGAAGTAAAGCAGTTACTTGACTTCATTTATACCACACAATTTCTTGTCTAGGGACCTTTATTCCCAAAGCTCTCCTAACTTTCCGGAATGCGTAGACCATTGTTTATTTATGAGCAACCAATTTCAGCCATCAGCCATCAGCCTAACAAAGGATTTTGCGTACCCTTACAAAGTTACGGGAACTTTTTGGATAAGGTCCCAGATTAAAACAGCTACTGCCAAAAACGTACATGTACACGGCGGTTTTGCAGACATCCAGTTTAATTATGTGCTGGCTGTAGTTCGCTTCAGTATGAAAAAAAATGTGAAAACTCATACCAGCTGCTTACAACATAACATCGAAAAAAATCAAAAGTAATGAAATTTTCCAACTGTATACTGTACATGTATGTTTAAAACATCTGCGGTAAAAAAGGATTCCTCGTGTATTAATTAACAGTCCTTCAAGTAATAAATACGTCTACTTCTTAATGAATACAGTCACAGTTACCACTCTGTAGGTGGAGTAATCGTAATAAAGTGAGATGTCCGAAAAATACGTATTATGTACGTGTATAGTACTGTAGTGACATCCGTGGTCTATTCAGGTAGTCATGGCCTGGACGAAAAATATAGTATGACATAAAATAAAATGGTGTTATATATTTTTGCCTGGAGGTATTTGGATCTATGCAAGTTTCGCCAGAAAGAGTGTGGGTTGTCGTACATTGTATTTTTAGAAAATATACATTGCAAAACATAGGCCTATACGCGATAACGTTGATTTACACATGCAGTGGGCCTATAGGCACATGTTCCAATCATATATGATTTAAAGCCCGACAGTACATGTATATGCATTAGGTTTCTATCTCGCGACGGCCGACGTAACCTTTGACTTCAGGCAACGTGGTAGGCCTATACATGTATGTATACCAAATCTATCTATATGAAAGATCTAAGTTACCAATTAGGCATTTTGAGTGTTGCTACACATAGAAGAATGAGTTGAAGCTGTTACCTTACCTGATGAAGGGTTAGTCAAGCTATAACAGCACGTTGAACTTCTCAAGTGATGAAGGTACATGTATGGCGGCCATTTTTGTTTCGACATAGTATCAGTCCAGCCTCGGTGTTATCTCTGGCTACATATAGGTTGGACAGGACACCAGTCTTATCAAGGTGGGGAGGGAGAAAGAGTCATCTAAGGCATACAGTCGGGCTTTAATTCCACCTTTGTGCATCTTGTACCATTATGGGTTCACGTTGCTACGGCTGCCTTCGTACCGTAGGCCTTGAGAGTCAGGATGCCTCTGTAGCTCAGCCTTATCGCCTGTAGGAACGAGTACATACAGGGTGCATTGTGTGCAGCATCTATACGGGATTGCACAGACTCACGAACTAAAGCGTCACCCATTGCTTGATGATGAGCATCACCCATTGCCTGAACAAAGGAATTGGTGCTTGTCCTTTAAATATCCTCATTACGTATGATACACCGACCATCGTCGGGATGATTTTCTCCTTTATTGGTGAACTACCACCACGCATTATAGACTTATTCTCTGATTCACTCTCACATNGAACTTACATGTAGATGAAAAATTCTGCACAGAAACAACTAGGCCTATTCGCGGAGGTCTCGAAAATTTCCTTTACGTCTTTACATGTATCTCCTATACTGCATTTTTAGAATGCGAATTTTTTTCGCTGTTACATGATGCAGAAATAGGAAATCATCATACAGCAATTACATGTAATTAATTGCATCGTCTACCTTCTTGAGGTAATTACGTATATCCATACGTAATTTGGGAGGTTGAGATCAGCGACTAGCACGGATCCTATACGTATACGGATAGAATTCTGTGCAACGAGGACAAATTTTGTATACATTTCGATCCGTATACGTATAAGGATCCGTGATAAGTCGCTGATCTCAACCTCCCTATTATCGCATACCTTAAACATTCTCTGAGTTACATGTACAATCCTTTCAAAAGGGCATAATCCTTCATCCCACGGAAATGTCCCTCGTCGGATGCAAGGGCTGCCATAGTACGTAGTTACATGTCAACATCGTTTTTTTGGACAAATACATGTAGACATCTTGTGGTTATCTAAGTTCCTTCACTTAACGATGACCGATCCAAGGATAAGCTTTTCCAACTAGCTCATGGAAGGAGTAACATAGGTTGATGTGATATAGATGCTGATAAAAAACCGTACAAATCTCTGGTTGTTACTGAGGGAATGTGACGAAACGATATTAATGGTTGAGGATCTATTGGAAAGAAATGCGGTGGCGTCGAATTGAGAAGAGGGTCTGTGTCTTTCTCCATGGCCTACTACTCTACGTGTCCGGATGCATACAAATTCAAATTCAAATTCAA
Source organism: Notospermus geniculatus (assembly GCA_002633025.1). Classification (NCBI taxonomy): domain Eukaryota; kingdom Metazoa; phylum Nemertea; class Pilidiophora; order Heteronemertea; family Lineidae; genus Notospermus; species Notospermus geniculatus. Next base: position 270,877 of record NMRB01000421.1, on the reverse strand, counting down.
ATTCGGAGCCAAATTCAAATTCAAATTCAAATTCAAATTCATGTATGTACTTTTGTTGGGCGATACGATACGTGAAATCATTCCCTTTCCTCGCTACCTGTTTCAAAACAGCCTATAGAGGCAATGATGTCGCCTATTACCACTTGATCAGATGCTAACGTTTACCATCCTCGCACGCTTTAATCACCGAGAAATTGCCGCGAATCTGATTTCGCGATTTTCCAATCGTTCATCGAATCATCGTGTTTGGCTTAAACGCCTGTGTAATTGAATCAATGAGAAAATAGGCAATGATGAAAGCCGCAATTTGGCGTAATTTGGTCACATAACAACATTCGCTTTGTACCAATGGCCGTCTCTATAGAGAAGATTCGCGAGTTGTAACCAATTGGATTGGGAATAGAGATTGTTTGTCATTTTCTCTCCATTGGTAGTTTAAGTGGTTGATGTTGAAATTATCCTGTTAGAGATAACGCGAATATCGGCGGAATCCAATTACATGCAGTTATAGGCTACAAAAGAGACAGTACTGAGATCAGAAGAAGGGAGCATGAGGGTTCCAGTACCAATCCCTTGAGGGATCAATAGACCCTTAAAAATGGCTGCTGGTTTCTTGACCATCTGCTCCGGATGGCGAATCCGACTGTCACTGTGTTTGCTTACGGGGTGTCCCGAAAAATGTCACCTGCTCATTTTAGGCTGCAATCACATAGAGCTACACGCTACAAGGGCACGCCGGTTAACAATGGTTTCACAAAGGGCTTGCGATGTGAACACATTGTTAACCGGTGTATCCGTGTAGCGTGTAGCTCTATGTGATTGCAGCCTTAGGTTGTGCGAAAGCGTAGAGCTACACGTTACATGGACACGCCGGTTAACAATGGTTTCACAAAAGGTTCGCGAAGCCTTTCTTAATCGGCGTGTCCGTGTAGCGTGTAGCTCTTACAAAAACGTATTCGCAGCCTTAGTCACGATTCGCAGATGTTTTTTTTCGACAAGGAACGTAGGCCTAGCCCTAAGACCACGTGCAGAAAGTGATACGTGCACCATGAAAGCCAGTACTTTTAGTAGAAGGTTGCCGCTCTGTTTTTCCGTTTGCACGGAGTCCTCATATCCAATCAAGGCACTGTATAAAAGTACTTCTGCGGGTGGCTGGCTATGCATGCATGTACGTAGGCCTACTGTGACGTCGTAACGGTTGCGATACACACACACTCACTCTCTCTGACGACGCGGGGGGGGTCGTTCGTAAAAAGTCCCTTTTTACTTCAATCTTCTCGATATAATAATTCTTTCTACCTTCATTTGAGTGCTCTGTTGACTACTCTTTACGGTTATTGCATTTCTTTAGTATTATTCTATCTCTGCCTTTCGTATTTACGTAGAAATCATTGTTCAATTCAAATTTTCCGCCATGAAAACTATCGTGACGTCAACGTGACAAAGGTCAAGCGGTGACCTTGGAAGAGCGGCTGCTGGTTTTGTGGTGCAAACAAGACGTCCTTTCTCTGTGTTTTCGGTTGAAAATCTTTGCTAATACAAAATGCCACTCGCTCCTATTGACGACAAGGCGGCCGCCACACCTCCTGAGGTGAAACAACAGAGTAAACCTATTCCGAAAGGCATTAAATTCTTGTTTGGAGGCAGTGCAGGGTGAGTTCCAAAAATCAGCTGTGTGCAAAATGTACAGTGTCGCTGTGCATTGATTCATGTACATTTTGCACTGTCAACTCATGCATGCATGAACTGACATGACTGAACTCATGAACTATACTACATACACTATAGATCGATGGCGTTGATTGCGGACCATGTTTACATGATTTGACCAGGGTAACCTCTTTTTAACGGGCCGCCCTGAATTTCTTTCTGGCGGGATGGCTTAACAAAGCACATCAGTGTGTAACCCAGCGCTTCTAGATCAAAATGGATGTTAGTAGGGTGATGGAACCTATTATCGGCCCAGAGGTATTATCGGCCCCCTGCTAATTTTTCTAAATATAGCTTCCAGGTCAGGGGCGACTCCTGTGCTGTTCTAGAGTGGAATAATACTTAGGGTGCCGATAATAGGTTCCTTTACCCTATATAGGCCTATCACTACCTGGCTGTGTCTTTGCGTGACTGCCGTGGAAACAAAAAATTCGCACTTCTATGTTTACATAAAAACGTGGAATCATCATGACGTCACCCCGTGACGTTGCTTTGGCATGCCTGGATGTACAGGCCGACACTACGCTCACGCTGTGACGTGACGTCATGACGTCACTCGCTGTGGAAAGTCACGGCCGAATTTTACACGTGGGGAGTTGTTTCATGTGGCAAAACTCATATATTTCACTGACTTGAAAGCAGATTTTCTCTAGAATTTCGCTACTTTGGTAAAATAGGGAATATCTTCTCCCAGATACATGAAAAATAAAAGCAGTTTCTTTACAAATAAGTTTCGAAATAGAGGTGTCATTTGGTGTTGTCATTTTTCACGGAGATGGTCCGCAATCAATGACGTTTATCTATAGTGTAGTCTAGCCCGAGTTAGTAGGCCTAGGGCCTACACTGTGTGTATTTTTGTGTAGGGCCAGTTCTGGATTACAGATCCGTGAGTGTGTGCCGTGTTGATTGTTGTTGATTGTTGGGGACCACTGCACTGGCATGGCCCCACTGCGTCAAAAGGACGACGTCATGTCATGTCAGCGGCGCCTACATCTACGACATACCGGTAACTCTGTTGGCGTGAAATTGCAAACTTTTGAGGCTCAAATGATTGAATTCCATGGTGATTGCGGCCAGGTGGTCCCTAGCCTAAGTCTATTTTTAACTGCTTAGATAGGCCTAGGGTAAAAGTGGGAGTACCCGGACACCTAAACATTTTCCGGTCTAGAAAAAATGCACTACGCATGCCTGAGAGGTGAACTGATGGCTGAGAATGAAAGATTGCTCAATCAGCCTCACTTTGAAACTGGGTTTGGGTCAAGCCACTTCTTGTTAGGGGTGTGAAGGTCATTTTTCGGAAAACGACCCCTCTGTTAGTTCCCGGACAGCAAGTTTTGGAATACGATTTACAGCAGGTAAGAACTATAATATTCCAGATGTTAAGACTGAAAGAGGATGCAAAAAGAAACATAACTTGCCACCCCTCAATCAAAGTGGTAGCGCCCAGCAGCATGGTGTCCGGGAACTCCCCGGCAAAATTATCACTCTCGGAGACTTTCCTCAAAAAAGCATCAAAATCGATGATAACTGTTGGATGACGGTTTGAACATGCTTGAGGGGTGATTTGTCTGAATGCGAACATACTTTAATAATTTTTTTCACCACAAAAATCTACTTTCCTTTGAAGTATGAATGTTTTTGGGCGTTTGTCCGGGTTCTGAAAGCGTCCGGGTACTCCCACTTTTACCCTAGACATTTAAAAACTAGGCCTATTAGCCTAGGCCTAGAGATTCTTGACTTCTCAATGGTAGTTGAAATGTTTCAAACGGATAGGCCTAGATAAGTGCGAAGCAGTCGGCCTTCAAACTGGGCACACATTTTTCCCAATTTGTAAATATGGTCCCCAACTAAAATCACAGATCTGTAGTAAATAGTTAGTAAGCCTAGGCGTAGGCCTAGATAGTAGATGGTCTGACGTGACAGCAGAAGATCAGATCAGATGAGATAGGCCTAGTAGATTGATGGCTAGGGCCTACCGTCGGTAGCTCAGGCTCAGCACTCGATCAAGTCCAACTCCAAGACAGCAGCAGGGGCTGGGCCGCGGGCAGGTCAGTCAGGTGATCGCGGTTCACCACTTTTTGACGTCACATTTTGGGCCTGATTTTTGTCACTTACGGTAGGCCTATCTTTGACCCACGGCAATTACGTATTTAATAGGCCTAGCCTAGCCTAATAAATGAAATCGAAACAAAAACGCAGCATGTTTGACTTGTGTTGTGTATCCTTGTTTATCCTATGTGACCTTGGAACCCATTGTTGTTACAACAAACAACCCAATGCCAGGGCATGATGATGATGTAGGCCTAGGCCTACCAGAGTGGAGTAGGCCTATGAGTATTAGCATGATGAGAGAGGGGGTCTATCAGCCTGGCACCCCATCCATGATTTAATATCAACACCATCACTGAACCTTGCCATGTGAACAGGTGAAAGTTAGTTCTGCTGGACAAAAACATTCTCTCCCAATTTCAGAATGGCGGCGACCTGTTTTGTACAACCTCTTGATTTGGTGAAGAATCGTATGCAGTTGAGTGGTATGTATTAGTATTGCTTTTAATACAAGACAAAATTGACAATCAGGGTCCCCGCCAGAGGGTACTTTGGGTACAAATATAGTACCCTAAAGAAATTTGAGGGTACGATATAGTACCCTGAAAAAATCACTTCAGTAATGTTTTTCTTAAATTCGTTACATTTCAAATGCAACTTTCATGCAGAAGGAAGACTAATTTTGCATTCTGGAGTGTAAAAAATGACTCTGCAGGCCATTAGACCACACTTTTTAGCTCACCGGGGTGAGCTATTACGATGGTGAAGCGTCCGTCGTCGTCGTGTTCCGTTAGCAGGGCACGTTTCGTAACCGCTGGGGCTATGGATCTGAAACTTGGTACATACATAGCCCTAGGTCAGATGACCCATGACACCAAGTTTCGGTCCGATTCGATTGTTGGCTTGGCCACCAGGTGGCCAAAACCAAAAACACAAAAAGTGCAATAACTCCTGAACTAATGACTGGATCATCTCCAAATTTTTATCATAGGTGTATCTAATGAGGATACATGACATATATAACGAGTTTTTGATTTGACCTACTTTTCAAGGTCACAGAGGTCAAAGTTCGACAAAAGTGACGAACCTCTCACAGTTTGTTATTATTTCACCGAGCGACTTCATATTTTGCATAAACATGCATTGGAGGGGTACCTTTAAAAATACCAAGTTTCGGCCCGATTGGACATCCAGTATGGCCGCCAGGTGGCGTAACCTGAAAATCAAGTAAGTGCTATTACTCAGGAACGGCTTGACGCAGAGGGCTCAAATTTGATATTTACCTCCATCTAGATGACCTTTACATGCACGTCAAATTTCAGCCTGATTTGACTTCAAACATGGCCACCAGGTGGCGTAACCCAAAAATCATCAAAGTGCTGTAACTCAGGAACGCCTTAACCCAAAGCGCTCCAATGTGCTATGTGGACCTCTGCAGATGACCTTTATGACCATGTGAAGTTTCGGCCCGATCGGACATCCAGTATGGCCGCCAGGTGGCGTAACCCGAAAATCATCAAAGTGCTGTAACTCAGGAACGACTTGACCCAAAGCACTCCAATGTGCTATGTGGTCCCCTGCAGATGACCTTTATGTGCATGTGAAGTTCCGGCCCGATCGAACATACAATATGGCGCCAGGTGGCATTTAACCCAAAAATCATCAAAGTCCTAGCTGGGAGTGACTTGACCGAGATTGCTCATACATGTACCACTGATATGTACCTCCCTCTGTTATTGGACTATTATGTCCAACCCGGTGAGCACATGGTCCATGGACCATTTCATTTTATTTATTGGATTACGGATCCCCCTCCAGGTTTTTTGAAAATGTTGAAAAAAAATAAAATTCCCGATGGTCTTTTTGTGTTCTTGTTTTTTTCCTGCCGACCACTAGGTGCAATGTAAAAGATATTTAAATGCTGACGCCCTGTATTTTCAGGATATAGGCCCGTATGTAGGCCCTATCTCTTGTTCTACTGTTGCATCAATAAAAGGTTTTATTTCTTTTTTACCACATTTCACTTTTTTTATTCCCTCCCTCTTGAATTTCTGTGACGCATAGCACGTACCACCAGGGAAAAAAATAAAAAGTCAAAGACTTTTGTATTTTATTTTTATTTTTATTCCCTCCCCTCCTACATAGGTTTCGGCCTGAAAAATCCGTAATCCAATAAATATAAAAAGTGTGGCCTTAGTAACAGAAGAAAAAAAATTTGAAAAAAATTTTTTTTTTCAAAAAACATTTTTTTTNCCCCCCCCCCCCCAGGTCGTACCCTGGAAAAAAATCCTGACGGAAACCCTGACAATCACTAAATTAGTGTTTCATGAGAAACAACCTGATATTTCAGAAGACAGACAGTTTCATCTTGGGATGCTAAATTAAGACCATTTGGACTTTGGTGTATATTTTCATGTAATCTTATATTCATTTATAGTGAGATATCTGAGGAAATGAACATGTAAAAATCTTACTTCTTGTACTGTTAGGTGAGAAAGGTGCTGCGAAGGCACACAAGACAAGTCTACATGCGATCCGATCGATAATGAAGAGTGAGGGACTCATTGGGATGTACACAGGGTAAGTTGGCGTGGAATAGCGATTTCTGATTCTATGGCAACAAATAAATTCAGTCTGATTTACCGTCATTGTGTGTCCTACCCTCAAATGATGAAAAAGGCTGACCCAAAACAGCAATTATTTTGTGTGACCTAAATGTACATTGTTGCACTAAAGGTGGTATTAGAAGGGCAGGGAGTTGCTCCATTCTATTTTACTTGTTTTCCAAGAATGGTCCAACACTCTCAGTACCACACCCAACCATCAGGGTTCTCCACTAGTGTAACAGAACGGGCGCGGCACCCGTTCTAAAACGCAGGATTGATCTCAGCACCCGGTCTAAAAATCTGCCGCCCGGTCAAAAAAAATTGCCGCCCGGTCAAAATTATTCACTTTAAATAATACTGAGGTTTCCAAGCACCAACAGGAGCTAGATTTGTGTTCCAACATGTCAGAAATGCCGGGAAATCGCATTTCAGGGCTTCTAGATTTCAAATTTTTCTGAGGGAGGCCCCCAGACCCTCCGCTGAAGACGCGCATGCGGCAGTGGCTTACGATATCAGTAACAGTGTGACATCACCAGCGCCCGGTCTGTCTCAAACCCTGTGGAGAACCCTGCAAGCATGGCAGGCTAATGGGGACATTAGCATTATCCTCTCTGAGAGTAAACCAGAAAATCCAGCAGTGGGAGAAATAATTGCATAATGCGATAATTGCGATATGTCAGTGGCTACGCCTGCAATGGGAACGAGCCTACAACAGAGTAAACATAAGTTTCATTGCTATACCTGTTCTTATTATATGACCTATTCTTTTTCAGTTTATCAGCTGGTCTTCTCCGTCAGGCCACCTACACCACAACCAGACTTGGAATCTACACCATCCTGTTTGATATGTTCTCCTCGTAAGTAGTCACTGGTATTTATAAATTGATACAAAAAAAGTACCAGTATCTTAATATATTAGCGTAGATGATGATAAGTACAAAGAGCAAATAGATCGATGGACGGATAGAATGTTCTTGGAAGAGGACAGATACCAGATTATCTAGTCATTTTGAAAATGTGCTGGCTGCAGATGTCTTGCGAGTAGCACTAAACAATTGGCGCACGGGAGGGAGGGTGACATGACATTTTGCGTCACCCGAGGTGGTGATGGTTCCCGAGGTGAAGCCGAGGGAACCATCACCACCGAGGGTGACGCAAAGCGTCATGTCACCCGACCGACCGGGCGCCAATTGCTTTAGCACACCTCTTCTCAATGTGAACAAGTCTTATTGGAGGCAATTACAGTCAGTTTAAGGTGATAATAACAGAGATTTCGCTGATATTCGGACTCCGAATTGTGAAAATCTCCCGTCGGATCTATAGGCCTACATGACATGCATGACGTCGCATCATTTCGCCAGCGACGTCATGTTAGCGATGTCAACGACGTCAGCGACGTAATGTTGCCATCGTATCGTAATGTTACCCCCGAGGGTAACATTACGTGACGTCACGTCGATTTGCGTCGACTTGAACGTCACAGCACGGTGATTTTTTTCCATGACTGACGTAACGTCGTATTCCAGTAACGTCGCCTCCAGCGGGAGACATGACGCTCTGCGACACTGATAGAGGTGTGCTAAACTGTAATTGTACTTTTGTGGCGGAGGGATCTCAGAAGAGCCAGGTGCATACACCTCTCGAAGTTTAACCAATAAACATACCGTACTTCCTTTCATCAGAAATGTTGTCTTTCACTTTCAGAGAAGGCCGACCCCCAGGTTTCTTCACAAAGGCCGGTATCGGTATGACAGCTGGTGCTATTGGTGCATTCGTTGGGACACCAGCAGAACTGGCTCTCATCAGAATGACAGCTGACGGAAGGTGAGCTCTCTTGGCAGTAAACTTTCTTCTGTATTTCTTTCAATATTGAATCAAGAGCTGAGCACCAAATAGAGTGGAACCTATCTATTCAGGACACCTTCAGGACTGACAGATGGTGTCCTTAATTGAGAGGTGTCCTGATTATATAGAAGTCAAAATGAATAGAAATGACCAGTTTGGGACTGAACTTTGGTGCCCTTAATAGAGAGGTGTCCTCCTGGCAGAGGTGTCCGCCTAGGGAGGTTCCACTGTACAGCATTATTCGGCCTGTAGACAGTATTGGGCAAGTGAATGTACGACAGGAGGAAACCAGAGTGCCCAGAGAAAACCTTCAGCTTAGTCTCCCTCTCTATCCACGACGTAGAACGGGTCCTGACTGCGAATCGTACCCGCAACCTCAGTGACGACCATCCTCCCACAGCAGGGCTTTGGTCTCGTTCCTCTTCATACATGTACACTCCACACAAAGTTTGTGTGAGCGGATAAAGAGGAGCGAGGTAAAAACACCTGCTGTGGGAGGATGGTGGCGACAGGTGCTGATGTATGCACTGGACCACTCTGCTACTTCAATTACATATTGTTTGTGGTTTGAAATATGTCATGAATGTATTCACAATCTCTCCTTGGCAGATTACCAAAGGCAGAACAGCGAGGTTACAAAAATGTCTTCGATGCCCTCCTTCGTGTCATCAGAGAAGAAGGTGTCCTTAATTTGTGGAGGGTATGTATGTATTGAAAGTTTGGTCAGCTCTGAAAGTTTTCCTGGAAATACTTCGTAGTCACCTTTCTCTTAAGTTGTGCAGTAAGAATTCTTATGTGTTGACTCACTGTACCTAGAATGTAAATGTGACCCTCCACAGCAAAACCAACCAGTCGCATGTCGCTCAGAAGGTGAGCCCCAATGAACTAAGATGACACCAGAAGAGAATGGAAGAAATAGATTATTTCAGATTTCATAACAGACAATATTGAAAGGACAAACCTTTGGTTTCAACCTGCCAAGCTAAGAGCGACATGCGACTGGTTTTGCTGTGGAGGGTCACAAATATGCAAAGAAGAAAGTTAAGGAATGTACATGTACTTCCCTGCTGCTCATCTGATGGGACCACATGTTCTATTACAGGGTTGTGGGCCTACCATGACAAGAGCAGTAGTCGTCAATGCAGCTCAGCTGGCCTCATACTCACAAGCAAAACAACTGTTACTTTCTACACGTAAGTACGTTGTAATTATACCCCCGCCAACGAGTTGGTGGGGGTATACTGTTTTCCACTCGTCCGTGTGTGTGTGCGTTCGTGTGTGCGTGCGTGCGTGCGCCTTTCGGTTTCCGCTCATTTAAGGGCGAACAACTGCAGGGATTGCTTTCGTTTCGACATTGTAACCAGGAATGGACACCTAACAGTGTGATAGGCAAGAAAATTGGTTACCTTCCCAGCTAACCTGACCCCCCTGGGCTCTTGCTCTACTATTCCGTCGCCTTGAATTTATAAGCCCTACAAATTGAGGCAGATGCGTTTTTTTGTAGACACGTCGTGAAATCAACCAGCCCACTGCTTGACTCAATACGGACCAGACTAGATGCCATGTGTACACTGTTAGAAATAACAGAAGATTTTACAGAAAATCTGTGCAGCAGAGTCCCCAGCACTGGATCTGTAAAATTACAGAGTGATCTGTAAAACTACAGACTTAAATAAATGTTAACAGAGACTTGACTGGAGACTGACCAAATTATATTTTCATACGTTCTCAGAAGGCATCATAATGGGATGTCCAATGGAGTCCAACCAATACAGGAAAACATGAATCATACCATAATTAAAGAAATTATGTAAATTTACAGAAAGTGCTGGGGACTCTGCTGCAGGCACTTTCTGTAAAATTACTGCAAAATTACTACTGTAAAATTAATAATTTCTAACAGTGTAGGCATGGGCATGACAGGACATGCATCGACCACCATGACCAACGATATCGTCATGGATGGCCACATGACTTCCTGCTGTGTCACGGGTACTTCAAGAGCGCTTACAAAGAGATGAATCCGAACTGACCTATCGAGAATATGATATCAATTCCCATAAAATGTTGCTATCATTCGACATGTCAATCTAACAATAGGCCAAATAGCCATATTCCGGTGATCTTCAACCACCATCAGGCCGTTACCATATGGAGGTAATTGTCGAAACCATCGGGTACATTCTAAGCTTCATTCATAGGATTAAAGTACTCTTAAAGGGGCAGAGTTTAGGAACGTTTACAATGCTATCTCTACCATCTCATGTCCAATACCTGTGGAGCTACTATATTTGGCCATGTTGTCCCTTGTTGCCACCATATTGGGTCCAGGCTCGTCTTTTGAATTATAAGTAGGAATGAAACATCGTTCCTTGCACGATCTCACGAAAACCCCCAGATTTTTGAATCTGTCGTGTTCGCACCCTTGAATTTATACGGGCCTCAGTCATCTTGAATTAAGGCTTTTGCACTCTTCAGCCGCAGAGAATTGAAGGAAAATCCCGACATAATGGATGGTATTAACGAAAAAAAAGTAAATGCCTTTACTTCCCGTCCTGCTGTATACAAATGCGTAAGAGAGTCCTGTACAAAACTGAAGTAAAGCAGTTACTTGACTTCATTTATACCACACAATTTCTTGTCTAGGGACCTTTATTCCCAAAGCTCTCCTAACTTTCCGGAATGCGTAGACCATTGTTTATTCATGAGCAACCAATTTCAGCCATCAGCCATCAGCCTAACAAAGGATTTTCGTACCCTTACAAAGTTACGGGAACTTTTTGGATAAGGTCCCAGATTAAAACAGCTACTGCCAAAAACGTACATGTACACGGCGGTTTTGCAGATATCCAGTTTAATTATGTGCTGGCTGTAGTTCGCTTCAGTATGAAAAAAAATGTGAAAACTCATACCAGCTGCTTACAACATAACATCGAAAAAAATCAAAAGTAATGAAATTTTCCAACTGTACTGTACATGTATGTTTAAAACATCTGCGGTAAAAAAGGATTCCTCGTGTATTAATTAACAGTCCTTCAAGTAATAAATACGTCTACTTCTTTGATGAAAGTCCGAGGAGGATGGTAATGTGTGGAGCAAACACTCAAGCTAACCCAGTTACGGAGGACATATCGAAATTAATTCACTGAATGAATACAGTCACAGTTACCACTCTGTAGGTGGAGTAATCGTAATAAAGTGAGATGTCCGAAAAATACGTATTATGTACGTGTATAGTACATGTAGTGACATCCGTGGTCTATTCAGTTACATGTAGTCATGGCCTGGACGAAAAATATAGTATGACATAAAATGGTGTTATATATTTTTGCCTGGACGTATTTGGATCTATAGATGCAAGTTTCGCCAGAAAGAGTGTGGGTTGTCGTACATTGTATTTTTATAAAATATACATTGCAAAACATGGGCCTATACGCGATAACGTTGATTTACACATGCAGTGGGCCTATAGGCACATGTTCCAATCATAGATGATTTAAAGCCCGACAGTATATGCATTAGGTTTCTATCTCGTGACGGCCGACGAAACCTTTGACTAGGCAACGTGTAGGCCTATACATGTATGTATACCAAATCTATCTATATGAAAGATCTAAGTTACCAATTAGGCATTTTGAGTGTTGCTACACATAGAAGAATGAGTTGAAGCATGCTACCTTACCTGATGAAGGGTTAGTCAAGCTATAACAGCACGTTGAACTTCTCAAGTGATGAAGCTACATGTATGGCGGCCATTTTTGTTTCGACATAGTATCAGTCCAGCCTCGGTGTTATCACTGGCTACATATAGGTTGGACAGGACACTAGTCTTATCAAGGTGGGGAGGGAGAAAGAGTCATCTAAGGCATACAGTCGGGCTTTAATTCCACCTTTGTACATCTTGTACCATTATGGGTTCACATTGCTACGGCCGCCTTCGTACCGTAGGCCTTGAGAGTCAGGATGCCTCTGTAGCTCAGCCTTATCGCCTGTAGGAACGAGTACACACAGGGTGCATTGTGTGCAGCATCTATACGGCATTGCACAGACTCACGAACTAAAGCGTCACCCATTGCCTGATGATGAGCATCACCCATTGCCTGAACAAAGGAATTGGTGCTTGTCCTTTAATATCCTCATTACGTATCAGTGATACACCGACCATCGTCGGGATGATTTTTCTCCTTTATTGGTGAACTACCACCACGCATTATAGACTTATTCTCTGATTCACTCTCACATGCCCGTCTTGCCTAGATTGATGTAATCAAGACAAATTTGTCAATCCGAGAAACCCAATATCGGGGGAGCAAATTAACAAATTGGTTTCGTCGGAATATTTGGTCGGAGCCAGGCCGTCAAGTGGTACTCGATGTTCGGTAGCTGACTCCGTAAGCTTGGCGAGATGGTGAAGACAGACTGCGTTCATGCCGTGGGCGAGAAGTGGCGTACATGCAGCGATTGGCAATGCATGATGACCAACTTGTCCGTGAATTACAAAATGGCCATCTCGGTTAGCACACCAATTACAAATCAGACGGAAACACCGAATCACCATCTGAGGCGTCGACAAGATCGCTGTCTATTACGCAGGAGGAATCGGCTGGCAAAAAGTTTTATAGGCTGTTTCAAATTTGTTGGACAGAGCATATGAAAATCAGCTTGCCTGCCAAAGGATGTACAGAGACAGATGTTTCATTCGTAACCCAACCCGCTGACCAAACTTTGGTCATGACACAACCTAAACCCAATGGATTAGTTGACACTATTCACCGCCGGAAAAAAATAAAAAATAAATAAAAATTAAAAAAATAAGTTCAAAAATAAAAAAATAAAAATAAAAAACTTCGTTGAAAAAATGCAAAGAATGATAAACTAAAATTTACTAGATTTCGACAACTCGCAGCCAATCTTCCGATCGATACATCAGCTCTTGAAAATGACATTAGTACAAACAGAGAGCTTTCAAAAGTTTGAACGAGGCATAAAATTGATAGAAATATCACATTGGAATTAAATGAAAAGAGTCTGACGAGTTTCAATTTCCTCCGAATGCCCAAGAGCGATTTTGTGTAACTCGCGAAACGATCCGAAAGCGTTGATGATTAATGCTTATTGTAACACCAATAGGCGAAGAGTGACATTTTAATTTGATATTACTAATTCCGATATGTTCAGGCGTCTTAATTAAATTTTCTATCTCAACTTGCGCGGATGTTGAAGAATGTACTTCAGTGGCAATTCATGATGGGTGGAGTGGTGAGTCGGTGGTTTTGTATGAGAAGAGGAGACTCGTCCGCGTTAGACTTATAGAAGCAGTTGAATACATGCACAGCACGTACATTTACATGTATACATTTACCAATGCAATTGATTGGAAGGGAATTGCAAGGCACGTGATTTTAATTTTTAATGAAACTTCAATTAAAACGGCTGCCCGAACAAATGTTTTCCCAAATAAATGAACCCACTACTTCCCTAATGGCGAACTTACATGTAGATGAAAAATTCTGCACAGAAACAACTAGGCCTATTCGCGGAGGTCTCGAAAATTTCCTTTACGTCTTTACATGTATCTCCTATACTGCATTTTTAGAATGCGAATTTTTTTCGCTGTTACATGATGCAGAAATAGGAAATCATCATACAGCAATTACATGTAATTAATTGCATCGTCTACCTTCTTGAGGTAATTACGTATATCCATACGTAATTTGGGAGGTTGAGATCAGCGACTAGCACGGATCCTATACGTATACGGATAGAATTCTGTGCAACGAGGACAAATTTTGTATACATTTCGATCCGTATACGTATAAGGATCCGTGATAAGTCGCTGATCTCAACCTCCCTATTATCGCATACCTTAAACATTCTCTGAGTTACATGTACAATCCTTTCAAAAGGGCATAATCCTTCATCCCACGGAAATGTCCCTCGTCGGATGCAAGGGCTGCCATAGTACGTAGTTACATGTCAACATCGTTTTTTTGGACAAATACATGTAGACATCTTGTGGTTATCTAAGTTCCTTCACTTAACGATGACCGATCCAAGGATAAGCTTTTCCAACTAGCTCATGGAAGGAGTAACATAGGTTGATGTGATATAGATGCTGATAAAAAACCGTACAAATCTCTGGTTGTTACTGAGGGAATGTGACGAAACGATATTAATGGTTGAGGATCTATTGGAAAGAAATGCGGTGGCGTCGAATTGAGAAGAGGGTCTGTGTCTTTCTCCATGGCCTACTACTCTACGTGTCCGGATGCATACAAATTCAAATTCAAATTCAAATTCGGAGCCAAATTCAAATTCAAATTCAAATTCAAATTCATGTATGTACTTTTGTTGGGCGATACGATACGTGAAATCATTCCCTTTCCTCGCTACCTGTTTCAAAACAGCCTATAGAGGCAATGATGTCGCCTATTACCACTTGATCAGATGCTAACGTTTCCAGTACCAATCCCTTGAGGGATCAATAGACCCTTAAAAATGGCTGCTGGTTTCTTGACCATCTGCTCCGGATGGCGAATCCGACTGTCACGGTGTTTGCTTACGGGGTGTCCCGAAAAATGTCACCTGCTCCTTTTAGGCTGCAATCACATAGAGCTACACGCTACACGGGCACGCCGGTTAACAACGGTTTCACACAGGGCTTGCGACTGTGAAGCCATTGTTAACCGGTGTATCCGTGTAGCGTGTAGCTCTATGTGATTGCAGCCTTAGGCTGTGCGAAAACGTAGAGCTACACGTTACATGGACACGCCGGTTAACAATAGTTTCACAAAAGGTTTGCGTAACCTTTGTTAATCGGCGTGTCCGTGTAGCGTGTAGCTCTTACAAGAAGGACCCCGGCCTTTAGTCACGATTCGCAGATGTTTTTTTCGACAAGGAATGTAGGCCTAACCCTAAGACCACGTGCAGAAAGTGATACGTCCACCATGAAACAGAGACTACGCCAGCCTGACAAGGCATCAGGAAAATTGAAAGCCAGTACTTTTAGTAGAAGGTTGCCGCTCTGTTTTTCCGTTTGCACGGAGTCCTCATATCCAATCAAGGCACTGTATAAAAGTACTCGTTATTGTTGGTATACGTGCCACTTTAGAGTTCCTCGCCACTTCATTTATTATTGCTTTCTTTATAAGAAATATTGCTCTGTAAGTGAATTCATAATAGATGTTTACTTTTGATTTTGATATAGTCTTGCGCACACAAGTGAACAACGCTTCGGGGTATTGTGTCGAGAACAAAATACATGTTCTATGGGAAATAACACGGGACGCAAACATTTATAATTTAAAATTAATAGTTCATAAAATTTCATAGCGGGAGGGAAGACGTGGCGAAAAAAAAATCATAAAATCATCAGACAATTTTAAGAGAGATCTGGAGTAGGTGTTGATATATTGTTTACCACTTCTGCCGAATGCTGTCATTTTCAAATTCAATAAAATTTCACTTTCTCATGCAATTTGACAGCGCTGTAGCCTTTCGGTTGCCGCTGTTGAGACGATTTCATTAGAAAGTGCAACTTTACACCGCACGCTCGCAAACCGTGAGTGTAATCATGTTTTGATGCTCGGATAATTTGATGTGAAAAACGAATTTACAAACAGGAGTGCCGCTCGCATGGCCTTATACAGGCTTTATTTGATTGCTAAATTAGGTTTGATATCGGTATGCTCAGCTGAAATTAATTTTGATTGGGCATGGAAATTAGAATTTGCGGCATGGGCACGGCTACGAGCCGCGGTTAATATTCCCTTGGCTGTTTTTGACGCATCCTGCCTCGCCTTCGCGGCCAGCCAAGCTTTTGTCTCCTCTAATTGTGGAGAGCGGCGAACGACATTAAATATTTGCCCATCCTCAGATATGAATTTCCCCCTCATTATCTCGTCTCGCGATATAACTTCAAGTGCGCCAAGGCAATTTTGACGAAATTCGTAATTTGAAGAAAATTGCGGACTTGAAGCGTTCGTCAATATTGTCACAACATACGGATCTCAAGTCATTATTCAATATTCATCCGTGTCTCGAACAGTCTCATCGCTCGCCAGATATTATTAGGTATGTTTAAATACACTTAGAAATTATTCACTTACTCAAAGTCTTCTGGTGGCAGCATGAGTAACGTCATCTCCCGTTCAATTATTAAGTTTTGCTAATCAAACAGGCGAAATAGGAGCTGTCAGCGAGTTGACCACTAGGTGTCACTAGGGCCCAATTCAATGCATCTAGCGGACCCAGTCATTATCGATCGAGCAGCGATCATAATAGATTTCCTGTACATTTGGTCCGCTAAGACTGTGCTGCCATCTGTTAGCAATATGCGCGGCTGACTGCTCCCATTGGTTTTCTCATGGCAATGTATACACCGGTATTAAGCGAGCCCAGGGAAGCATTCCAGGCATATTAGTGTCTAATAAGGCACCGCCAAGAACGGAAGCTCCGAGATGGTAAATATCGAGAGAGCTTTGCATTTTCTTGCCGCGATTTAATCACCGACCCTCTCATCTCACGATAGGCAAACATCCTCATCACGGCAGAGAGAAGCTGCCTTCACAACAGTGAAAAGAAAAGAGAAAAGAAAAAGAAAGTAAGAAAAAAGAAAAAAACTAAAAAGGACTACCGGGATTCGAACCCGCGACCTTAGGGTTACAATCCGCTCCATCTTTCCACTGCGCCAGTCAGCCGACTGAAGATTAGGCGTGTGAATAATCACTTCGTTGTTTATTACGCCTCGTGCATAAATTATCGTAATGCATCCTCATTATGAACCTCGCGTTTTCATTGGTTAGAATCTGCTGTGTAAGCAGTGCGAGAACTACTATTTTCACAGCAACTTGCTGTGCAAATAGTCACGGCGTTAAATGTATTTCTACTGATGGTCAGTCAGTCGATTGACCACCAGTGGAATATAAGCTTTAGATCTACTGTTATACATGTATGTCGCTAAGTACATGTACATGTAGGCGTAAGGCTTATAAAGCTGGTTCATACCAAATCCACTTTCAATCTGAATTCCTCAATTCCGATCGAGGAATTCGTTCGACTCAATCCGGATTGAAACGCCTATTCACATTACAGTTTGATTGGGTTTGAATTTCAATCCGCTTCGTCCAAACCGGTTCCCACTGCATCACTTGAACCTGGTTGAAACGAGGCCCACACGATAAAATGGAACTACATGTACGTCACTATCTATCGACTGCGCATGTGGTTCCCATTCTTATGATGTGATGTACACTGTGAGTAGGCCTACTTGTCGGCCACTGAAGAAATGCCCATTCGTTGAGTCCAATACTTAGACCTGGATTCAGCAAGTGGCGTACATAGGCCTACATGTATCAAAAATGGTATTCCTATGACCTGATCAGTTCCCTCGATGATCTATCACTGGTCAGAGATAGAGGAATCTGCTCAGATCGTCAGGTCATCCGCCCTGTCCATTTGCACCACTTGAATCGATATCGAGAACCAGGTTGAATCTCCCTCAGACTCCCTAATCTCAACTTGTCCCTAAGTCCTGGACGTATTTTTTTCTTGAATTCCGAACATTCTTTGCCGTGCGCTTAGAAACACCTCAAATTCCTCCAAATTAAACCGTTACCGTGCGGAAACACGTGTTCAAAGAATACACTAAGTCTTAATTCTCTCATTAGTGACTGACACAAATAAAAGGATTTCACCTTTATTCACCCATTTTGCAATTTAGACCATTTTATCCCTTTCCCTGACCAGCAGACAACGACCCAGTTGGTGTCACAGCATGATCATCAAATCACGTGAAACAAAAATTTGCCAGTACCTAAAGGACCAACTTTTATCCATGATTTAGTAGCAATTAGGGCCATGAGATCACTGGGGGTTGTCTATCCCTTATCCTGATTATTTCTGGTGCGTCGACCCCCTTAAGAAATCCCTTCCTGCTGATAGAAACAGAAATCCTGTGAGTGCAAACTAGATTACCTACAGCAAATCAAGGTTATTTTTGCCATGAATCCGTACAGACAGCAGGAGGGGATGTTTTAACAATTTGTTAGTTAGGAATTCTTTGAATGTGAATTAAAGCAAATTGAAGAATCGGAATTATCAGCGGGATGACAGTCCGAGAATTCCTGTGCGATTAATTACGCCATATGATGGCTCTAATGCCGCAGAAAAAGACAGAAAAGGAAACTTTTGACCAGACGTCACCAGATTCTTATAAGTGTTGACATTCATTCATACATATGTCATACATGTAGCTAAGCAGATTGGATTTTTGTGTAAATCCAGGATTTTATTTAGTGGACAATGGTTGTTACTTAGATCATTTCTAATCGGATCAGTTAGCCGAAAGAGTATTCTATGGTACAATGACTGTCATTGACCATATGTACGTAAACTCTGAACCATCTAAGTAAACACCATTGGGTAAGGTCATACAAGCATTCAAATGAATAACCCCCGTGATGAATAGGACATGGTTTATGTGTGTGTAAAAAATATGGCAGCTCTTTGCAGTTATGCACTGTTGATGATAGACAAGAGAAACTAAGGGACGTAATGTGCCTCCTTGTCGAACAAGCAGGTCCAAAACAAAAGAATGAAAAAGGCATTCTTAGGTAGGCTAATGGTGTATATTTCACAATGAGTAAAGTGTCGGTGATTGAAAATCTTTATAATACATTTACATGTATCTTCGCGTACATTTGTAGTATTAGTTACACTCTTTTCTTTTTTTGCGAATATCGGAGACGACTTTACTTATACTATCATTTGTGTGTCGTTTTTTTTGTGCTGTACATGTATTTTGGATATCTTTTCTTTTTTCAGAGGTTCAGAAAATTAGCAGTCACGACATGAAGTCGATTTTCCTGGCCGGTGATGACGGAGGTCAACGAAAAACGAGATGTCGCAGCACTCATAACCCAACACCATCGGCTGTAAACAGATTGTACATTCTTTCTTCTTTAATTATTTGCCAAATCAACCAATTAGAGCTAATGGACCTCCAGTTGTCGCAACAGAATAACATGCCATGTTTCTCTACCAAAACGAATCGTCAAATAAAAGAGTGGCTTTGAATTGGCTCTATCGTATCATGTTGCCAAAACGGTTGCATTTTTCACGTGAATTCGTTATCTGGTTTCTTTGCACTGGGATCAGAGATGGAACGCTATTCAAGCAATGTTATCACTGCCTTTAGGCCGATAAAAGCGGAGGAGTTTGGGAGTATTTTTCTAAATCTAAGAGCCACATGGAACACGCCTGTGTAACCTTTGGTCAGCATTCCAGGCGGAAATCTGAAATGGGCATCGTGGTTGGCTGGGACCAGCAGATTCAAAGGCACGTATTCGATACCTACTTACATGACTTTAATATGTACTTGTACGAGGGGGCAATTTGCGAGGCCAGAACGTTGTGCAAATCAAATGAAAGCGGTTAACAAGGGTAAACCATTCAGAATTGAAACCGTTAACTTTTCAAAGCCTTTATAATAGTTGGACAAGCAACATTCTGGTCAATTAGGACAGCATGTGAAAAGTAAAATTTCGTAAAAGATTTATAATTGATTACGGACAAAACGTTATTGAAAGCGAGGCGTCATAGAGTGTATCGCGGTTTAAAAATCGCAAGTTTTCTGACAGAAGTGCACAGACCCCCAACTGCTCTATTGAAGTTGGCAACTTAGTTGGGTGTTTCTTGTGCTCCTATTGACTGCCTTTGAAATTATTCACCATTCAATCATATCATTATTAAATGATTATTTGTGCAGACCCCGGGTTCTGGTATATATCTAATGAAGTTCTCTGTCTGTCAAACATACCTCTTTTTCACGGGGCGTTCACACTGGGTGAATTTCGATCTCTCCGTTACCAGAAACACCTCTAACCCTATACAAGTATCTAAATATTTGTCCTATATTGCAGAATGGCTGTATTCTTCCTGCCACGGAGTGACATTGCCTTGCACCACCGGCATTGATGTCGAGTTCCACGACTGGTGTGGAACGAACCCTCTTTCTTAACTAGGATGACACCAGCTATGAAAGAACATTGTTATTAATTCATTGTCAACTGTAACCCCCGCTGACAAAATTGTCCGCCATTTCTAAGGCGAACTAGTAATTATACCCTCTTTGAATCGAGGCAGCCCACTCCAATGGATGACCCATTATTAACCACGTCATTTCAACATGGCTTTTAAATTACCGTCTTAACACGGCGAAAGGTAGTTAATTATTTTCTCCGCGAATTGATAGAAAAAAATGTCAGAAAGGTAGCGAGTAAATGACGGTTTCTGGCGATCTGCCGTCCCGTTGTGCCGACCCCGACCAGTAGAGCACAATTCATCGGGTTAGATACCTTTCACTACGATCTAGGGGTCCCCTTTGCAAGTACGTATTCATCAAACCAACTGAGCCGTACATCCGGAAAGAGTGCAACTCCAGCTCGATATTTTCGCCCCATCTCACCATCTCGGGGTCGTCTACAATAGAGTAATTAGAAGGCTCTAATTAGTTTGTGTTAGACTGAGGCCAACTTAGGAAACCTTGTTTACTTTCTTCTGTCTGGACCACGCGTACAACGAGGGATGAAGTTGAAAATAAATACCAGAGTAAAATACTTGGGCAAATATTTCTGTTGGAGGTTTTCCTTTCCTTTTATTCGCTACTCCGCTGAACAATGCCCACTAAGTGCATTTACAGTACCCTAATCTCCACAAATGGTGATACAAAAGGATACATTTTCGCCGAGGATGTGGAATTTTAATCCCCAGCTTGCCACGTGAAAGGACAATCATGAGCCCAGGCTGCCCCGGCGGAGGTGGCGATTTAGATTCATAAATGGGGTCTCTGAGATTTTCGATAGTGCAGCTGCCGCTTGTCATCGCTGCTGCTACATTGTATCCAAGACATGATGTAATTAGAAGAGGCATGTTAGCTGTCAAGGTATATAGTGCTTGAAAGACCAATGCCATCCCGAGTGGACGAAGGTCCGTTGCCAACCCCTTGAACACTGCCTACGTTCACAAAGAACCAAGTCATACACCATATAATTCAAATTTAAAACTTATCTAAAAAAAATCACAATTAAAATTTGCCTACAAAAATCAACCGCATTTTGTCGATGTATTGAATTACATAGAATGAAAAAGAATGCCACTTGAGAAGTTTGGGTAACCCTGCCCCTTTACAAACCAACTCAACAAAAGTTTTTTGAAATGACTTATTGCTCTTTCTGATGAAAAATCGTAAAGCCACATCCGCTGTAGACTAGATCTTAAAAGATACGACCAACACAAGGGAAAAATCAATTGGATTATTTGAATTATATGCGAATTTAAGTGGAAAGCTGGGTGTTTATCAGATCGTGAGAAGAAAGAAGTTGATAATGAAATGTCAAGTTAGCAAGATATCCATGAAGCCAGTGTCATTTTCACTCGTAATAACTCTGAAAGGAAGCTTGTGCAGATCCGACCCATAAATGCCATGCAGCTCTAGGACATGCCTGTTGATCACCAAGCCTTGGTTTTCCCTGTTTGCCCATTTGCGTGTCCACATTACGTTGCCCGTCGGAGAGCGCGCATCCATTTTTTCCAACTGTCGATATCTAATCCACCGACCGACAAGCATGTAAAACATTGGTTTTTATCCCTTTTGATCGGACAACGGACACGCAGATACATACATGTATACGACGCATACATGGATAACCTGCTTTTACGCGTTGCCACTTGCATGACTTGGCGTCAATTGCACAATAGCAAAGCCAGTGTCATTCTCATTCTCAGGGCTGATTTAATAGACGTTTGCTAAGCTAACCATTGGTTCCACCAAAAATAGATAGGCGTGAGAAAAATGTACAACTACATGTACATGTAAATGTACAACTAAAAGCCCCGTTTTCTACTCTATAGCGCTTACTATCCATCCAAACAGGGCTTTTTGGTGAAAATTAAATCCCGTACACTTTTCGCATGCCTATTTTGGTGGAACCAATGGTTAGCTTAGCAAACGTCTATTAAGCTTCATGTTATGAACTAGGTATAAAGTGCAGTATATTTTCACATTTTGTGAGAAAAGTCATATGGTTGACAACAGAAGATGACAAGAGAGACCAACTTGCTGCAAAATTTGCCAGATTGCCAAAGTTCAAATGGACCATTGTTGAAATGCACACATAGGTGATGTCGAAACACCTGTCGCTGCAGCAATTACAATATTCATATTACATGTACATGCACCTCCTGTCAAAATAGGCACAATTTCTATAATGATAATTTGATGAATTCGCGAAATTCAGTTTCTATTCATGATTAGCAGACGGTACTGCCATACATTTTCGGTGATTATGCATTTATTTGCTTATTAATACAATATCATATAAATATAGGGGTAAGTATTTTTATATTTACAAAGTGAACAGTTGTTAACATGGGGGAAATATTCAACTGTTGTTAATCGTCTGTTTATATGACAATAGGACACATGTTTGCGCATTCTGATACATATGTGATACATTTTTATTATCTCTCTTACATATGTTGACATTATACTTATAAATATGCAGATCTTTGGGGGAATGCCCGGTCGTTCAAATGCGAAAAGGTTCACTTCATATAAATAAGTCTCGCTGTCATTTCCAGATGACACTCACCAGTCGTTGTCTTCCTTTCCTTAGGGGCCGTCTCAAAAGTGTTTTGATGCCAAAAA
>NMRB01000421.1:151770-245134 GCA_002633025.1 Notospermus geniculatus | reverse complement strand
CAGTCTTGCTTATTTATTGCATCCTTTATTGAACAGAACCGTGTCGAAACGCCAAAGGCATGCATTCCCCAACAGCGCGTTCACCCCTCACCTCTCCTCTCTTAGAGATCCCCCCTTCATCTTCTTTGTCAAATATTCAATTACTATGATATTATCTGGCAGAACACTCTGTCAACAGCAAATGCAGCGAGCTCATAACTTAACTCCTGTTTACACAATCAATGTCTTTGGTCAGCCAAGCAATTAATGCGTCATATTAATATATTGCTGGGACTTCGCAATAAAGGAACCAATATGAAACGAAGAGGGAACACAGACCAGTGCCCAGTATAAATAGGCCATTTCCCCTGACTAACATCCTCACGATTCTCCTCATGGCCACGGAGCATTCACCGGAGATGAGACCGAGTCGGAACACGATCCGATAAAAAATCTCAGCAAACACTCTGATGGCGCGTTCATTGATTGAACCCGATACAAAGATATTTTGTCTTACTAATCAGCGTTTTATTGCAACTTAAACGGAACCCAGCCGTAGGCTAGCGTCTTATTGGTTAAGAAGTGGTAGGGGCTGAATGAGGAGAATGTCGACGTTATTAACTGAGATGGTACTGTGTACACGAGAGGAGAGAAGAGGAAGGGCAGAGATGTTCATGAATTTCTAACGCACACGGTGAAGGTCTCATTTGTCAACCTAATAATGCTGGTATCGGCAAGAGACGAGGGTGTCAGAAGAGTTCACAATAATGCACAGAGTATAATTGATGCCTTTTTCATGCCCTATTGCTAAGCATCTTTATGTTCGACGTCGCAGTATCTACATACTCAGCCATAGACGAAAGTTGCAGATTTCACTTTTCAGTTGAAATTCCCAGTATCTGTCCATCTAAATGCTGATTGACGAACTAGACACAAAATATGGGTGTGAACTGCGGATTCGAAGTCAACAACACAAGTGAGATGGATGCGCATTTCTTTCCTTGTATTTAAAGTCCTAATTGAACGTACTTTTTTACAACTTTAGAAAGTTAGTGGATATAATGCTGGTCAAGATAGCTTTTTGTTTCATTGAAAAATTCCAGCTGGTTAAAAAGTTATAACGTTTTTAATGGATTTGGTCAGAAGAGAATGTTGGGCCTAATTTGACGACGTCATTGCATGAATTTGCATAATGAGCATGCAGCTCTAGTGCTGTAATGGACTTATGCAACTATGTATGTAAGAGAATCAGGTGAGAAATTTGTCAATTAGTAAATATGTAAATGAAAATGACCTTTATCTCCACATTGGATGGCTCACATTTGATTTCATTTATCCCTGCAATGACGTCGTGCATAAATTAGCATTTTTGACCCTGGCTTGTCCCTACCTGTACGGAAAATAGCAGTGGCATTTTCACGTACATATTCCTCGATATCTGCCAAACTACTCATCAGAATTTGATAAAACAAAAAGCAAAATGTATCTATTTATGTATTCTATACACTTCAGTAATAATCTGTGTAGTCAATTTGGATGCAACTAGGACTTTAAACATCCCTGAAGGTACATGTATGATTGAAGAGCAATGATGGCCGAGTCTACCAGGACAGAATATGAGTCCTCCATACCTCGTGACTGAGTAGTTATAATGGCAATTGTGGTTTTGACCAGAACAAAGCGAGTAAAGAATAATAGTTGTCTATTTTTTACACGGTGTAAAACATTAACACGTAACGAATAAACACATACGACCATCATACAGATGCTTCCAAACAGACAACAATAGAAAATATTAAGACAGGTACGTCGAATATTAACACGATTATCCATAATTTGGCAAATTTATACGCACATGTCCCTCATTTGCACAAAGCAGGAAGGCGGCCAAAGCAGAAAGGAGCTTCCCCATTGCCCTTTTTGTTATGGTACACGGTGATGATTAAAAACAGGTGTTGTCATAAGGCATGTAAGGGCCGTCAGTTGGGGGGGGGGGTCTTTCTTTTGGCTAGCGGTCATGAGGTCCAAGGTTCGAATCCCACTGTCGGCGTGAAAAACTTGACAAGTGTCTTTTTCAACTTTGCCCAGTCCACCCGGGTGTATAAATTGGTACCGATCCGGCGGATAAGATCAGGATTGGCCGGGTGCTCAATGAGCAGTTCCTCTGTGTTCTACTGAAAGGTTTCAGGATCGACCGGGTTAAAGTGTTAACTCGGATGACACTTCTAACGTTGTTGATATCAGACTAAAAAAACCCAAACCTTCTTTAATTGTATCGTTGCATATTTACTTACATGTAGTCATAAACTCATGCCACTAGACCAGCAGTACCTTTCAGAGATGGTGATGATGAAATAAATCATCAAACTATGCATGTAAATGAAAATTTAAAAGGAAAAAAGTTCAAAATATAAATTAGGAATATTCAATAACACGATTCGTTCAGAACATGATTTCAACACACCTGTAGTTTGATTGTTATGTAAATTATTGCATTTGCAGAAATCTATATATCATACTAGATATATTAATTACTTTCACAAACTCATAATCTTTTTTATGCGCATTTCAATCTACTTGTATTTAAATGCAAAATAGGCTGCTACAGAAAAAGTTAGGTTTAGCAGACATTTACAGCCTGTACAGCTGCATCGTCATGATCATTCATGGACTAAAAGTATCATGATATAAAACCAAAAGAAAATTCATTTTGCTCCACACCATTCCTAAAGATAAATTGACCACGCGATACAACTACTCCCTTGTTCACCCCACATGTCTACATGTAAAGCAGTCTTTAGCAAAAACCTCATTTCGTCCAGTGGGAGTTCATCAGAAAGCACGACAACGTTCAGTGACAACGTGGTGACGAAAATTGCGCATGCGCATCGACCCTGCATGCTATTTTTTGCCGGGTCGATACGCATGCGTGTATTTCGTCACCACCAAGATGGCGGCCCATGATGAAAACGATGAGTGATGGTGGTATTGGAGAAAACACCACTCCTATTGATACTTTAAAGATACAAATGTCGAATTACATTGTAATGAATACGGTACCGGAAATACATGTACGGTGCATTTTAATGGTTACGCCGCCGTGAAGATGGACTGGACCCTTACAGACAACCTTTCCCGACACCACAGCTGCCCTGGCCTTAGTATCTCCTCCTAAAGACCTCGCCGGCGCTAACTGATCCCCCTTATAACCCTCATTAGCCCCTTAATCAGCGGGTTATTACTTGGCCCATCTAATTCATTATCTTGGACGATTTACCTATACATCTTGTACCATTAGCCTCATCACCTGTCACCCTTTTAGCAAACATTATGGGGGATATGCGAAATTAAATAAATGGACCTGGTGAAGGATCTGAAAATGTTCCAATATTGCTGGATCAGATGTGATTGAAACAAAGTGAGATTCCTGGTCTCAACTTGCTTAGGTTTCACATCTTTGGAAGTGTTTTTTTTCTGATGAGCTATTACATAATTACGGTATTTCAACTTTCCAAATTTTTTTGCAGAAATATGACCAACAAGATGTCCTTTCATGTGAAAAAACCGTGTTAAAATTGGCCCACTAGTATTTGAAATATTCAAGGTATCAGGTGTAGATAAACTTACGTCAATGACTGTACACTCTGAGAATCTGGAGAATCCGTACTGTGCTCCACGTTTCTTTCATCGGGCCTGAACCAAATAACCAAACAGAACCGGAATTGAGATGAGTTCAGACAATGTCAGACGACTATGAAATTGATGATTAAAGACTGATGTAATGAAGTTACTTCTGCCTTTATCAAAGCACTGTATGTCTGAAAGTGTTTCTTCACTCCAACATGCCCAAGGTAAGTTGCTGTTTTTAGAGGATCATGTGTTCGAGCATTTGGCGCGGTCACTCTGCCATAAAGTTACCAACACGCACATCCCAAATGGCAGATCGCAATTGGTGTGGCTCACCAATGACCAATTCATTTCTCCAAAATGACACACCTCGATCACTAAGTTTTGATGCTAACACCGCCATACATGTATAAAGAGCACAAATTTCCTCTCTGCAGTCACAAGAAAATATAAGTATCACAAAACGCAGACCATTATTGCATGAAGCAGCATCGCACGTCAAAAAGGCAATGTCCTAATCAAAACCCTGTCCAAGGTACAAATTCAAGAACATTTATTTTCAATAAAATTTATATGATGACCACTTGAAGTGGCATATGGAAATGCATACGACATTTTTTTTATTTCAAGAGACACGAGGTTATTTCATGATGCATATACGTGCATAATCACTAGATGTAACACTTTTTATTT
The DNA here is from genome assembly GCA_002633025.1 of Notospermus geniculatus. Classification (NCBI taxonomy): domain Eukaryota; kingdom Metazoa; phylum Nemertea; class Pilidiophora; order Heteronemertea; family Lineidae; genus Notospermus; species Notospermus geniculatus. The sequence goes on along the minus strand of NMRB01000421.1, from coordinate 240,835 downwards.
TTTCACCTCGAGTGTCAGCAATAGTTGTTGTCGATGAAAGTCAGCCATGTTCATGACACATATTACGTGCTTTATCAGCAGATGTAACATTTTCTACTTTTTCCTCTTGAGTGACAATTATAGTTGTCGATGAATGGTCATCCAAAAGTAAGTAAGGAAGCATCTTACATGTCTTGATATGCCAGAAGTCCAATTCAGTTTTGATTGTCATAGAATGTGTAATTGAGAGTTGAGGGTAAAAATGACCATTATGGCTCTTACAGACTGTTAGTACTTACTTATTTGGTGTGACGTAGCGCCGGAAAAATTCGAATGTGAGAAGGAAAATCAGCTATATGTCCCAATAGGAGCTGTCAGCGAGTTGACCACTAGGTGTCACTAGGGCCCAATTCAATGCATCTAGCGGACCCAGTCATTATCGATCGAGCAGCGATCATAATAGATTTCCTGTACATTTGGTCCGCTAAGACTGTGCTGCCATCTGTTAGCAATATGCGCGGCTGACTGCTCCTATTGCCCGTTCGACTTGTACTCTCCTCCGTGCAGCCTATTTTGAAAGTAGATGTTCATGACATTTTGGGCTCTGGAGCAAAATCTACTGGACGGATTTCAACAAAGTTTGGATAGGTAGTGAAATAGTACAGGAAAAAATATACTGGAGGAAACATGATCGATGGTGCAGTATTACAGAGTATCCTCAAACTCTTACTATTATCTTCTCCATCTTCCCTACAGTTCGATCCTAAAGGGTCAAAGAGAAACGGTGTGGGCGATGGATTGTCTGACAAAAAAACTGGGGTACTACGATCTTCAAAATGTATTTAAGCTGACTACCTATCTGATGGGCATTAGAACAAATTAACACGATCTTCGACCAATTTGTTGCATTTGAATGCATATTAAGCTTAGCAATGCCACGACCACCCTAAAAGGCCTATTACTGCCTGACAACACAATAGACCCTCGTCCGGAAAGGGATTTAAGTACAATCACTATAATAGGCAGATGTAACTTATTTGTTTGGATGTCTCTTATTTTTTACTGCCCCAATTGACAAATTATTTGGCCACTTATACTCCACCTTTAATTTTAATGGTTTAGTTCCAGTATTAGAACCTTTGAAGTATTTGTTGACAAGAACTCTATTGTCATCAATTGATTGAGATACAATGTACTTACATGTATGTATCATTCTTGTATATTCAGTTCTCATGATCTTCACAACCACGCTGGTGCTATTACATGACGTAATGCTGGAGATATTTATCTTTGAATGAGCTGAAATGAAGAATCATGTGCACGTAGGATTTGTAATTACTCGAGTTGACCGATTTTGTATTACATGTATGTGTAATGAAAATGTTGGTGGTAACCGATTTTGTACTACATGTATGTGCAATGAAAGTGTTGGTGGTAATTTCACCTCGTTTTTGAATGTGAAGCTGTTAAAGAACTGAAAAAGAAATATTTGTCAAACATTATTGCTTTATACCAAATGTCTTGAAAATTAAAAGAAGTTACATGTAAGTTACCAAAAGAAGAGTGTTTTTCAAATTATCTAACTAATTATACTGTATTTGCCAGTGTACACGTATACTTGTAGTTCTCTGCTGTCTTCTTGAAGGTGTACGGTAGTTATTATGTGCTGATGATACGGTAACCATTATGTGCTGATGATACAATCTATCTCAGAGTCTGTATTAATTGGAGATAAAACGAATAAATTGAAATTGAAATTGAAAATTGAAAATTGTATGTTGTTTTCGAGGAATGCAGTTTAGTAAACCACTGCTTACAGTCTGATGATGATAAGGAAATCAAACTTAGCCGCCAACCGAGAAGGCAAAAAGCTAACCTTGGCGAATGGTTTGATTTGACCCCTTTTAAAGATGCCGTCTTAAACAAGAAGAGGAATGTCAACGCCAGATTAGAAGGATAATTTCATTTTAACACACGTCATGTTTTTACTAGTTTCCAAACTTGTCCAAGATGACGAGATCATGTGGCACATTCCTGCGGTGCAAATCTCTGAGCATTAAGATAATTGCTTAATGATGACTTGCTTTTTTCATCATGTATTAATCAGTGTTCTTTACCTTTTGTCAGTGGTGACTGACTCGCGTCATCCAGCTTATTAAAGGTGCGGGTCTGCCTGGGTGGGCAGCGTCGCAGTGGAGGCGAAATCTCCCAAGAGGATTCCACCCAATCACCAAAGATCACTCAATCATAAGATAACTCCTATTTAAATTAAACTTAAATCCACCGGCCAATTATTTGTTATTACATAGACAATTCGTTGTGGTTTGCTAGAAAAGTGCAATGTTTTGTTAGATGCGACTCGGATGGCATAATGACCCCATAATTGATTTACACCAAATCCCTTCTCTACAATTTTTTCTTTCTTTTTCTCCAATTATTTTCGACCTTTTTATCACTCATAAGCAACCATATTCTTCTATTAAAACGTGAAGAAGTTTTGTTTGTTACCTGAGTCTAAACTTGGCACCAAAGAGACCATACTACGTATTACCGGTGGGATATAAAATCGTATCTGTGTAGACATACTATCTATGACCAGTACTGTACTGACGCGACTTGTCTTTCCTCGTCTGAGCACGAATCGGTTGGTGTGATGTCCAGAAAATATGCGGTTAATTACATATCTCCGCCAAAGACGGGAGATAATGGCCACTAATGACTATCACTGCCTTTACACTTCATTAGACAGAATTAAGTCGTTCTTCGTAACTATCCAATTTGTTCAATTTATTACACAAAACATAATTCAGTTTGGGAAACAAAAGTCCCGGCATCGGTTGGGCTAATCTAGTCATTGCCAATTTTCTCCGTGTTCGCGGAAGATTTAGCCCGACTTTGTCATTAATAAGGCGAAAATTGGCACAGAAATAGTTTACTTTTAAAAACCCCGATAGTATAATAACGTTATCCTCGAAGGTTGGTTTGTCTTCTCGGCTTCGTGGGGTGCTGCCAAGTTAAGTGAAAGATTTGACATTGCGAAGAGAAATATTTCAAAGTTTGAGCGATGTTCGTTGCTGTTAAAGCCTCACTGTATTGAATTCAGAAAGTGCTTACATCCTCCGACGTTAGTGTAATGTAAAATGTACTATGCTGTATCTGAATAGGCCTACATTAGGGCTCTGCCTTCACTTTTTTCAATGTGTGCTGAAAACTAGGGCTTGATTCTTTGAAGTACGTATCAGGCTAGCATTTTGGGGACCTTCACAAGGCTATGAGACCTATACCTGCACTCTCGTAACACTTTGAAAATATCAAAAAATTCAATACAGTGAGGCTTCAAGCTACGTGATTCGTGATTTCAATTGAGGTACATGTGGGGGGGGGGCTATAGTTTTGCAAATCTGCCGAAGAAAGAAGTCACATTTGGGGATGATCAATGGGCTAGGACGGTACCGCCGATCTGATAACACGTTTCGCACGGATTGAACCCTTCGAAAAGGGTGGTCTGTTTTGAGTAAAATGAACGTACTGAATGACAATTATTGATAATTCACCAATTAATTCTAATTTATTGTAGTTTTGAAGTTGCCGCGTTCTCAACGGGTTATCTGGCTAATTTTGCTGACAGAAGATGAACGATGAAGGGTACGAAAAAGCACTCTTATAGAGGACGTGTTCTGTAGTCATTTGATGGTCTTTACTGATAGTCATCTTTCGTTCCGGTCATTTTTGTTCAGTTGACCGGGGCTCTCAGTGTGGCCAGTTCGGACAGTAGGATGACAATAGACCCGCCAAGTAAATAATCTGTCTTTTTCTTCTTGAAGAGATTAATGCTGTGTTCAATAACCATTGAGATCTACTACGTAGATGAAGATTTAGATCTATTTAAATTTGAAAATTATTCTCGGACATTCTTTCGGCAGACAAAGAAGGATTTCTAAGGAGGACAGCAGAATCAGGTTCACACAAAGGCCTGGTGCGACAAATGTCCACTTCATCTTTCGGCCATGATGCAGGTGAGATCTTCGAAACGATCTTCCCCACTCAACGACCCTAGGAAATAAAAGGATGCCAATGGATACATAATTAATCTTTCACACGTCACTGCTCGTGATTCTGGATTCAAGATTCTGATAGGTATTTGAAGCTGAAGGGCCCTTACAAGTTTTCCCACCGCGACGCCCTGAAAAAGGGCCACATTGGACACTCACTCGAAACACGGTTGTTCATTCTTGTACTAGAGACGCTCGATGATGCGTCGCTTAAGACATGATGTTTGCGACACAATGGTAAAGCAAATGAAAGAAGGCTTGCGTCACCTCAAGTAGTGCTTCTGCACGGCTCATGGTCATGATGAGAGGGTATCAGTCCTGTTCATGGATACCCTAGAGCACAGCCAGGCATTGTTATACCACCCTAATTAAAGACCGATGGACAGCCAACAGTATTTAGCAATTTTAGCTTTGTTGTGCGAAAACGATGATTATAGTACCAAAATAAGGATGTTCATGGGTGGCCATCGGTTGACATTCATGTTAGATAACCATTTAGGGTGTTTTGGATTAGGGCCCCATATTCATAGAAGGGTATTTAAGAGGTTAAGGATGATAATTAGCGTGACGGTCTTTGTCCCTTCTTGGGCCCTGTGACATGGGGCATGCGGACCGCGTAACACCCTCGATCCTAATTAAGTGCGCGCAGTGGTCGTCGCGCTGAGTTAAAGAGCCTACGATGATTAGGAACCTTTCTCGCCAAAGTTTGGGTACAATACCTCGCAGCGGTGGCACATTTGACCAATTTACACACATTGATAGGCTCATCAGTCAATGGCAGCTGCCAAATTAAGTGTGAATGAGTAGAAACGCTTTAACCTTCTTTGACAATTAGTTGTGCAACACTGGCAAACCAAAAAGGTCCCTCGGTGTACCCGACATACCGCGATCTTCATTGCTCTCGCTGTGGGCATTGGCAAGACTGGGGAGATAGGATTTAGACTGTGGAAACGGAATCTGTGCCTGTCAGGGCCAGATCCAGGGTTTAGAAATGGGGGGGGGGCAACCTTGAGGGCGAATACCCTAATTAAAGACCGATGGACAGCCAACAGTATTTAGCAATTTTAGCTTTGTTGTGCGAAAACGATGATTATAGTACCAAAATAAGGATGATCATGGGTGGCCATCGGTTGACATTCATGTTAGATAACCATTTAGGGTGTTTTGGATTAGGGCCCCATATTCATAGAAGGGTATTTAAGAGGTTAAGGATGATAATTAGCGTGACGGTCTTTGTCCTTTCTTGGGCCCAGTGACATGGGGCATGCGGACCGCGTAACACCCTCGATCCTAATTAAGTGCGCGCAGTGGTCGTCGCGCTGAGTTAAAGAGCCTACGATGATTAGGAACCTTTCTCGCCAAAGTTTGGGTACAATACCTCGCAGCGGTGGCACATTTGACCAATTTACACACATTGATAGACTCATCAGTCAATGGCAGCTGCCAAATTAAGTGTGAATGAGTAGAAACGCTTTAACCTTCTTTGACAATTAGTTGTGCAACACTGGCAAACCAAAAAGGTCCCTCGGTGTACCCGACATACCGCGATCTTCATTGCTCTTGCTGTGGGCATTGGCAAGACAGGATTTTAGACTGTGGAAACGGAATCTGTGCCTGTTATGGCCTGTGAAGGCCATATTCCGCTGAACCAGCAGATCCGAACACGTTGGTGGTGCTCTTCGCGTGAAAAGCTGCAAAATTTCACCATGACCTCGTTCGGCTTTGTTACAGTCAGTCGTATTGACGATTCCACAAAAGAGAACGGGATGCTTATTTGAAAGTGTCTTCATGTCATGACTGTTTCGAATAAAGTGCTGAGATTCCGTAAGACCACCATTGAAATGAGACCTGGGAAGGGTTCAAAGGAAATGGAAAGGAACCAAAAGCCCTTACATGTAAAAAATGCTTTTGTTAAAAATATGGTCACCCTCTAACTTAACTGAAAAATTCCACATATCGGGACCCCTACCGACAGGAAAGAAGGGCTCCCCTTGAGAATGAGCTGGAATGACAAGTGTGACCTCTTCAGCCACACCTGGGAATCCCACTTGAAAAATGATGCACAGTTGAGATGTTTTAAGTTTTGTCCGGTTGAGGTGTGGTCTACCTCTTTTGATAATGACTCATGTAATCCTCATGTAATCGCGCAGAGTTTTTCTAGAACTCTGATCCCTTAAAACTAATTGGGTTGGTATTTTAATGTGTTATTGTATGAAGCTCGTGTCAGTGTGGGGGAAGGAAGGAGACCAGAAAAACATGAAGAACTGATAAGAAGTATCAGTAGATCCAAACACGGTAGGATTGGTCAGAAGTATTAGAAGTTCCAACATGGGTAGGATTGGTCAGAAGTTCTAACATGGGTAGGATTGGTCAGAAGATCCAACATGTGGAGGATTGGTCAAAAAATCCAACATGGGTAGCATTGGTCCGAAGATCCAACATTATATAATAAAGGATTGGTCAGAAGACCCAACCTGTGGAGGATTGGTAACAAAATCCAACGGGTAGCATTGGTAAGACGATCCAAACTTGGGTAGCATTGGTCCGAAGATCCAACATGGGAAGGATTGGTAAGAAGATCCAACATATGTGGAGGATTGGTAAAAAACTCCAACATGGGTAGCATTGGTAAGAAGATCCAAACATGGATGGCATTGGTCCGAAGATCCAACATAGGATTGGTCAGAAGATCCAACATGGGTAACATTGGTCAGAAGATCCAACATGGGCAGGATTGGTCAGCAGAACAGAAGTTCCAACGTGGGTAGAGTTGATGGGAGTCCCAAACTCCGGTGTCGTAGGATGATGGAAATGGAGGCCTCCTCCGCCAACAATACATTGAATTATGAGGAACCAATTCATTTGACTGAGTTGAAATCTACAGAGACAAAGATCCTTAATCCCGTGACAAAAGAATCCTAAACATGGGTAGGTTGATGAGAAGTACATGTATAATGGTCCACAGGAGCTGCTCTGCGATCTGTTGGTGAAGTACAGTAGGCCTACGCTGCATGTTGATCTGCACTGGCCGGCAGTAGTATTTGCAATACACCTGGTTTCACCATTGGATACTGCACTGACCCTAACCATTGATACGTCTATACCAACCTCTCTGAGTTCTACAAATCAGCGTCATGCTCGTTAGCAACGTCAACATTCTGAACTACATGTACATGTACATGTATGTAGAATTGACGTCCACAATACTGCAGGTACAGGTTGTACATGTGCAGATCAAATCTACCAGTCTGTTTGCGTCAGCATATCGAGAAACAAAGGCAAGCAAAGTTTCACTTTCAAATAATTTATCTTTATTTACAGGCTTAGTATTGGTTGAAAATGGATATACATACTTTAAGTTCGTAACCAATTTGAATTGAAGACAGTAGTGCGATTCACCCAAAGGAATAATATTGCAACGACGTGAACAATGACATTGTACAATGTATCTATATGTTAGATAGAAGGCTGAAGGTGATATACCAGACTCCTGAACAGTCGGTATATGTAAAATCAACGTTGCCACCAGAGTAAGAAACGTTTCAGTTTAGACAGGAGTGTAGCACTCGGTGTTGGACAAACCCTGCTACCAAACAAAGTCCTACGAGGAAGTACCAACTCTTCGTCAAGGGTTATCCTGGTAAATGCCAAAAGAACTTATCTCTGCACCACTGAAACTTTCTGAACTACTTACGAAAGCCCAGAATGCTCGTTCAAAATTCAATATTGAAATCTGAATTTTGAAGTGGCAATTTTCTCACTTCAAAATTCAATATTGAATTTTGAATGAGCATTCTGGGCTTTCGTACTGAACACGTCTCTCGGTGATTCCAGCCCAACAATTGCATCATATGACGTCATTGTCAGGAACTGCACAATTTTTAGATACGAGTACATGTACCTTTTGAATTGAAAGAGAATCCAATTTTTTCAACATTATCCCTGCCAATGATCAGTACCAATAAATTTGCATGCACATGTTCCGAGAACTTAAAAAATACTCCTAAATAAACCGTAGTACATTGATATGTGAAGAACAGTTAACCGAACAAAATGCAAGTTCCCTTGACGCCATTGTTACGAATACCCCATTTGTGATGACGAAACACTCAAAACGGAGCCTACAGAAATGACGTCGCAGAAATTGCCTTCATTTTCATCATAACGATATTTGAATTTGACTAGCTTCTCAGAAAATCACTTCGTGTCCATTGATATCGTGCGAATTTACAAGTGTCATTGTACTTAGTACACATAAGAAGTTCATGATTTGATCTCCGGTTTTACATTTGGTAACAGTCTTTGCTCTAGGGTGGCAGAATGTTCCTTTGCTTTTAGCATTGGTAAGACGAGCCAAACATGGGTAGCGTCCGAAGATCCAACATGGATGGCATTGGTCAGAAGATCCTACATGGCTAGCATTGGTCAGAAGATCCAACATGGGCAGGATTGGTCAGCAGAACAGAAGTTCCAACGTGGGTAGAGTTGATGGGAGTCCCAAACTCCGGTGTCGTAGGATGGTGGAAATGGAGGCCTCCTCCGCCAACAATACATTGACGGATTATGAGGAACCAATTCGTTTGACTGAGTTGAAATCTACAGAGACAAAGATCCTTAATCCCGTGACAAAATAATCCTAAACATGGGTAGGTTGATGAGAAGTACATGGTCCACAGGAGCTGCTCTGCGATCTGTTGGTAATGCACAGTACGCTGCATGTTGATCATCAGGCCGGCAATAGTATTTGCAATACACCTGGCTTCACCATTGGACACTGCACTGACCCTAACCATTGATACGACCACCTCTCTGAGATCTACAAATCAGCGTCATGCTCGTTAGCAACGTCAACATTCTGAACTACATGTACATACATGTACATGTATGTAGCATTGACGTCCACAATACTGCAGGTACAGGCCCGGGTACACGTTGTACATGTGGAGATCAAATCTACCAGTCTGTTTGCTTCAGCATATCGAGAAACAAAGGCAAGCAAAATTTCACTTTCAAATAATTTATCTTTATTTACAGGCTTAGTATTGGTTGAAAATGGGTATACATACTTTAAGTTCGTAACCAATTTGAATTGAAGACAGTAGTGCGATTCACCCAAAGAAATAATATTGCAACGACGTGAACAATGACATTGTACAATGTATCTATATTATAGATAGAAGGCTGAAGGTGATATACCAGACTCCTGAACAGTCGGTATGTAAAATCAACGTTGCCACCAGAGTAAGAAACGTTTCAGTTTAGACAGGAGTGTAGCACTCGGTGTTGGTGGACAAACCCTGGCTACCAAACAAAGTCCTACGAGGAAGTGCCAACTCTTCGTCAAGGGTTATCCTCGTAAAATGCCAGAGAATCTACGTATCTCTGCACCACTGAAAATTTCTGAACATGTCTCTTAGCGATTCCTGCCCAACAATGACGTCATTGACATGAATTGCACAATTTTTAGATACGAAAAGTACCGTTTGGATTGAAAGAAAATCCATTTTTTTCAACATTATCCCTGCCAATGATTAGTACCAACGAATTTGCATGCACATGTTCCGAGAACTTAAAAAATACTCCTAAATAAACCGTAGTACATTGATATGTGAAGAACAGTTAACCGAACAAAATGCAAGTTCCCTTGACGCCATTGTTACGAATACCCCATTTGTGATGACGAAACACTCAAAACGGAGCCTACAGAAATGGCGTCACAGAAATTGCCTTCATTTTCATCATAACGATACCCCGGTATTTGAATTTGACTAGCTTCTCAGAAAATCACTTCGTGTCCATTGATATCGTGCGAATTTACAAGTGTCATTTTACTTAGTACACATAAGAAGTTCATGATTTGATCTCCGGTTTTACATTTGGTAACAGTCTTTGCTCTAGGGTGGCAGAATGTTCCTTTGCTTTTTTAGTCTAAGTGTGTCTATACTACTACTTTTCCTGACGTCGAACGGTCCGCCTTCTCCTGGATATCTAGTTTGGGCAAGATTCAAAGGTGAGGTGCTCGACCGCGAGGCCAGGGAAGTCGGCACGTTTGGCAGAAATGCGCATGACATGGTTGGCAAATAGCTTGGTAGTGTTAGTCCTCCGAACGGCAGTTTCCCTTGAGAGTACTGCGCGGCGAGTCCACCGAGTCCGCTGTGTTGAAAAGCCAACATTGGGTTAAGTCCGGTGAGATTTTGCATACGTGCTGCCCAGAGTGGATCGGCACCCATAGGGAGGTGTAGCGGTGCCATCATCGGTGGCATTTCAGGCAGTGCTTGAATGTGATCACTTGGAATGAAGCTAGGGCTCTCGCGGCCGAGGGCTTTCTCCCGCTTACGCCATTTCGCGCGTCTGTTTTGGAACCACACCTGCAAAAGAAGAGAGGAGAGCATATTGAGTAACTTGATAAAAATAAAAGCATTCTGGAGTGAAGTTCCCATTTCTAACACTTTTCGTCGCCTTGCAGACCGCAGGAAACTGATTTTTAATTGGGTAACCTGAAATCTTAGAAGTTTTATACATTTTGTTGTATGCTTTGCTGGGATCTGAAAAAAATCGTTTGTATAATTTTCCTAGTAAGAAAATTAGAAGTCATAGTGTTTTGTTCTCATTGGTGGTCAAGTTAAACATTCACTGAGAAAGTCCACTGGCTTTTGAGTCCTTTTTTCATACATGTATGTTTTCATCATGTCATTTCATTCTTGCAGCATATGATATCACTTTCATAAAGATTCCTTCAATAAAGCTTTTTGAATGAGAATGACATAGTGCGATGACAATGGCCACTCGGGCAGGCAAAATGAACTCCAGTTGAAGCCACGAAGCTTAAGTTGGGTACTTGTTTGTAAAGCTTTTGATGTGGCAATGACAGTTTATGCCAAGTCAGAGCCATCCATGATACTTGGGCTACAGTCCCAATATCGGTATGAAAGGCCACATCATTGAGCGCCAACAAGAAAAAAACGTCCAATAGGCAATATCGCTGCGTTAATTTCTAAACCCGCCATCCCGGTTAAGGCACTCACTGATATGTTTGCGCGATCGGACAAATATTGGCCCTTGGCTAAGGCATAACCAATAACTTATCTTGACAAGTTAGAAATCAAATGATGAACTACCACTTCGCGCTGATATTGGTTGCCACCTCTCTGATGTGGTGGAAATAAATCTGCAAACACACTAAGGGGCTAAAATGCGCTGGCGGACGATATTAATTTCTTGTTGATTGCTCTAATGTGACAGTTTTAAAAAGGCGAAGCTACAGCGGTCGTGTCAAGGGTTGGCCACATAAAGTCGGTGGGGGAAGATGGGCAGTAGATCTTGTGCTGTTTGCGAAGTAATTGATGGCCCACCAGTCAGTGTTGACTCAGAAACTCGGGGTGGTATTTTGGTCGCAATAAAAGCAGATGACCACTCAACGGGGGCAATTATTGAAGATATTAAATATATATGACCAAAGACAGTGTAAGTGAAGTGCGGGCAATATTTTAGATGGTATTTGTCCTCCGCGAATCGGCATTGGTTGGCAGAGGAGTCAGTAAACATCAAATTTGAATAAGGCAGTCGAATCATTGACCCCATTTACGGCTCAATATGTGGCTAAATCGCGAGCATGGGTCTTGAGATTCCCAATTGTCAATACGCAATAGTACTTTGTTAATGTCTTGTTATATTTGTACCTGAACGTCAAAAAGGCAGTCCGTCTGAAGAAAGTTCCAAGACCGAAAAGCAGGCAACACTTTGGTAAGCCCTAGAAAAGACTGGGTTGACGCACAAGTACACGGTCGCGGCAGTGCACAACTGCAAGCTTTATCTGAAACCGACGTTGATACATATGTATTTTTGGCGCGAAGCAAGCTTTGAGCGCTTATTAGAAGTTAAAATATTTTTCTTGCCAGAAAGAAAATGCTTGAGTCCTGTCCATGGCTATGGCAATGGCAATTTTGTTTAAGGAAAATGCTCGTAATATATTTACTAAAACTACATGTACATGTATCTTTGTACAACATTTCACATTTTTTTACACTCTAGCAAGAAAAAAATAGACAACTGCTAGAAATTGATACCACTTCAACCAAGAGATCCCTAGCTCTATTATGCATCACCATAGGTCACCTATTTTGGAAGTCAAACGAGAGTCAATAATTTTTTTTCGGGATGAAAGGTATCAACATCCACACATACCCCAGACAATCTATTTCCCATGGAAATTAAAGGCTCACATTATCATCCAAAACTGTGGTGACAAAATCTTCGTATTCCAATTAAATTTTGAGTTTAAATCCTTTAATGACGCTCAATTTCCTTCGACTAATCTTATTCAAGTGTCATTGAGTCGGGTACATCCTTCTTAAGTTAATACCAATTCGTGACTATTCCTGATTGACATGTCTAAGATGATGACACTCTGGCTATTTTGCCGGATTTACATTAGAATTAGATTTCTTGTAACTTTGCAAGATAAATATATGGATTCTGAGGTATTTTCCATCTGCACTACGATCTAAATTCAAACAAGAAAAATCTAACTGATTGAGCTAGGAGTTCTTGATTTAAATCCTAGCTTGTTAGGACATGCCACATAAATTTCTTTCTGCCTTAAGTCAAATGCCAGTCAAGGCGTAAAAAGTCAAAGGCTGGGCCACCTTTAGTGCTGAAATTTCATATCCTCTTTTCACTGCAGGATTCACTGTTGTTACATAACACCATCGACTGTATTTGTCTCTGAGGTTCTGAAATCAAACTTTCAGGTATGGCTCACATGTTTGCGATACCACTGGTGCCAGAGATATTTAGACAGATTATTGACGACTTGATTGAGTAGAAGGCTTTTGAAAGGAACACAATTGATTAAGAATTTCCTTGTAGAACAGACAGTGCTAACAAATTTGACAGGCAGGGCGTCACCGCGTGTCACATCATCGCATCCTGATATAATATTATTCTAAGTCTTATAATTTCTTATTACATGCCATAACCTCATTCTCTTAGTGAGAAATCGAACGAAATATGAAAATCCTACAGCAAATACGATTAACACATATCAGCGATTTTACAAAAGGGTTATGAACATTATAATTTATCGAGTAGAAGTCATTTTTAAATGTTTACAATGACAACTCCTAATTTGTTTATAAGTACACCACAATCCTGTGTCTACTCTCATTAATCCTGGCGTAATCACACATGTCAGAAAGTTGACACTGTGTAAATTATCATTATGATAATGATCACCCAGCGACAGGATCCAACATGGCCGACACCAGCCTCGGTTTCATGCTCAACTTGATTGCGGGAAAAAAACTGAAATGATCGTCAATGGTGGCAGCAACTCCGCGAAGCCTTAAGGCCTGTCTACATGATCATAGATTTGTTCAAAACATCGTCATACATTTGTATGATGATGTCCAAGCTTGTTGTGGATTTCCGTCTACACACAATGCAGTTAAAAGTTTGAACATCACCATATGTGTTGGATGCTATTCAAGTTTGTTGGGAAAACGGTCCACACCGATCATACATTTGTCCATGAACATCATCATACAAATGTATGATGATGTTCATGGACAAATGTATGATCGTGTAGACGGGCCTTTAGGTCCTCTTTCAAAAAGAGTTTCTGGAATCACGCTGTTGGTGGTTATAGGGCCTACCTATACGCACCACAGTTTTTTTTTCAACTTCGGCCTGCAGGAATGAAACTGCCGAAGACCGTTATTGATTACATAGTATTCGACACCATTCTCGTAAAAAAATCTCAGCACGAACACTGCGAGTTTTTTTTTACCAACTTTCATTGACACTGTCTAATTGTTATCATCATTTTCTCAACTTGTATATGTTTTCAATAACTACATTGAGTAAGGCGTCGTATTGTGCAGCATATTCAAATTAAATACTCTAGTATTTCCTAACTCATATCTGAGAGCCGCATGTATACACATTTAATGAAAATTTTCATTTGTAAGCGTCATAAAAACATACTACTTCCATGTCACCCCGCATTAATAGCATGATACATCATATCAAAGGATGGATGTCAATGGTACTGAACTTCAATGAGCGGCCAAATGTTGAACATTGAAATTAGGCGTCTTTATTCAGGCGAAGTTTGAATTGATATCTAACTCGTTATGTGTACTCTCGACTCCACTCCTTACGTTCGTAATGAATTGAAATTCGCTACTTGAACTCGGCGAGAAAATATTATAAAAGATTAAACCGGGATCAATCAGACTCTGAGAATGATATACATGTACTGGCCCCTGAATATATGTTTACAGGCAGAGCCAATATGTTTTTTTACATTGTCCGGGAATGTCAATTTTAGCAAATATAGATCTATTTTTGCTTTTAGGTTTGTTACCAGCAAGTAATTATTAATTGTACCTGTATCACGATTGTTTTTTTTAATAATGAATTGCTTTAGTTTTTTTTGCACACGAAATCACTGGGCTAAAACTAGAGACCGTTCTTTTAGAAACACGGCAGGTCGGGGTGAATGGTAGTTATGTAACCTGTCCACCCTGAAATATACCATTTGGTTTCTTTTTGGCCTATTGGACTTGACTTCGTGTACGAAAAAAAGAATTCAAAAAGAACGACAACCGTGTTCATAGACGTTGATATCGCTCATGGAACGATGTGAGCATAAAAGCGTGACATTGCGTAACGAGGGAGATGAGACCACATTATGATGTAGGGCACATACTTGCAAGGAAATCACGTATATGTTGAATCGGTGTAATTTGTTTATCAAAGGAACGGACTTTACAAAGTTGGGAGCATTTCCTATCATTATGAAGGTTTAGAAAACAAATGATAAACGTAAACTTTACGACAACGTTATTTTTCATACTACTACACATTACCAAGATTTTATTTTGCATTTTCGGTACAAAAATAACGTTGCCGTTAACGTTTACGTTTATCGTTTGATTTCTAAACCTCCGTAATATTTTGAATACACGTTCACTGTTCTAGAGCTTGCTCCGTTTAGTGATTTCAGTTACACAACATCTTCAAAGAAGATGAGAATGAGAATGAGAAACCAAGTATAGTCTGCCGAGGATGGTTTCGGGCGAGAAACGAACATATTCCTTGTCCTCACAATTATTAAATCGCCTTAGTGAATTTCAATAATGTGTATGATATACCACTACTTCATAATGAAAAATTCGATCGGTTCGCGTTGGATTCTTGCTGCTTGAGGAGGCTACTTGGTTAGTCACAAGTATCGCAAATTAGGCGCGATTTCTATACATCTAACCGATACATTAACTCTCTGATTGTTTTAGTGTTTAATTTCGTTGAATCAAACCGAGTTGCATTCGTTCCGGCGCGCCTTAGTGTTTGCACTGGCTAATATTGACTGCCGTGCGGAGTGGGCACTTGAAACGAGGACAAACGTCACGGCGGCCTTTCTCGCATCCGATAGTGATTTCTTCGGGGGATGAACGCTGGTGACAGGAGTAGTCAATTATAAAGCTCATTGACATTGTTGACTAACCTAAGCCAGCGCGAAGAGGAACGTCGCGAGGACGGGTCGGCGTCGAATTAGCCGCGATCGATTTGACATTTAAAGACCGTGTCGCAGGTTCCCAGTTGGTAACATTCACCATGCACCATGCACATGCATGTGTACAGTACATTCACTTGGCGAAACGATATTGCAACATCAAAGGTGACAGCAATGGAAAACAAAGAAATCGACACTCGCAACAAGAGAATTGAGCGTCCGTTTGAACTCTGACTTCCCAGTGGATTCACAGTAGGGCGTGGAAAATTAGCCATCGTACAAACATCGTGAAAGTATCATACGATAGCAGGGGCGTCTTCTAATAGACATGGAGAGCCATTGTTCCCTGCTCTGCTACGCGAAGAGGCATCGCCTTTATTGAATTCCCAGTGCTATTATCATGCTAGCTGAGATCAAATTGGTCAATTACGACTTGTATTGCTGAAAATTGGATATTGTCGTCTTGTNTCACATCATCGCATCCTGATATAATATTATTCTAAGTCTTGTAATTTCTTATTACATGCCATAACCTCATTCTCTTAGTGAGAAATCGAACGAAATATGAAAATCCTACAGCAAATACGATTAACACATATCAGCGATTTTACAAAAGGGTTATGAACGTTATAATTTATCGAGTAGAAGTCATTTTTAAATGTTTACAATGACAACTCCTAATTTGTTTATAAGTACACCACAATCCTGTGTCTACTCTCATTAATCCTGGCGTAATCACACATGTCAGAAAGTTGACACTGTGTAAATTATCATTATGATAATGATCACCCAGCGACAGGATCCAACATGGCCGACACCAGCCTCGGTTTCATGCTCAACTTGATTGCGGGAAAAAAACTGAAATGATCGTCAATGGTGGCAGCAACTCCGCGAAGCCTTAAGGCCTGTCTACATGATCATAGATTTGTTCAAAACATCGTCATACATTTGTATGATGATGTCCAAGCTTGTTGTGGATTTCCGTCTACACACAATGCAGTTAAAAGTTTGAACATCACCATATGTGTTGGATGCTATTCAAGTTTGTTGGGAAAACGGTCCACACCGATCATACATTTGTCCATGAACATCATCATACAAATGTATGATGATGTTCATGGACAAATGTATGATCGTGTAGACGGGCCTTTAGGTCCTCTTTCAAAAAGAGTTTCTGGAATCACGCTGTTGGTGGTTATAGGGCCTACCTATACGCACCACAGTTTTTTTTTCAACTTCGGCCTGCAGGAATGAAACTGCCGAAGACCGTTATTGATTACATAGTATTCGACACCATTCTCGTAAAAAAATCTCAGCACGAACACTGCGAGTTTTTTTTTACCAACTTTCATTGACACTGTCTAATTGTTATCATCATTTTCTCAACTTGTATATGTTTTCAATAACTACATTGAGTAAGGCGTCGTATTGTGCAGCATATTCAAATTAAATACTCTAGTATTTCCTAACTCATATCTGAGAGCCGCATGTATACACATTTAATGAAAATTTTCATTTGTAAGCGTCATAAAAACATACTACTTCCATGTCACCCCGCATTAATAGCATGATACATCATATCAAAGGATGGATGTCAATGGTACTGAACTTCAATGAGCGGCCAAATGTTGAACATTGAAATTAGGCGTCTTTATTCAGGCGAAGTTTGAATTGATATCTAACTCGTTATGTGTACTCTCGACTCCACTCCTTACGTTCGTAATGAATTGAAATTCGCTACTTGAACTCGGCGAGAAAATATTATAAAAGATTAAACCGGGATCAATCAGACTCTGAGAATGATATACTGGCCTCTGAATATATGTTTACAGGCAGAGCCAATATGTTTTTTTTACATTGTCCGGGAATGTCACTTTTAGCAAAAATAGATCTATTTTTTCCTTTTAGGTTTGTTACCAGCAAGTAATTATTAATTGTACCTGTATCACGATTGTTTTTTTTAATAATGAATTGCTTTAGTTTTTTTCGTACACGACTAGAGAATCACTGGGCTAAAACTACAATTCTTTCTTTTATAAACGTGGCAGTTTGGGGTGAATTGTAGTTATGTAACAACTCTCCACCCTGAAATATACATGCACATGTACCATATTGTATTCTTTTGGCCTATTGGCCTATTGGCGTTCGAAAAAAAGAATTCAAAAAGAACGACAACCGTGTTCATAGACGTTGATGTCGCTCATGGAACGATGTGAGCATAAAAGCGTGACATTGCGTAACGAGGGAGATGATACCACATTATGATGTAGGGCACATACTTGCAAGGAAATCACGTATATGTTGAATCGGTGTAATTTGTTTATCAAAGGAACGGATTTTACAAAGTTGTGAGCATTTCTTATCATTAAGGAGGTTTAGAAATCAAACGATAAACGTAAACTTTACGACAACGTTATTTTTCATACTACACATTTAATTAACCAGATTTTATATTGCATTTTCGGTACAAAATAACGTTGCCGTTAACGTTTACGTTTATCGTTTGATTTCTAAACCTCCGTAATATTTTGAATACACGTTCACTGTTCTAGAGCTTGCTCCGTTTAGTGATTTCAGTTACACAACATCTTCAAAGAAGATGAGAATGAGAATGAGAAGCCAAGTATAGTCAGCCGAGGATGGTTTCGGGCGAGAAACGAACATATTCCTTGTCCTCACAATTATTAAATCGCCTTAGTGAATTTCAATAATGTGTATGATATACCACTACTTCATAATGAAATATTCGATCGGTACGCGTTGGATTCTTGCTGCTTGAGGAGGCTACTTGGTTAGTCACAAGCATCGCAAATTAGGCGCGATTTCTATACATCTAACCGATACATTTAGTGCAATTATATCATTGTACGTTTGCACCCGGCGAAAAAAATCCCCAAAGAATGTTTTGAAACTAATGAACGAGCCAAACATGTGAAGTTGATTAAGTTGGAGTAGTTTCTGCAACATTCCTTATTGATGAACAATCGGCGGCTCGTTCAGAGAGTGGCTTAATTTAAACATAATATTCAATGTCAAGACTTTATGTCACTTAATATCAAGCAAGAGGCACGGCATTTTCAATTGTGCGCGCTCTCAAGACAGTTCGAGTGTTATACATGTTTATTTGCTTAACAATTTATATTGAATATACCAAGGGTGTAATTGCAACTTGAGGGAATTAGTACTACATATCGACATTGTGCGGTGTATAGGGAAGGAAGATGAGGGGTTGTCAATGTTGTTTGACAATATTTGGCTTACAATACAACAATGACACTTTTCTGTACCGCAGCGTCCGTTTTTGAGAGGCAGCATACACACCTCGTGCGGGGATGGGCATGTGGCAACGAACAGGTCAGCAATAGTATTCATCATTTCGACAGGCCGCCGCCATCTTGGTTTCTGCGGGACTTCTTGGAAATGACTACGCATAATTGGAAGCCATTTGTATTTCACAACCAATCAGGTGTTTTGGTTTGCCTACCAGATAAGTGCGCATGCGCGAAATCTCCACAGAATACATTCACGTTTTCAGTGCAAGTCAAATGTTTCTTAGATTTTCAAATGATTGTGTAACTTTTTTTAAAGATGCTACGCTGCAGTTCAAGACAGAGTTTCTTAACTGAAGGTTTCATCACTGGTTTTCTGTTCAGATACGATTTTCCCCCATCACGTGACGCCACTGAGTCACTTCCGGGGAAACGACTCTCGGCAAGCGACTTTGTTTACATTAGACTCATCCGGGACATTGTCTTCATAACGCAGACGATCCTCAATCATTCTCCTCCTAATAAAGCCCGACTGAAACATCTCAATTATTCATAATCTACTAAACACCCGGGTTCGCAGATTTAATGAAATTTGCTTGGTATGTTCAAAGTCAACCCCCAGCAAACGCGTGTTATTTCCAGTCCAATGGACCATAATATCTCACCAATAATAGAAGCCACTGTTAATAAACTCCGAGTGCTTCTGGCAAGGGTAATACGTTCTGTTTTAATATTAAATCATATAGAGATGCCGATGACTGCCCTCAGCTATTGACTGATCAGATGAAGGATGAGAAACCGAGCCACCCAATGCAATGAGCTTTTTCACAATATCCGGCCTCACGTTTGTAGACCAATCAAGAAGCTAGAAATCAATGCGACAAGACGTTGTAGGAATTCCCCGCATTCCGCTCGGCTACGTTTAAAAGGGCGCATTTCGTTAAATAATTTGCACGGTCACTTTGAGTGTGGTCTTATATTTCAATTAAACTCTCTGATTGTTTTAGTGTTTAATTTCGTTGAATCAAACCGAGTTGCATTCGTTCCGGCGCGCCTTAGTGTTTGCACTGGCTAATATTGGCTGCCGTGCGGAGTGGGCACTTGAAACGAGGACAAACGTCACGGCGGCCTTTCTCGCATCCGATAGTGATTTCTTCAGGGGATGAACGCTGGTGACAGGAGTAGTCAATTATAAAGCTCATTGACATTGTTGACTAACCTAAGCCAGCGCGAAGAGGAACGTCGCGAGGGAACTGGTCGGCGTCGAATTAGCCGCGATCGATTTGACATATTGAAGACCATGTCGCAGGTTCCCAGTTGGTAACATTCAACATTCACCATGCACATGCGTGTGTACAGTACATTCACTTGCCGAAACGACATTGCAACATCAAAGGTGCCAGCAATGGAAAACAAAGAAATCGACACTCGCAACAAGAGAATTGAACGGCCGTTTGAACTCTGACTTCCCAGTGGATTCACAGTAGGGCGTGGAAAATTAGCCATCGTACAAACATCGTGAAAGTATTATACGATAGCAGGGGCGTCTTCTAATGGACACGGAGAGCCATTGTTCCTTGCTCTGCTACGCGAAGAGGCATCGCCTTATTGAATTCCCAGTGCTATTATCATGCTAGCTGAGATCAAATTGGTCAATTACGACTTGTATTGCTGAAAATTGGATATTGTCGTCTTGTCATATTAGCGCGATTAGCACTGTAAAATAGCTCTCATCAATTTAGCGCAGATTCGGTTAGTTCTTGATTAGATAACACTAATTTCGCTTTATTGTAATAATTCATTAATTAGAGACTTGAGCAATGAATTAATGGCCGTAATTGAAATCAGCGTTATGTAGTTAGACGCAAAGTTGGCCGATGTATCAGAAATCGCGGAACTAGATGGCGAGGAGTCAACCACAATAGAATCAATTACCAACGAGTTAAAATCGCCTAATCAGCTATGAATAAAGGCATAATTACTGCTCGTTGGAACCTGAAAATCTCAGACTTGTAATTCTCCAATTTTCACCAATTGGCGTCCAGAGTAATAAATTGATCAGGCATTGGCTACTCGGGCTAGGCAGTTCCGGTGGTTTAGGATTATCTTTTGGCAAATTATAGGCTAAGGGGATGGAGATTACAAAACGAATTTACTACTTTGTTCGTTGGGATGAAAAGTTCGTGCAGTTGAATAAAGATATCTTCCCCTGATTATAGATGATGGGGAGGCTGCCGGAGTAAGTGATCGTATTGCGGTCGCCTTATCTCTTGAGGAAGCAGGACATTAACCCAGCGTAGAGACGGAATTATCTGACGAAAAAGCTACTGGGCTACAAGAATGACTGCGCCAACTCTTCATTTAAGACGCGTGCACATTTTTTGTCTGCCAAATTGGTATAATAGATGATTCCAGCCGACACAACGTCAACATCGTCAGAATCGCTCGCTCCACTGTTCAGTATGTACTGTGAAGTGACCGTAGAAATTCTTTCAACAGGACAAAGATAACTGCGAACCAGTTTCCTATTTCTGCAGAAATCTGTCGGTCTTACATGATAATGCTAAAAGACGCACTGGCAGCAGGGCCATTTGTGGTACCAACCATCTTCAGAAATACATTAGGTCCTGAAAATGAAGATGAATTTCGTATTTCGTACTTCGTGTTTCGTCAGATTTGCGAAACCTCCCTATTATGTAAGAGTGACGTAGATCTAATGGCCTTGTGTTAAATACTGCGGTTGTATCAGAGTACATGTATATGCAAACAAAGCAACGACCAGCTACAAGGTGTGACTGAAACACATGTCCTATTAACAATGCGAAACAATCTAATAATCAACAGAAAACCTGTGCGGACCTGGCAGGATAGATGTGGGCAAATTGTCCAATTGTCTTCTAAGTAATTTCGTCTAAACCTATGTACATCTTATTTGCGTAATTACCCGTGGATTGTCTGTGGTTGACACCACATGTATATAATCAAAGAAACAGCAGGCAGGGTAATTAGGAGTTGTTAGCGGATATTGCAGAAAGCCGGTGATGGGCCGACGCTTGAATACCGGATTAATCATCTTCATTGTGTGATTAACCAATGTGTGAATTTTATTATCACTTCTTATTTGCAATTGCTGTTTTTTAGCATTGTATATGCTAAACATCCGGGCACTGACGGCACACATCCGGGCATTTATTTATATATGAAGACATCATCAAAACGCACGCTGTCATCAACTTTTTTACTCCAGGATGTACTAATCCGGAATTGCCAACAAACAAAGTTGAAATTGTTTTTTTCAGGCTGGCTGGTTGGTTGGATTTACAAGTGAGAAACGGAATTGGTGGTTTTGTTGGGCCATCTCAACCATGAACGCCACAGTATTCCCACAAAAAAAACATCAATAATATTTGTCGTCTGCTCAGCGACACGTACGTGTTTACTAAGTAATTGCTCGTTACCATTTGAATTTATTTTTGCATGAGCGTATGTTGCTAATTAAATGGAATAAAAACCACATGGGAATGTTCAAAACAATTAAAAAATGTATCGCTGAAAAGCACCCCAAGCTAATCACGGTGATAAATTGCTCTAGTGGCAACAATTTCCGGTCAAGCAAATGCCGTGCAGCGAATTCATTTCAAACGATTAAAATGATATCGTCACATTACTAATTCACACTGGTTTACCAATTAATGAACAAAATCATTGAAAATAGACACGAAATGAACGTTGACGTTGACATCTCATAGAAGTAACGAGTTTCTATTATACGAGATATCACTTTTGATAAATTTGTTATTGCATTGACACTGGTAAACATCTAAATTGTTCAACTCATTAGCAAGAGCGTGACCGACCCAAAGGAGTGTACAACCTCCCATTTTCACGGTTCCATGGAGTGCATGCATACCAAATTATTGTTTCATTATGCATGTTATCATTAGTCCCAACTGTTTATGCAATAATATGGCAAATTGACAATCGCATATGATGCACTTAATGTGGATGTAGGCCCATTTAAGTGAAATCGTTGCGTTCATTTCAACCGAAACGAAAAATATGATTATGTGCCATCTCACCCAGAAAAAATTGATGACAAGCTCGACGATGACAACCTTGCTAGTCAACATAGATTGGTTCTCGATATCACCGCTAGGGCTCATACTGCTGTCGTCCAATTTCACGTGATCAGTTGAAATGCAGCCGAAAAAATGCACCGTGCTGATTGGTCGAAAAATTGACTGATCTTATAATGAGGGGGAACCGACCAATAACGCGTTTTCTTTCGGCTACCTTTTAGTTGACACGTGATAATGGGCGACATGTGAAAGTGACGTCAGTGTAATCCCTAGCGGTGAGATTTGGAACTAATTATAGTCAACCCAGTCATCGTTCCAGCTGGCACTTCGTTTCTGTCATAGGCTTATTATCTATTGCATACGCCTAATTTCTCTCAAATGTGTCAGGGAAATGCCCTTTTGGGAAGTAGTCTCGCGCAACCAGCCCCTCGGTCATACTCCGAGGTCGCCAGACCGAGGGTCTGGCACGGGACGAAATTCCCATTGAATTTTCTTATTCCGAAAATTCAAAATAAGAGGAGCTTCGCTGATTGGCTAGTCACTACCAATGCGTCATGGATCTCAAAAGTTGGTGACGTAGGCTGCAGGAGGAATAATGGCTGCGCCCAGATCACTCGAAGCGTGAAAATTAGCGAGATGAATCGCCTCAATCTGTGTTGTCAAGTCAATTTATAGTGTCTTTCATTGGAATTCCGACAGGTATGTATATAATTTTTCGATTGAGGACGAAATTGTAGTATAAAAAGTGCGGTAGGGCTAACAGCAAAGGGTACAAATACTGCAGTTTTACTCGCACGCTGAATGCTTTTTGCTTTGATTGTGCATTGTGTTGTACGTCATCGGCGGTAGATTGTCCGCCATGATGGTTTTTACAAGCAAAAGGTACCATGTGGACCAGACTCTAAAATTGAAAATTGCAGAGTCTGGTGGCACGAGACTATTTGGGAAGGAGAGCGCCGGGAGGAATTGTCCTATCATCGACAACACCATCAAAATGCTGACTGTATTGGATTGTGTCAACCCAGCTTGCAGTCGACTTTGAACCAACATAACAAGTCAGTTCGCTCAATCAAGACGGCCAACTCTATAAACCATTATCAAGACATCTGCTTTTTCAATATGGCCACTTTTCTTTGGCAAGTCGTGAATGAACCCTGGTAAAAAGAAGACAGCGAATACGATTGGACTCGTCACCCTTTCTTTGTCTTCTTGTCCCAAAATATTTGTCAGACTGAAGCCGAATGATTACTGCTTGTGAAAGAAGCATCTCAGGCAAGCCAGCCCGTTGTATTGACGGGACGGGGCCCTATTTAACTGCGCACTGTAATTGATGAATTAGTTTTGTGCTCAATTTTCTCGCTATCACACATCAATAATAGCGTTGAGATCTTGTCTTTTATCAACGAGGACGGAGGTTACAGGCGAATAACCGAAGAGATTCGTTCGGGGTGGTACTTCAGACTACTCCACTGTGTAATACCATGGTTAGATTTCAATGACGCTCCGCCGTTGGTTATGCCTCAAAAGAAATCCGTGATCTTTTACGAGGCCCCTCAGTGTACATTTAAGTGCATTATGAATTTATAGTTTTGAACACGTTTTATAAGGATATTATCAATTCACTGAACTGTGCTTTCACATTTGTGTAAAAGTAGTTGGCTTTTCAGCTGTTTGAGGACACATCTGTTGCTAAAGATGAAAAACGTGTCGATCAAAATAAAATCCTGTGAACTTGGAACAAATTAAAAACATTACGTGTCAGCTATCATGATCATCTGACAAAGCAATAATAGGGAGTTTAAGAAATCAAACGATAAACGTTAACTTTACGACAACGTTACTTTTTGTACCGAAAATACAAGATACTTATATACATGTAATCTGGTGAATGTGTAGTATATGAAAAATAGCGTTGTCGTAAAGTTAATGTTTATCGTTATACCTATGGTGTATGCCAGACGTATCTCAGCCCACAGCAACGCCTGCCCTACTATCCCTTTCAATCCGCCAGCATACCCCCTTAAAATCGTTTAATGTGATTTTAATAATGTAAATCGAAATAGGGAGAAGGGTGGAGATTGGCAATTGATGTCGAATACCTGTAGCAGAACAGGCAAAGCCATTGAATGCTAATAATCATACTGGAGTACATGTACATGTATTAGGTTTGCTTTCAGCAGCTGTAACTTTTGTTAAACAACCAAGGCAAGAGCCACCCGAAAGCCTACTATGACCAACAACGAAAGACTAACAATTTAATGGCAAATAAACAACGGAAGAGAGACCCTTTTTCTAAATGGAAAAAAGTGGATATTTGAGAAACGTATTCTTGAATAAAAACTCTTTTATCAAAAGCTGGACTATATAAAGTACGTGTCCAAAGTGCTGTATAGTGTTAAATTTGTAAGTGGTAGCGAGTGTGATGATGCGCATTAAGGCAAATGATCAGAGGCTTGACAGGTCTATGGCGTCTTAATTTTTGGGAAAAGGATTTGATAATTACCTGAACTCTGGCTTCGCTGAGATCCAATCGCATAGCAAGCTCTTCCCTAGTGAACACATCAGGGTATTGCGTCTTCTCAAAAGCTCTTTCCAACTGGTGTAACTGATACGTAGTGAACGTCGTTCGACTTCGTCGGATTTTTCTCGGCTTTTCCTGCATGCTGTCGGGGTTCTCACCCGAGTCGTCTCCGGCATTTTCCGACTCGCTGCCGGCCGCGTTTTCGCATGGTTCGCGGTCCATCTCCCTACCGTGGAGGCTGTCGTTCAACTTGTGGTCTGAGTCCACCGTGTCGTTTAGGTCACTTGCCGAGGAACGGGATGGGGAGTCCGCAGTTCGATCTAAATAAAAGAAATACCAACGAGACATAAGCCCTATGATCATCAGTCAATTTATATCTATAATTATGACCTGTATGTTTGTGAATTGAATCCCCTCATTTCACGGAATCTTTCCCTTTTTTTCCTAATCTCAATTACATCAGAAATGACCACAGGCCGACTCAAGCCAGCAGGTTTTTTCTCGGTTTTGTCTTCGCTCTTTGATGGACCTTTGCATTGTTTGGACAGGAAAATTTAACAATGGACGGGCCAAATTAATTCAGGGGGCCTGGTCGCTAAGATGAAGTGACACACAGACAGACAGACAGACAGACAGACGGACGCCACTCAGTATACATATGAATAGCTCCGCTGACCTTTGGTCAGCTGAGCTAAAAAGCTACTGGGCTACAAGAATGACTGCGCCAACTCTTCATTTAAGACGCCTGTACATTTTTTGTCTGCCAAATTGGTATAATAGATGATTCCAGCCGACACAACGTCAACATCGTCAGAATCGCTCCACTGTTCAGTATGTACTGTGAAGTGACCGTAGAAATTTCTTTCAACACGACAAAGATCACTGCGAACCAGTTTCCTATAGCAGAAATCTGTCGGTCTTACATGATATGCTAAAAGACGCACTGGCAGCAGGGACATTTGTGGTACCAACCATCTTCAGAAATACATTAGGTCCTGAAAATGAAGATGAATTTCGTATTTCGTACTTCGTGTTCGTCAGATTTGCGAAACCTCCCTATTATGTAAGAGTGGCGTAGATCTAATGGCCTTGTGTTAAATACTGCGGTTGTATCAGAGTATATGCAAACAAAGCAACGACCAGCTACAAGGTGTGACTGAAACACATGTCCTATTAACAATACGAAACAATCTAATAATCAACAGAAAACATGTGCGGACCTGGCAGGATAGATGTGGGCAAATTGTCCAATTGTCTTCTAAGTAATTTCGTCTAAACACCTATGTACATCTTATTTGCGTAATTACCCGTGGATTGTCTGTGGTTGACACCACATGTATATAATCAAAGAAACAGCAGGCAGGGTAATTAGGAGTTGTTAGCGGATATTGCAGAAAGCCGGTGATGGGCCGACGCTTGAATACCGGATTAATCATCTTCATTGTGTGATTAACCAATGTGTGAATTTTATTATCACTTCTTGTTTGCAATTGCTGTTTTTTTAGCATTGTATATGCTAAACATCCGGGCACTGACGGCACACATCCGGGCATTTATTTATTTATGAAGACACCGTCAACAGGCACGCTATCATCAACTTTTTGACTCGAGGATGCACTAATCCGGACTTGCCAACAAAAAAAGTCGAACCAGTCAGACTGGTTGGTTGGATTTACAAATGAGAAACGGAACTGGTGGTTTTGTTGGGCCATCTCAACCATGAACGCCACAGCATTTCCACAAAAAAAACATCAATAATATTTGTCGTCTGTTCAGCGACACGTACGTTTACTAAGTAATTGCTCGTTACCATTTGAATTTATTTTTGCATGAGCGTACATGTTGCTAATTAAATG
Source organism: Notospermus geniculatus (assembly GCA_002633025.1). Taxonomy (NCBI): domain Eukaryota; kingdom Metazoa; phylum Nemertea; class Pilidiophora; order Heteronemertea; family Lineidae; genus Notospermus; species Notospermus geniculatus. The sequence goes on along the minus strand of NMRB01000421.1, from coordinate 213,561 downwards.
GACTAAAAACCACATGGGAATGTTTAAAACAATTAAAAAATGTATCGCTGAAAAGCACCCCAAGCTAATCACGGTGATAAATTGCTCTAGTGGCAACAATTTCCGGTCAAGCAAATGCCGTGCAGCGAATTCATTTCAAACGATTAAAATGATATCGTCACATTACTAATTCACACTGGTTTACCAATTAATAAACAAAATCATTGAAAATAGACACGAAATGAACGTTGACGTTGACATCTCATAGAAGTAACGAGTTTCTATTATACGAGATATCACTTTTGATAAATTTGTTATTGCATTGACACTGGTAAACATCTAAATTGTTCAACTCATTAGCAAGAGCGTGACCGACCCAAAGGAGTGTACAACATCCCATTTTCACGGTTCCATGGAGTGCATGCATACCAAATTATTGTTTCATTATGCATGTTATCATTAGTCCCAACTGTTTATGCAATAATATGGCAAATTGACAATCGCATATCATGCACTTAATGTGGATGTATGCCCATCTAAGTGAAATCGTTGCGTTCATTTCAACCGAAACGAAAAAGATGATTATGGGCCATCTCACCCAGAAAAAATTGATGACAAGTACGACGATTTCATCCTTGCTAGTCAACATAGATTGGTTCTCGATATCACCGCTAGGGCTCATACTGCTGTCGTCCATTATCACGTGATCAGTTGAAATGCAGCCGGAAAAATGCACCGTGCTGATAGGTCGAAAAATTGACTGATCTTATAATGAGGGGGGAACCGACCAATTAACGCGTTTTTTCGGCTACCTTTTAGTTGACACGTGATAATGGGCGACAGGTGAAAGTGACGTCAGTGTAATCCCTAGCGGTGAGATTTGGAACTAATTATAGTCAACCCAGTCATCGTTCCAGCTGGCACTTCGTTTCTGCCATAGGCTTATTATCTATTGCATACGCCTGATTTCTCTCAAATGTGTCAGGGAAATGCCCTTTTGGGAAGGAGAGCGCCGGGAGAAATTGTCCTATCATCGACAACACCATCAAAATGCTGACTGTATTGGATTGTGTCAACCCAGCTTGCAGTCGACTTTGAACTAACATAACAAGTCAGTTCGCTCAATCAAGACGGCCTACTCTATAAACCATTATCAAGACATCTGCTTTTTCAATATGGCCACTTTTCTTTGGCAAGTCGTGAATGAACCCCGGTAAAAAGAAGACAGCGAATACGATTGGACTCGTCACCCTTTCTTTGTCTTCTTGTCCCAAAATATTTGTCAGACTGAAGCCGAATGATTACTGCTTGTGAAAGAAACATCTCAGGCAAGCCAGCCCGTTGTATTGACGGGACGGGGCCCTATTTAACTGCGCACTGTAATTGATGAATTAGTTTTGTGCTCAATTTTCTCGCTATCACACATCAATAATAGCGTTGAGATCTTGTCTTTTATCAACGAGGACGGAGGTTACAGGCGAATAACCGAAGAGATTCGTTCGGGGTGGTACTTCAGACTACTCCACTGTGTAATACCATGGTTAGATTTCAATGACGCTCCGCCGTTGGTTATGCCTCAAAAGAAATCCGTGATCTTTTAGGAGGCCCCTCAGTGTACATTTAAGTGCATTATGAATTTATAGTTTTGAACACGTTTTATAAGGATATTATCAATTCACTGAACTGTGCTTTCACATTTGTGCAAAAGTAGTTGGCTTTTCAGCTATTTTGAAGACACATCTGTTGCTAAAGACGGAAAACGTGTCGATCAAAATAAAATCCTGTGAACTTGGAACAAATTAAAAACATTATGTGTCAGCTATCATGATCATCTGACAAAGCAATAATAGGGAGTTTAAGAAATCAAACGATAAACGTTAACTTTACGACAACGTTATTTTTTGTACCGAAAATACAAGATATGTAATCTGGTGAATGTGTAGTACCCGGTATATGAAAAATAGCGTTGTAAAGTTAATGTTTATCGTTATACCTATGGTGTATGCCAGACGTATCTCAGCCCACAGCGACGCCTGCCCTACTATCCCCTTCACCAGCATACCCCCTAAAAATCGTTTAATGTGATTTTAATAATGTAAAGTCGAAATAGGGAGAAGGATGCGATGGAGATTGGCAATTGATGCTGAATACCTGTAGCAAAACAGGCAAAGCCATTGAATGCTAATAATCATACTGGAGTATCAGTTTTGCTTTCAGCAGCTGTAACTTTTGTTAAACAACCAGCAAGAGCCACCCGAAAGCCTACTATGACCAACAACGAAAGACCAACAACTTAATGGCAAATAAACAACGGAAGAGAGACCCTTTTTCTAAATGGAAAAAGTGGATATTTGAGAAACGCATTCTTGAAAAAGAACTCTTTTATCAAAAGCTGGACTATACAATGTATAAAATACGTGTCCAAAGTGCTGTATAGTGTTAAATTTGTAAGTGGTAGCGAGTGTGATGATGCACATTAAGGCAAATGTATCAGAGGCTTGACAGGTCTATGACGTCTGAATTTGGCGGGGAAAAGGATTTGATAATTACCTGAACTCTGGCTTCGCTGAGATCCAATCGCATAGCAAGCTCTTCCCTAGTGAACACATCAGGGTATTGCGTCTTCTCAAAAGCTCTTTCTAACTGGTGTAACTGATATGTAGTGAACGTCGTTCGACTTCGTCGGATTTTTCTCGGCTTTTCCTGCATGCTGTCGGGGTTCTCACCCGAGTCATCCCCAGCATTTTCCGACTCACTGCCGGCCGCGTTTTCGCAAGGTTCGCGGTCCATCTCCCTACTGTGGACGCTGTCGTTCAACTTGTGGTCTGAGTCCACCGTGTCGTTTAGGTCACTTGCCGAGGAACGGGATGGGGAGTCCGCAGTTCGATCTAAATAAAAGAAATACCAACGAGACATAAGCCCTATGATCATCAGTCAATTTATATCTATATTATGACCTGTATGTTTGTAAATTGAATCCCCTCATTTCACGGAATCTTTCCCTTTTTTTCCTTATCTCAATTACATCAGAAATGACCACAGGCCGACTCAAGCCAGCAGGTTTTTTCTCGGTTTTGTCTTCGCTCTTTGATGGACCTTTGCATTGTTTGGACAGGAAAATTTAACAATGGACGGGCCAAATTAATTCAGGGGGTCTGGTCGCTAAGATGAAGCGCCAACATATTGAAGCGCAGCGGGTTGACACGACCCTATTAGGCAATTTTGTTTGAAGGATGAAGATGACAGAAGAGTGTAACAAATTGACCGTCTAGGGGTCATATTTGTATCCGCTTTGATGTGGCCTACGAACAAGATTTAATCTTGGGTACGACAAAGACTTTAATAGAAGATTAGAAAGTCGTAGTCTATTCTGTTTACTGGTCAAAAGATGTTTTATAAGTAATGATAAATGACAATATGAGCTCATCATCAGAAAACGGAGATTATATTCCTTGGCACTGTTTTTGTTAATGTACGTTCGTTCTGATGCAGTTTGAGTTATATTTGATTTCATTTTGCTGACAAACGAAATGAGTTTTTTTACAATGATCTAATGGGTAATCTAAGAGAAGTAGTGTGGCTGAATAGACTTCGATGTGGCTTTGAAGTAGTACCATATTTTCAATTCCTTGTTGTACGACCGTTTGCTTCCAGTCAGAGAAGTCGAAGCAGTTCGTTGTCGGCACTTGACTACGAAAGCCCAGAATGCAAATTCAAAATTCAAAATTCAACTTTGAATTTTGAAGTGAGAAAATTGCCACTTCAAAATTCAAAGTTGAATTTTGAATTTTGAAGTGAATAATAGCGCCACTTCAAAATTCAAATCAAAGTTGAATTTTGAATTTTGAATGAGCATTTCGTACTTTACCACAAACTCTGACTTCTTCAATATAGAGAAAATTGCCAAGCGTAAAAGCAATATTGAAAAATCTTCACCAAATATTCACTAAATATGTGTAATATGTGGACAAATGTTCCTATTAAATGTAGGATCAGGTTCTTACACTGCTTTAAGTGGAGTACACAATGATGCAATTTGTCACATCATAAAACGTGTATTTTGATAAAAAAGATAACATGTTTCAAATAAAACTTGTAAAAAATTCTCACGCCAATCTCATAACGGTATGAGAAGCGAGAAGAAAGCCAGACCGCTCCAATTCATTTTGCTTTGAAACGAAAAACCTGTCACCAGTATGATATCGCCTTTGAATTATTCCAACCGAATTTATTCCTAATTAGCAAACTTGTAAATAGAGTGTCCATGTACTTCTATGAATGCATTGAAGGCGGGTACAGAAAACACCCAGCCAATTAACTACGTGGCTATTCTATCCATTCATTTGAGAGTACACCCTGGGTCAGACCTCACAATACCGAAGCATCAATGCCTCTTGCCAGTTTTTCAAAAGCTTTATTATAGATAGATAACTGCATTAAGAAGAGGAGAGCTGCTTAGACGTGACCAGTTTCAATAGCCTCTTCAGAAATTACACTTTCTTTTGCTAAAAGTCCCACCTGGTTAATTCAGAAAGAGGCACCATGGTTATAATTTTAGTCTCTTTCACTTTCGTGTTCTTTGCGAAAAAAACTCCCCCTGGATATGGGGAACGATGGGGCGTTTCTGTGGTGACGGTCTGCGTGCAGTTATGCAACGACAATTACACTGTACGTGTGCATACGAAGTTTAAAGCCCCTTGGAATCCGGCAAGAGATAAGGCGGGCGTCAGTATAATTCCTCCAAAGGCCACGCAGTCCAAGGAGTGCCGTCCTTCGATCACGATGATGATGGCGATTGATGCTAACGTGTTTGAAATCTGCATGTACATGTACCAGTTCACAACTCATAGGCTAAGTTTGAATCTATCGTCCTCATTGGACAGTCATGACAATGGAATACTAATTTTACACTCAGTGTGCTAGAAAAAGACGTCCAAAGATCATGATGGGCTCGAAAATTCGTGGAGATGGTTGGTGAAAGTCACTAACGTGTCGCCATGCACCGTCAGATCAACGCATTATACGGTCTCAATTATTATCTTGCTCACCGTGGATGGGATCGATACTGACTGGCGTGGGATGTGCTGACAGCAACTTACATGTAGAAGAAACGAAGGAGTAGGTTTCTGTTAATGTATGTTCAGTTGGAGTATTCCTCCATTATTACACCAAAGTAATGATAGGAAGGAAGAAGGCTGAAGGCTGAGGTGATGGCATCAGGACAGGACGCCCAGTGGCGTTGGAAATCCTCGACATATGCCAAGACGAAAACAAAGTATGAAAGAAACGGTTATTTTAATTAAAAGAAGTAATTGCCGCCAAAGACGAAAAGGAGTCTACATGTGGAGAAAGAGAAAGCAGGCTTCCACAGCACAAGCCAGAGGAGGTCCAAGGATTAACGGATTAGCATCAACAATTTGCAGACACAAAAATGCAAACAGGTACGAGATGGTTCCGCATCTGCCACTCGCTCAACAAGTCATCAAATGTGACACACACAGAAAAGGCGTTTACTTAGCACTTCATGGAAAACCTATCCAGGAATTCACCTTAAGATTTCCTGCTACGCAGCGACCAGAACTTATTTTACACAAACGAGCATTGATTATTAAAACGGTATTTGTTGGCACAGCAATTAAACAATTAAGGCTGGACTAATTAAGTGGTTACGTTCCTGCCCTCTTAAGCCTCTCCGCCACAACCTATCCTAAAGATGAATAAACTGTTTTTATTCTTTTCAACATATGTTTTTCCTATAAATTAACTATAGTATTAAATCTTCTTAATGGCTATTAAAACACCACTAAATGTTGAAAAAATACTTTCAAATGCTATCAACTCGTATTTTGCTAACCTTTATAACCCTATAATGGTGTTGATTTTGTCAAAGATAGAACCGGATTGTAACCAATAAAAATGCCTGAAGGTGAAGCTCACTCTGTTTTATCAGGTTTTATGGACGTTTTTGGCAGGTTCCTGTACATTGTTTCAGATGTTATACGTCGTACGACACTCTAACCTACATGTACATGTACATGTACATTATCGTATTCTGTTAGGAAAATTCGGGCTTCGAATGGACTACGAATTAGGTGGCTCTGTAAACTTTTTGAGAGATACAGAAAATCGAAGCTCACCAGTTTCATTATTGATTTTTGCCGAAGTTGTCGATATACATAGACATGTACTTTTTAAAGAATATTGAGGAAATTCTTTGGTTACTCTTTCTCAATGTTTAATTCCACCTATTTAAAATTTCACTCAAAGAACTGTTTTAAGAATAGGTCTACTCTACAAAATGTACTTCAGACCCATCCTCAGCCTACCTGTCGGAGGGACAACATGAATTTGTTGACATGTATAAAGCAATACCCCACTCTTGTTGAGGTCCGCTCTGGGATTCCAGTCGTTAAAAAAATGAGAGTTGGACTTAATCAACCGTGTGCAGACCCTCTGGCTTCAATGTACACATCAGCGGTTTTTTGAGAGTATCGAAAATTCTCTTTGTTGAGATAAATGTGGATGCAGATTTACTTTTATATTTGCTAAACAAGCTTATAGGGGTCAGAAAAATGGATTTATGGGGCTAAAACCGCATGCAATCACATTGTATGGATACAGACGGATACGGCGGGAGTGGTGAATAGGTATTTATTAGATCAAATAGCAAGAGGCTGGAAAGTAACCTATTACAAAGCAGGGATGGAAGAAAAAATGTTTGCAACTATTTGCGAGGGTGGAGACCTTTGTATAAAAAAAAATAGCTCCCGAGTGCAGGGGTGCGACTTGTGAGCATTTTTTTGTAGCCCCGGGGGCGTTTTTTGTTATGTATGGCCGGGGATGGTGAAGTGTACACTTACACTTTCCAGGTGCCAAACGCATTGTGAAAGAGGAGAACTCTGGTTATAATTTGGATGGAAAATCACATGAATTAGTTAGTCAATGTGAGGAAATTGTAGGTTGGTAAAAAATGGCACTCTCGGACGCGGAAAAGGGAACATTATGTTTTGTTTCCGTAGCAATTTGGTGTGTTTTGTTGAGATTTTATGCCAAGATTGTGGCCTACACTTTTTGTGGTGAGATGGAACGTTTTCTATGTTATCTGCTTTTGATGGACAATATCACGGACGATTGGTAATCAAAGTACGGAGAGCACTAGGGGCATTTATAATCTCAACGTGTAAGCTAATTAAATTCGGTACAAGTTAATCCTGCGGAAATAATGCGAAAAACGCAACGTGCTCACTATCCCCATAGATACGACCTCTGATGTAATATATCAGCACGTTATATCAACAAATTATGCCAAATACTTCGCATAGTGATATCGAATGCAGTCATTCAGATATTGCCTTGGGAAAAATTCATGATCAGGATTGTTGGTAAGGGATGTTTGAAATTAAGATATTTTAGTGACGTGGCGACTAGGCTCCGAGTGAGTAAAACATACATCGAAATACAAATATAAAGGGTAGAGGGTAGACAGTAAAAAAATATTACACTTGATAAAATATCTAGTCATTTACACCAAAATGATACATTTTTTGTTAGTTTTAGCTACTTGTACTCATCAATACGTAAATATCTTTGCTTTAAAAGTTATACAGATGTATCATTATCACAGATATTCAGCATCATTTTGGAACTTATCTTGTGTGGATGCATGGTGTAAAGATTAAAACACCATTCTTACTGCAAATGGTAGACCTTGAAGATCTCAAATAAAGACGTACCGGTATATACAATGTTACACTCAGATAGTATATCATCAACATTCTTATGACGGTGTCATGGATGTTACGTTACATCACCAACTACTTTCTATATATTGTAAAAGTTTCGACTCCACCTAGCATGCCTACTGTAAGAAACGACGACTGTCTCTCTCAAACTTACCAATTAGATCCGAATTTGTTTTTGTAGGTGAACGACACAACTCATTGTCTGAGGGTCGAATATTCCCCAGGATACTGTCAATACTGTACGATTTCGCCTTTCCTTGAGTTAGGGGAGTACGACGTTCCTCCATAGTACGAATAGGGGGCGACCTCTCCATCATTACAAGTCAGCGTCCAAGAAATAAAAAGTTCCAGTCAAAAGACTAAGTCCAAAGAGTAAATGAGTAGTTGTAGGTGAGAACAGTAGGCTTCCGATTTATCCTGCAGTGCGTGTTAGTCGGTCCTCGGTTCAACCCGTAATGAGACCCTGCCGAACGTGGGGAGAGTTTTCCTAGCCTCCGCTAAATAGCCTGCTAATATAATTACTGTCCTGGTTTGTAAGACCAATAATCGAATGTTTGTTTGCATGTGCTGCTGCGCCGCCATGCTTTCGCTGCTCGACGCTGATTGGTCAGAAATACCGCGATTGTCATGAGCTCATTTCCTCCTCGAGTGAACGGCGCTGCGCTCCACTTGTGTTTGTATTGTCAGTACGTCGACACCAGAGCAAAGCTTTAGCCACATGGGGCGGGGTTAATGGTGTTAATCCATTACAGGAAGATCTCCGTCCCCTGTCATTCAAAAGCCATGTTTGAATAATGATAACGACTGTTGAAAAGCCAAAGGGGACACATCCTAATTTTAATGGCCTGTCTTTCTCCCCACGGCTTATCCGCTGTCTATTAAAACTTGTAGCTATTTTCATTTTGGACGCTACGACATCCTGAAGGGATAGCTCAGTGGAGTAGGCCCCAGGAGCATGTTTGGTGACATCAGGACCACTTAAACGCAAACCACACTCTACATGAGTGTGCGTGGGGAATGATATCACGATATTATTTGCTTATTAAATGCATTTTGAGTGGTCCTGTGACAATTATTGACTTTATGAAACAAAGTGCAGCCGTCCATTGTTTGGTATCAAACTAGATACCTTTTTGAATTCAACCTCATCTCGTTAAAGTGATATTTCTACACCTGCTGCGTACATTTCATGTCCATATACATGTAGTACATGTAGGTATCTTTTGTTTCATTGTAAAAATGTAAGTAGCTCAATCCTAGGACATGTCACTGGTTGTGCGAAATTTTCACACTGTTAGAAATAACAGAAGATTTTACAGAAAATCTGTGCAGCAGAGTCCCCAGGACGGATCTGTAAAATTGCAGACTTGATCTGTAAAAGTACAGACTTAAATAAATGTCAACAGAGACTTGACTGGAGGCTGACCAAATTATATTTTTATACTGCTCTCAGAAGGCATCATAATAGGATGTCCAATGGAGTCCAACCAATACAGGAAAACATGAATCATACCATTAAAAAAATATGTAAATTTACAGAAAGTGCTGGGGACTCTGCTGCAGGCAATTTCTGTAAAATTACTGCAAAATTACTACTGTAAAATAAATAATTTCTAACAGTGCAGAAAATGCAATAACCTTGACTGTCACATGACTGTAGTACAAAGATACTGGCTGGTATCCATAAAAGTTAGCAAATGCTAAGATTTGCTCAGCGAGGTTCAATGTAAATGTACTACAAAACTTGAAGTAAAAGCATTTGCTAGCTTTTATGAATACCGGTAATTGCCTGTCTTCTTTATTTTGACTCGCTGTCGTTAGCATTTGACTTGCTCTCTGGGTTAGTGTGATTAGGACAAAGTCACTGTCATTATACCATTTAGAAGAGTTATTTCACGGTATTTTTCCTTTATACAGTGTTGTCATTCTATGACCTGCATGTGGCATTAAATCAAGCTGAATACATAACTACCACTAATAAAGAAGACAATTGTACAGTAGAGACCTAAGTAGCCGAAGCTATGGGTGGAAGAATACTCAATTTATAATATTGTTTGCAATAATTTTTTCAACAGATGTTCTTCAGTCTTTTGCATTTGGTCGTGTCATCTGTTTGTGGCAATATTTTATTGCAAACATTGTAAAACCATTTGGTGTACATATTCAATTATTGATATCAACATATTTTTTTATTTCAATGCATACATTTGCGTAATGGGGAATGACAAAATGGTAAAGGCGATAAAAGTGTCGCCCGAAGACAGGATGTGGGCCAAATAATGGTGTTAAGTACAGTTTACTGTATCAAGTTGCCATGCAACTCTTCGTGACATGCACTGAAGTATTGTACATTCTATTGTGCAATAAGGCGTATTCTTCGAAGGAATACTTCAGCTGCTCCGAGAATTCGGACATGTTCGTCGTCGCAAAGTCCAGGTTGGCCTTTGGTTCAGGGAGGCTGCGAAGAGTCAACGAATTTTTGGCTCAGCAACTTTCAAACATATCAAACAGGACTAGACTAGCAACTGATTTCCGAATCAACATTAGGGTAAACTAAACCAAACTGACGACTCTCAGAGAGTGCGTGAAAAATTTCTGCATATGTCATCATCATCATCGTCACTTCTAAATCTTAAATCAAATGGTCGAGACAGCGTAAACAAAAATTGCACAGTTTCGACTTCATTTGACTTTTAGAAGGTCGGTGTCAGTTTTCTGTATGAGTGTTTTCTATATGTCAATGATTCCATAAACCGAAGGCTCAAGTTATTCCCTGTTTTTCACGCTATACCCCCGTTATACCCTCTCAGCATGGATTCTGCGTCCCTAATTCCACCTGTCATATTGTTTGCAATAATTGATTATCTCCCTCCAACAATTAATTAGCCTGAACAGACGCATCGTTTTCTTAACAAAGACAACTTAATGCTTTAATTACACATTCAATTAGCGACGCCGGTGCCTTTTTAGCGCTTAGGCTATCTGTTAATCCCTCATGATCAGCGGGACATCGTGCGCATCTGTGAACGGACGAATCCTGTTTCCCGCCATTTTGCTGGCTCCATTCGTCTATAGAGGGCGCTAGTCGCTCAAGCGCGATGAATCACGACAGACATCATCCAATCACTGAATATCTCCCTTCAATTGACCATACTGACTGAAGTAAGTGACCATAGGTCAATATTTGAAGACAGGTCAACATAAAACCATGCTCATTTGACTTTATTTCAGTCTAACTGTATTTTAGTGAAGATCTATATAGTATCACACTCCAATTGACTTTCTGCTCAACCTCGTTCCCAGGGGTCGTTCGCTTTCTGACAATATGGCAGCGCTTCACCAACCCCTGGCACCAGCTTTGGATTTAACGCATTTGGTTGGTTGGTGGGAAGCCGTCAAATATACCCAAGAATATACCCAAACAAATTTTCAAAATATTTTGGATCGAATCAAAAGGTTGCCTATATCCAGGTTTGATGATTTTTGGTAAAAAGAATTTAAAAAGCACAATTCAGACTAATTATTTTGACTCATGTTGCCACTTATACTTAGACCAAAGATCCTGGTCTTAACCAAAGCTGATTCCAGGGATTAGTGAGCGAGTGGGCCGAGGTTGTCTGAGCGAACTATACCCCTGGGGACGAGGTTGCTTTCTGCTGGTGTCCTTGACACAGACTTTCGGTATGTTGCAATCGAAGCCCTATTTCTCAGAAATTTGGTGGTAAAATTTGGTGGAATAAAGTGTCTTAATATGCATTTGAAGTTTGGTGATGACTGAATTTTCCTAAATCTAGTGTGGAAAAGTGCTAGTGTGGAAAAGTCTTTTCTGAAATCTAGTGTTGAAAATTAGTACCAGCCTGAAGACCCCGGTCGGGGTCGAAAATTTGCAAATATTCTGGAAATAGACTTTATATACCTTATCATACTGTGTGTCGATTTTTGTGCTCGCCTTCTTTTTGAATTTTCCTAAGGGTACTTTATAGAATGAAATGTATGTACAGTGAATGTACAGAGAGTGTACAGACTATAGAGGTCTCTGCCCTCAACTCTATTCAAATTTCGATCATAGGGTCAAAGATACCATGGAATAACTTCATAAATAGCTTTGAAATGTCCCACTGTCAAATAAATGGACAAACACCAATGAAGGCTTCAAGTCAATCAAAGTAGGATAGAGTGGTACTTGGTCCTGATGAGGGGTTACATTTTCTTTTCTTAGAGCCAGGACAGGTTAAAACTCAAAAATAAACACCGTAAGGTTACGGGGGTCTGTTGGTACAACTTATTAGGGACCTTTTAACGGTGGTGTTTATCCAATTAGGAATATTAACTGCTTAGTTTGTAAACGTTGGTCACGAACCCCACCTCCTGGTTTTTCACAGCAAGAAGACGAAGCCGAACGTGCACACATGTACACTGGTGGACAGAAATATTAGGACACTTTCCAAATTCCAAGTCATTTTCCTCTTTTGCCTTCCTTTTCTCCCTTACCACTGGTCGTTTTTCTTATTAATCAGAACAATTTTACCTTGGCAAGTGGGTTAGGGCTATATAATCCCATGAGATTACCCATGCCAAAGGTTATTGACAAGGGGTTGCTGATATATGAACAAGACAATCATGATGCTTTTGATTTGATTCTTATTCTTGTGTCCGAATATTTTCCTTCACTCCTGGAGAAGACACCGTATAGTGTCGAAAGCTAGAGTCACCATGAACCTTACATGTAAAATTAAAAAGTTGATCTTAGAAATCGGTGTTACAACCCAACCCTTCTTTCTATATGATGTGCTTCGTCCATTCTTGTCACCTCCAATAGCTTAACCTTTGAATTTGAGAGGTTTGAATGGCACCCATCATAATTATTTTGTTGTTCATATATCAGCAACCCTTTGTCAATAACCTTTGGCATTGACAATCTCATGGGATTATATAACCCACTTGCCAAGGTAAAAATGTTCTCATCAATGAGAAAAATAATTAGTGGTTAGAGACAAAAGGGAGGAAAAAGAGCAAAAAGACTTAGAATTTTGAAAGTGTCCTAATATTTCTGTCCACCAGCATAAAGGAATCAACCATAAAGGTTTAACTGCGAACGATGAACTTATGAGGGATACACTTCATGTGTTGCCATCAGATGTCTCTCACTGCCGCTGAATTGGATCAATGTCGTCCTGGGTATACCTTATGTTTACCCAGGATCATCCTGGGTAATCCTTTTCTTTACCCAGGATCATCCTGGGTACTAAACATAAGGATCCTTAACTTTAGGCCTACTCAGCGTGGGAGTTCCCGCCGAACCGCGCTGATCGTTCTCCTGCGTTCGAGGATGGAATTTGGTGACGGAACGAAATGGCCGAAATGATCGAAACGGCCGAAAATTCGAAATGGTCGAAATAGGATTATGGGCGGTTAAACCCGCATTTTTAAGACGTTGGCAAAACAAGACGTTGAGACACTTTTCAAAGACATAGAGTTCAAAAATAAGACATTGAGTGGCGCCTTTCAAAGACGTTCACACTTTTCAAAGACGTAGTTCAAAAATAAGACGTTGGTGGCGCCTCATTACAACCTCAGTCTCGCGCAAGTAACACGTAACTGTCCCTTTTGTAGTTTGTGGTTAGGTTCCATTGCAAGGTAAAATGAGTGCAAAAACGACTGGACATTCTGAAAAGCACTTTATCGACATACTGAATCATTTTTATGGCCGAATTACAAATTTATTATTTAATACGATGTATACAAAACAGAGAGAGAAAAAAATAACAACAACAACTGAAGTCGATTTCATACATGACCGCATCGTGAAGTGGTTTGTGAATATTCTAATGAGGTCATCATCTAATTAATTGGTGGTTTTCTGGTGAAAAAAAAGGAAAAAAAATTGTTGTACCTTTTAGCTGATTTATATACACATACCTGTCAATTTTTCATTAAAGATTCAGCGATCAGATTTTTTTTCTTATTTCGACATGAATTTTATGATGAAATCACGTTGCCCAGCGGATGCTTTATGAGGTTGTACTTTTTAAGTGATTCAATTCATATCTGTCAATTATTCATAATATTAAGTCTGATCATTTTTTTTCTTCATTTCGACACGAATTTGTGATGAAATGAGATTGCTGAGCGTGTGTTTTTACTGAGATCGCCAAAACCTTTTTGTCATCAACATATTATGGACGGTCATGCCAGAATAGCTTAGTAAACTAATTCACACCCGACCAGACATGCCAGACGCATTTACCCAGATTTCATGATTCCAGAGGCATTTGTTGGAATATATACACATGACGGGTTGTGATGGGCGCGGCTGTCACACTGACATAATCACGTTGTGTTGATGAGTTCCACGTTTACTCCTTTAGCCTGTTAGCTATTGATACCGGTTCTGTTTACCCAAACACAAGTATTGCGAGGATGGATGGCTGTATTATCTATGCATTGTTTTTTCAAATGGTCCAGACATTAAATTAGTGACATATAGTCATTAATAGCCGCAAATTAGCAAGTAATTAGTCAAGTTGTTTAATTTCCGCTCCATAAGTGCATCAGTGGAAAACACCTCCGAGTCATTTTGACCGAATTTAGGGTGAATGTTTTTGATGTGTAACTAATTTGTGTACAGTATTGACAGTTGATATATTCGACAATGTACCCCTAAAAGCATGGTAAAGATTGGTTGCGAATTCAGACAGAATTCAAATGGACTTTCCGTTTATTTCAAACATGATAACTGAGTAGATAATGTCATGCATGTAAATATATCAAGGGTGCAGTACGGTGACATCGATTGGTGGAAAGCCTCACCATCTGTGGATGTTCATATTGCCCCAATACAGGCCTATCGAAAGACCAAAGGGAAGACGAAGTTCACTTCTTAGGGGTCATCCATTTATTACGTACGCACAATTTCCCGAATTTTCGGACCCCCCCACCCCCCCTGTACGCACCTGTACGCAACCATTGGGACCCCCCCTGTGCGTACATACGCACGATGGTTTACCCGAGATCGTCAGAGCCCGCTCACGTTGATGCACGATGCCTGTGGTTGGCGGGAATGATGCCGACGAATGGCGGGAACGAGATCTATGGCGCTCCATTGCAGTATTAAAACAAAGGTATGTGAAGAATTCTGTGAAAACTTGTATTCTTTGTGTAAACATGAACTAAGTTGAACTTAGTATAAACATCAAAACTTTGTATAAACATCAATAATAAATGAAACTGTTCATAAACTGTTAAAAATTGTCTTCTTTCTTTTGGAACTTAACTCCTTTCTTGCTTCCCGAACCCCCCCCCCCCCAGCGTACGAAGTCGTACGCNTTGAGTGAGATCAATGGAAAACTTAATATCGTAAGTAATGTTGGCCAAAAAAAGTTTCCCTTGAACAATAGGTAAACAATGTAAATGCTATTGTGCGAGAGATACTTTTTCTGGCCCACCCTGTAGAGTCTTGTTGGTCGCTTTTTCGGATCGATCAACGACACCATTACTGAGAATTAACCCCTAATTCGGGGTATCAAAATTTGTCTCGAAAAAAATCACACCTCACATCTGTCGGATGCTTTGTTTGATAACCCACTCCCAGTTCTCTTCAAACGGTTCAATTTCAATCTAAAATCCAACTCCTAAACATGACACGTTATGTAAACACAATAATGAAAACTCACAATAAATGACGAGCCTCATTAAACTTTAACGAGTTTCGTATCACTATTAGCTCGGAGCAGAATTTGGTTAATTAACAACCGACTATCATTATTTCCTCCCAAATGATTTTATATAGATTTTAATATTCTTTGTGGTCGGTTGGTGTTACACGAGTTATTGGAAGTACCCGTCCGCTTAATAATAAATTTCGTAGGGGGGAATTTACAATATGTATAGAGTACGTAGACGACCACAAGCCAATATTTTCAAGGAGGCTTAATTGGCCGATGGTGGAAGGCCGGTATCCGATTTTGGCTGAACATGAGATGATGTTTGGAAGTTCGTATGTACCAAATTTGAAGGAGACGGATGTTTGACGGGCGAACAAAAAAAATTGATAGAAAACCCCAATCGACTTGGTGACCCTTCATCGCCTTGACTTGGGGTGGGGTGGAGGTGGGGGAGGGCATAGTCGTGGACGAGTTGGTTCTAAACCTGGCACTGGCACGCTGGCACTGGCACTGGCACTGGCATCATATTATGGCCAGAAATCATAAAAAAAAGGTATATTTACCTAACAGTTATTTTTTTGGAAGATAATAGGGCCAACAAGTTTAACATGGATCAATTATGTTGAAAAATCTAAAAAACTAGAAAAAAAATTTAAACTTTTTTCAACAAAATGGTCCATGTTAAACTGGTGGGCCCTATTATCTTCCAAAATAATAACTGCGACGTATATATACATTTTCTTCGTGATTTCTGGCCATGATACCAGTGCCAGTGCCAGGTTTAGAACCAACCCGTCGTGGACACCCAAGCTGTTAGATTCGATTTTGGTCATCTGACTGCCAACAAGTCCAACGATAATTTCCGCACGGTAAAACAGTGCTGTCACTGCACCTTTCAGAATACAGATTAATTAACTGTGAAAGAATGATACCATGAGTGTTTCCTGAATCAAAATAAAACCAAGTGACTTTTAAACACTGACGGCTTTCCGTTAATGACCCGCCCATTACCGGCCTTAGCAAACTGCTTAATGACGCTACCTGACGGTCTAATTGCGGTGTCAAAGAATAAAACAAATGTTTACAAATAAATTATGGCCTGGGTGCCAAGACAAACACAACCTGTCGTTGTTGGGCAAAACTTGTCACTGACACGGGGAATAACTGCGCGTTCCATACCCGGTTTCCTGAGGCAGGGGTCGTTCCGTCAACGCATACATGTACCCCGTGCGCGTGCGCGGTGACCAAACCCGGCGACTTCCACGAAGTAAAGCAGTTGTGGAGAGTAGTGAGTAAACCGAAGGGGGCGCGACTCACAACTGCGTATAGGGAGTTCACGTTTAGCCGTATGTATTCGCAGGAAGAGGCAGAAAGAACAGCATTTTCACTTTCCAAATGGACTTTTCCAAAGCGGAAAGAAACACGTGATGACGAAACATTGGAAAAGTATCACCCGGGAAGTAGCCAATGAGAGTTTACAGTCCCTTTAAGTTTACTCGGCAGCTGTTTCCACCAAAAGCCTTGTGTATCCCATCAAAAATAATCAACCATGTTGGCCTAAGCGCAGTTTTCAATTAATCGTAATGAGAATTATCGATAGGGTTCCGAGCATGCTACAAGACAATCAATTTGTCTATAAAACTTAGTACAACACACCTTGCTATTGCCCCGGGCTGTGTTAGTCTTAATGAATTATTAATCACAGTTTAAATAGAAATAAATCGGTAAATGAGCTTTAGAGGCGATGGAGGCGTCTGGATTGTCTCTGCCTGCATATCATTGCGAACTAAGCGTCGTCTAAACCATTTCTCGCCGCGACTGGTATTCGTTTCTGACATCTTGGACAGTCGTTAACCCACTTGACGTTAGGTGGCGTTATTCGGGTCAGCGTAGACTAGTTCTCAATTAGACTGGTAGGCCTACCCTGTCTCTAAATATAAAATATATAGACCGGTAGGCCTACTGCATGCGAGTTTCTTGGCGTTGATTGGTCAACGTGACTCGGCTAGGCTACTTGTTTATTTTTTTGCCATAACCGGTTGGAATAATAGCCATTCGATGGCACTTTTTAAGGCTTTTGCCTGCATTGGTTTCAAGAACCCATACTCAGTCTTTCTTCTGGCACTGATTATCGCTAAGGCACGCTAGCGAAAAGCGATATTTATTCTCTGCAATGTTGATAGGCTATTTACCAGTTTACCACTTTCCGCCGCCATGATTGCTCGTTGCAACTGGTATCCGATCCTTCTTCATGCTGCTGTGCATGTTCTAGTACAGTCATGACTGGATACTAGTCTGATTTACGTCACTTCCGGAGGCAGCCAGATTTCTGCCGTCCTCATCAGCCAGGACCGATCCTTCGAGATAAGATAAGATAAGATATTTTATTACACTCTAACCTTACATAGGTACATAGAGGGGAGATAAAATTCACTTAATATTTACATATCATTTTACATAAGAATTTTGCATAAAATTGTGACAATTATACATAACAGCTATATTGTGGCAGTTTTACATAACATTGTGGGAAAAAATAAAATTTGACAAATAATTTAATACAGTCAGATTATTTCAGAGTTTCACATAAAATTAGACAAATAAATTATTAATTATTGCGGCCAAGCTATTCGCGACAGCCAGCCCAGCGCCCCTAGCGGAGGATCGGGTACCAATCTAGTTCCCAATCTCACCGGTAGGCCCTCTACCGGCGAGATCTGGAATCAATCAAAATTTAGCCCTAGCGGTGCGATTTGGAACTAATTTATGGCCAGAAAAGACGGTTCAAGAACATCTGATGTACCTTTGTCTTCGCGATCTGCATCGCTGACGGACATAAACTATCATACCATCAAAATGAAACCACGCGCTTCACTGACAGCCAGTTTGTCCTAGACCACCCTGGTACCCCCTGAGGGTAATTAATCAATTAATAGCTGACCTACGTGGCAATCCATGCAATCACCAGCCTCCAAGAAAAGCAGAATTCGTCTATATTATCGCTACCTTCATTATCAAATAGCAGTCGAATGATTAACGGATAAAAGGTATTGAGGATGATGTCAAAACCACACGGACTTGGCTAGTTTATAAGTAATTATTCAGTTATCTCGTTATTGGGAACATGACATGTCCTTATAATAAAAACGCTTGCGCACAGGTCGGAGTCATTCGGAACTTCCGAAGGCAACTGCTCGGCAATTTCCGTACGGTCGCATTTCCCCTCGGACACAATTCCAAGGCAGCCATCTTGAATGCGCAAGGATTGCTGCCCGTTTGTGAGAGTTCAAATGCGGTTCGCCTCATCACACCCTGCGCATGAACGAAATAGGTCACACAAAACGTTGCGTTATTGATCAATAATTGGCCGATTGGATGAGATACCGGTAAGTTTATAAATAATATGCCTGAAGTTATCCAGCAAATAAAGTTTGAACACCTTAACAGGCCAAAATTCTGCCAAAATAGTCCCACGGTCGGCCACGTGGGTTTGTTGATAAACAATATGGCTGCCTTGCACTTGTGTCCGAGGTGAAATGCGCCGTCCAGTGGCAGATAAGCAGTTCGCCTCAGGTCGTTCCGAATGAGGTCGGAGTCTGATTGGCCCCCTGGTGGGGAAATGTTCACTCTGTCTTCTGCAGCCATGTGCAGATAACAAGCGCACAATACAAACTGATTTGGCCAGTCTGATAAATCTATTTTCGAGATGAGTTCGACAAGGGTTTCTTTTAGTCTCTTTATATGACCATGTTGACGCTACACTATCTTGGCTTGCCATACCAATGAAATGATTTCAAAGTTACACCTCTCGGAATAAGTAACAACTCGGCCAGTTTTCTCAACTCGGTCCGTTGTTTTTTCTCTGACAAGTAAACTGGCCAGTTCTGGAACTTTTCCATATTCAACTGACAAGTAAACTGGCCAGTTCTGGAATTTTTTCTGAGAGGTAAAAGACGTTGGCGTCCTTGGGGGCCGTCTCAAAATTGTTTTGATGCCAAAAAAGACGAAGTGACTTCGTCTGGGGGGAAGGGGTTCTCGATTTGGGGAAGCCCACTTCATCTTTTTTGAAAAAAAAATTGGCATCACTCCTTTTTTCAGGAGAATGACTTTTTTATATGCAGTCTTCAGAAAGGAACAAGGTTCTGGCTAAATGAGCCTACTATAGACTGTATGAATCAGAGCTATAACGTCCCTACATGGATGAAGCCAATGTCAAGTGCCCACTTCATCTTTTCAAGGGGGGGGGGCGGTCAGGGAAAAGATGAAGTCACTTCGTCTTTTTCGGCATCAATGTAATTTTGAGACTGCCCCTTACCAACACGACGCCGTGAGGCTGACGTACCCACAGAATATCACAGACATACATGTATATTCCACTTCAAGAGCAACTAAGTTTGAGAATTTAATTTTCATTTACACCCCATACAATCATCATACGACACCTTATGCGGCCACTTTCTTCAGGAGTTTCTGTTGGGGAGTTTTACCTCGTCCATTTACGAATCCAGAATGTAAATGGCCAATATTGTTCACAGTATGCCAAATCAGTCGCCAGTTTGCGAAAGACAGCATCCTCATCCCCCGTGGCTTTCAATTACCGACCAACTCCCGCGACACTGATATAACAATTAGATATATCAATGTATAATAAATGGTAAATTGGTCCTTCGATCAAATTGGCGATTGAATTACGGTACGGTAGGCCAGGGTTGGACAGGAAGGCGATTTCCTCGTCAGCAGGAGGGGAAGTGAATTATTACCTATTATTGTCGATTGCATCGTTTATCTAAAGGGCTGACATTCAAAATCCCTAGAACACTTCCTCCTTGGACAATTGTGGTATGGTACGACCCCTAAACTCTAAATCCATCCTCTCGACTGTGACCAATAGACGAAAAATGATTGAAATCATGGTTATCGTCCAACATACTAAAGATCTTTTAGAAATGGTTCATCATTATTAATGATCTCAAAAATATTGACTGGTAAGTTAGCAAATGCTTTTAACAGAAGATTTGCACAGCAGTGTCCAATGTAAATGTGCTACAAAATTTAAAGTAAAAGCATTATATTAGCTAGCTTTTATAAATATCAGCCATATAGGTCCTATTTTCTTAGAACTTTAAAAGTCCACCTGGATTTCACCATTTCAATGGTTCTTTTGCGGAAACTGAAGCTACCTCAAGGTTCTTTGTCATACTTTTCCCAACATTGTAAAAAAGTGGTGTCCCTTCAACAGTGAACACCGAAAATTCTGGGTTGCTTTAGAGCAAAACACCGATTTTCAGTGTTCATTCCGGTGTAAAACTTACACTGAAATCGGTGTTTTGCTCTTAGTCGAAGAGCAAAACACCGATTTCAGCGATTTTCGGTGTTGTCTGAAGCGGGTGATCCACTGTTGCGATATTGGCTTGAGACGGGGTTGCGTTCCCTTGCGATTACCTTATAAGGACTTTCGATTGCCATATAAGGTAACCGCAAGGGAACGCAACCCCGTCTCAAGCCGAAATCGCAACAGTGGATCACCCGCTTATTAAGGGCATCCACATTTTTTTACTGTGAAGAGCGTATTGCTATGTCTCTTCAGTCTAGCGCACCTTGTAAGCGCATAACCTGCACACAGACACTCCTCCGTAATTTTGTTTTTAATTTCCAGCATTGCTGCTTGACGATATCTGACGGTCGATCTATCAGCTCGGTGAAACAGTTCATCCTCGTCAAGTTATTTCGACATGCAAGTGCAAGAGACCACCAAGTGTCATTATGGTTACAGGAAAAACGTGAAGCACTCTCTCTGGACAGTGCAATAGACTGCCATCACCTGAAGTGACCCGTGACAAAGACACCAATTCCGGATATTAACTCTTCTTGCTGGTCACACTTACTAACACTTATTCCAAATAATATAACAATGATATTACAATCTCCTGTCCAGGGATATCAAATTAGCGTTATTGTTACATGTTTATCGGACTGAAGCAAAAGTTAAGTGCAATATAGTCATACTCAGACACGGATATATGCAGATATTCTTTAACGATCACTCAGCCTAAGAGCAAAATGTCAGAAAAAGGGATCTGTTCGCGATGACATATCTGTAATTTCGCCGTAATGTTTTAATAATCGCCGGAGATAACATTTGAATTTCGTAGATGACCGTATTTTGAGGACTTCGCCGGGGGTTCAAGGGTGGACACGTGCAATGTCTGTCCCCTGTTAAAAACTCATCAGACATGGCGGTTTTGCTGACGTTGTTGTGGCTGGAGTTCAAGAAAGCTGTGCGATGGTGGACATTGCTAACGCCCCGTACGCTCGTGGCATTCTGTCGATCGCCTCGTACGCTTTATGGCATTCTGTCGCCGACTCTCAACTCGATGGTAGTCCTTTTTCAGACAGGGAAATAATCATTATATTATTGACTCTAATTATTATATCTAAACACAGAGCCAATTAAGATAATATTGGTACAGCGAAAATCGATTTGAGAGGTATTTGTAACAAATCTATGGATTGTCCACCGGCCGATTGCTAACTGCGTAAATATGTGTCTCCGAATATAGAGTTAATTAAGACTAACGAGAAAGAGGTTTGGTTGATGCTAACTTAGCCCGGGTTATACCGTTAGCGGCGTCGTTCTTTCAATTATTGTACACACACAATGATTAATTATTAATAGTTACGTGCCTCGTCAAGTTTACAATTCCTGTAACTGTATGAGAAGGTGTATGAGCAAACATCCCCAAGAAAAAAACAAGGGTCTACCCACCCTTGAGTACAAGTGTCCAAAGGTGGCCGGCTGGATACCTACATGTACACATGTAATAGTCTGGGCACTAGTGCCTACTGAGAAGTGTACGGTACGTCTTAACGGTGACTCTAGCCTGCGAATGCACATAAGGTTGAGTTTAAAAAGAGGTATACGATACGGACACGCTGACGAACAAAGGTCTTCATGGTCATGAACCCTTCTTTATTAGGCCATTGTTCGCCAGCGTGTCCGCATAACGTATAGCTTTATGTAAACCCGACTTAAGGCTCAGTTCACATACATGTTGAAGTATACGGTATACGAACACTCTGGCCATTGTTCGCCAGCAATTATGTTCGCACATGTATACCGTATAGCTACATGTACTTCTGTGTGGACTCAGCCTACGAGCTACACTCTGCACGGCCACGCCGGTTAACAATGGCTTCGCAATGAGGAACCGGCAGAACTAAAAATCCAGATGGCAGCACCAGTACAAAAGGTCCAATATCCAATGTATTTTCAAATAAAAATTAAATTTTGCTGATTTTCTTCATAGAACTCATCAAAATAGAATCAAGGACCAGTAAAATAACATTTTTGGTGCTATTTTCCAGTGCAGAGTAATTCAGGGATGAAATATTCAATAATCATTGACTTGGCAAAAGAATTTTTCATTGCAACCATGGTCCACTTGCCTGCAGGGCCCCCTATTGGCAGAGCCTGTTATGCAGGTTCCTTATTGAAGGGTTCGCGAAGGTGAAGCCTTTGTTAACCGGTGTGTCCGCGTAGCGCCTAGCCAAAGAGCTTGATTGCTATTTCAACGATGTGGATGATGATTGATAACAGAGGAATCGCAATGTAAGGTTTCCTTTACATAGTACATACGAAAACGCCGGTTAGCAATGGTTTCATGGCTCGTGAATTTGAAGCCTTTGTTACCCGGCGTTTTCGTATACTGTATACTTCTATGTAAAAGAAGCCTTAAGGAACTATACATGTACATGTATATAGCCTACAGACCATAAAAGCTTCACTTGCGACCCCAAGCGTTGAATCCTGCCAATCTTTACCGACGTGGAGTTTGGTTGGCTGCAGGGACAGATGAGATCCAGATATCGGCAAACACCAGTCAGCAATTCTTGTTACGAAGTAGAGCAATCCAAATACGCTTACATCTTACCCAAGGATTTCTGGCGTGATTAATTGTTCAAATCGGGAAAATGTCTTGATAAGGATCTAAACCTCGATTTAACGCGGAGAAAAAGCTCATTTAATTAATGTTTGGAGTGTCCATTAACGGATCGGCGGTGGCCACTTCACCTAATCAGTAACGATTTATTTCATCCTTGATAGCGTTTAACCTATACATATGCCACCGTTCACAGACAGTGATCCAGAGAAAGGTACAGCGTTTACTACCGATATAGACTGGTTCCCGGTCCCAATATCGCTAACGGATAAGTGACCGGTATTGCCTGATGTAACGACGTAGTTGATTGGCTAGCTCTTTTTGAATTTGAATTTGTAACGTCGCAGTTGATTGGTTAGCTATTTTGGGATGTGAGGTAAGTAAGCTGTTTCTCAGTTGAGGGGAATCCTCTGTGACGTCATATTGTGGCAGCTTTCTGCCACAAAATGGCCGCCCAATACCGGTCCCTTTCTCCGTCAGAATTATTTTGGGGCCGGGAACCAGTCTACTACCGATACGGTTGAATATACGTAGAGGAGTGCCCAGTCGAAACGTCAGGGTCTCAAACTCACTGTGGAAATAAGAATATACGGTTTAGTGAGGTTAGTTGCAGGTTGCAGGTTAATGGTTGGGGTCAGTGTTAGTGTCCACCAATGGTGAAGTCAAATCAGGCGCGTATCCACAGGGTCGTGCCCCCTGCCCCCGCTCTCCACCACCATTTTTTGCCTTCAATAATTTGCGACAATAAGCACAAAAACGTAAAATAAAGCTTCTGTCTTGACACTGAGATGCCGGGAAATCGGGTCTACGGCCTTCTAGGCATCAAAGGGGCTGTTCGGTTTTCGTCAACTGAGGAATCCCGGTGAGGAATCTGATTGTGATCCTTGAGAAAATGGAGAAAGCCATGAAGCTTCAAACTGCAGCGATTATTCTGTACAGCACAACAAATATTCCCTGCAATTTGCAAGTGCAGAGCTTCTTCCGTTTTCCCAAGGATCACAACTCAGATTCCTCAAGTGACGAAAACGAACGGCCCGTTTTGGCGCTATGTAAAATTAAAAAGTTGATGGCCAGTTACGTGTGCATGCCGATTAACAGCTGACCGACTTCTAATAGGACCTTGTTCAGGTCTATACTCTGATTCAAGATAATCATGCAATCATGCACACGTAACTGGCCCTTTTGTGGTTTGTGGTTATGTTCCATTGCAAGGTCAAATGAGTACAAAAATGAGTGGACATTCTGAAAAGCACTTTATCGACATACTGAATCATTTTTATGACCGAATTACAAATTTATTATCTAATACGATGTATACAAAACAGAGAGAGAAAAAAATAACAACAACAACTGAAGTCGATTTCATGCATGACCGCATCGTGAAGTGGTTTGTGAATATTCTAATGAGGTCATCATCTAATTAATTGGTGGTTTTCTGGTGAAAAAAAAAGGAAAAAAAATTGTTGTACCTTTTAGCTGATTTATATACACATACCTGTCAATTTTTCATTAAAGATTCAGCGATCAGATTTTTTTTCTTATTTCGACATGAATTTTATGATGAAATCACAAAAAAATCTTATCAGACTTAATATTATGAATAATTGACAGATATGAATTGGATCACTTGTCCATTTCGACACGAATTTTGTGATGAAATGAGATTGCTGATGGGGTGTTTTTACTGAGATCGCCAAAACCTTTTTGTCATCAACATATTATGGGCGGTCATGCCAGAATAGCTTAGTAAACTAATTCACACCCGACCAGACATGCCAGACGCATTTACCCACATTTCATGATTCCAGAGGCATTTGTTGAAATATATACACATGACGGGTTTTGATGGGCGCGGCTGTCACACTGACATAATCACGTTGTGTTGATGAGTTCCACGTTTACTCCTTTACCCTGTTAGCTATTGATACCGGTTCTGTTTACCCAAACACAAGTATTGCGAGGATGGATGGATGTATTATCTATGCATTGTTTTTTCAAATGGTCCAGACATTAAATTAGTGACATGTAGTCATTAATAGCCGCAAATTAGCAAGTAATTAGTCAAGTTGTTTAATTTCCGCTCCATAAGTGCATCAGTGGAAAACACCTCCGAGTCATTTTGACCGAATTTAGGGTGAATGTTTTTGATGTGTAACTAATTTGTGTACAGTATTGACAGTTGATATATTCGACAATGTAGCCCTAAAAGCATGGTAAAGATTGGTTGCGAATTCAGACAGAATTCAAATGGACTTTCCGTTTATTTCAAACATGATAACTGAGATAATGTCATGCATGTAAATATATCAAGGGTGCAGTACGTTGACATCGATTGGTGGAAAGCCTCACCATCTGTGGATGTTCATATTGCCCCAACATAGGCCTATCGAAAGACCAAAGGGAAGACGAAATTCACTTCTTATTGAACTGCAGCAAATGAAATACTGCCAGAGATGAATTCTTTTCCATACATGTATACCTAGTAAAAACTTTCCCAATGTTGCTGACTTGTAACCGGATGTTGGCGACACTGACTGAAATGACTGAAATAAACAAGACCTGACCTATCAACAACTTCACACACGTCAGACGTGGTCTTATACATGGAAACTTAATGGCGCCTGAATCAATGATTTTTACTTTCACTTTTCTTGTTGGTTAAGTCAATATCAATTCAATGTACATTTTACTGTCCTGCCATGATCTTGCGTATATCGCATTTCTCCCTTTCTTTTCCTCGGTGCGAACTTCTTTCTACAAATCCTATGTAACATCATGAATATATTGACATCACATCACATCACATCACATCAAATATTGGAATCAATGAAAACAAAGTAAATAGTCGTGATCGTAATCGTAACTGTATTATTAGGAGGTTTAGAAATCAGACGATAAACGTGAACTTTACGACAACGCTACACATTATAACCAGATTTTATATCGCATTTTCGGTACAAAAATAACGTTGTCGTTAACGTTCACCTTTATGGTTTGATTTCTAAACCTCCGTATTTGTAATTGACAGACTCGACGACTTGATGAATATTTTTACAAACAGGAACATATAAAGGTTCGCCTCAAATCATCAGGAAAATTTCAACTGCAATTTTGTCTGGGATTGAGTGAGATCAATGGAAAACTTAATATCGTAAGTAATGTTGGCCAAAAAAAGTTTCCCTTGAACAATAGGTAAACAATGTAAATGCTATTGTGCGAGAGATACTTTTTCTGGCCCACCCTGTAGAGTCTTGTTGGTCGCTTTTTCGGATCGATCAACGACACCATTACTGAGAATTAACCCCTAATTCGGGGTATCAAAATTTGTCTCGAAAAAAATCACACCTCACATCTGTCGGATGCTTTGTTTGATAACCCACTCCCAGTTCTCTTCAAACGGTTCAATTTCAATCTAAAATCCAACTCCTAAACATGACACGTTATGTAAACACAATAATGAAAACTCACAATAAATGACGAGCCTCATTAAACTTTAACGAGTTTCGTATCACTATTAGCTCGGAGCAGAATTTGGTTAATTAACAACCGACTATCATTATTTCCTCCCAAATGATTTTATATAGATTTTAATATTCTTTGTGGTCGGTTGGTGTTACACGAGTTATTGGAAGTACCCGTCCGCTTAATAATAAATTTCGTAGGGGGGAATTTACAA
This sequence comes from Notospermus geniculatus, assembly GCA_002633025.1. Classification (NCBI taxonomy): domain Eukaryota; kingdom Metazoa; phylum Nemertea; class Pilidiophora; order Heteronemertea; family Lineidae; genus Notospermus; species Notospermus geniculatus. Next base: position 186,560 of record NMRB01000421.1, on the reverse strand, counting down.
TATGTATAGAGTACGTAGACGACCACAAGCCAATATTTTCAAGGAGGCTTAATTGGCCGATGGTGGAAGGCCGGTATCCGATTTTGGCTGAACATGAGATGATGTTTGGAAGTTCGTATGTACCAAATTTGAAGGAGACGGATGTTTGACGGGCGAACAAAAAAAATTGATAGAAAACCCCAATCGACTTGGTGACCCTTCATCGCCTTGACTTGGGGTGGGGTGGAGGTGGGGGAGGGCATAGTCGTGGACGAGTTGGTTCTAAACCTGGCACTGGCACGCTGGCACTGGCACTGGCACTGGCATCATATTATGGCCAGAAATCATAAAAAAAAGGTATATTTACCTAACAGTTATTTTTTTGGAAGATAATAGGGCCAACAAGTTTAACATGGATCAATTATGTTGAAAAATCTAAAAAACTAGAAAAAAAATTTAAAATTTTTTCAACAAAATGGTCCATGTTAAACTGGTGGGCCCTATTATCTTCCAAAATAATAACTGCGACGTATATATACATTTTCTTCGTGATTTCTGGCCATAAGGCGACACTTATTTTATTTCTTGTTTTACGGATCCGCCGCACTTTTTTTTCCGATTTTGGAAAATAAAAATAATTGAAAAAATGACATTATTTTTTTGCCGCCGCCCAAAAACTGATTATCCGATCAATAAAAATAAAAATAATGAGAAAAAAAACTTTATTTTTCTACCGCCGACATGCTGGACGAACCTTGCCTGACGAAAATAATTCACAGCGGTTGCAACAATCATTCTCGTTCCCATTCATTGAGTGAATTTTATTATATTTTTGTACATTTTTATTTTTTTCATAGCCGCCTGTTACATGCTTTGACAAATATAATAAAAATAATCAAATAATTACAATTATTTTTATATTTATTTTCCACCCTCCTGTCAAGGTTTCCGCGAAAACCAAATGAAAAAGTTATTTTTATTTTTATTTTCCTCCCTCCTGTCAGGGGTTTCCAGGGGGAAAATCCGTAAAACAACAAATAAAATAATTGTGGCCTAATATGATACCAGTGCCAGTGCCAGGTTTAGAACCAACCCGTCGTGGACACCCAAGCTGTTAGATTCGATTTTGGTCATCTGACTGCCAACAAGTCCAACGATAATTTCCGCACGGCAAAACAGTGCTGTCACTGCACCTTTCAGAATACAGATTAATTAACTGTGAAAGAAGGATACCATGAGTGTTTCCCGAATCAAAATAAAACCAAGTGACTTTTAAACACTGACGGCTTTCCGTTAATGACCCGCCCATTACCGGCCTTAGCAAACTGCCTAATGACGCTACCTGACGGTCTAATTGCGGTGTCAAAGAATAAAACAAATGTTTACAAATAAATTACGGCCTGGGTGCCAAGACAAACACAACCTGTCGTTGTTGGGCAAAACTTGTCACTGACACAGGGAATAACTGCGCGTTCCATAGTCCGAATGTCTGACTCCGTCGTATTGCTATTTTTAGCCTATGCTGGACGCAATACAGATGAGAAAACTGACCGAGCTGGTACTTATTCCAAGAGATGTAACTTTGAAATCATTTCATTTGGTATGGCAAGCCAAGATGTACATGTAGTATAGTATAGCATACAGGTGTACGTATAGCGTACACCTCGGCCAGATCTGGCCGAGGTGTACGCCCGCGACCTCATCACAGCGTAGGAAAAAACATAAATCCAAGTTATTGACCTATTCTTTGTTTAATGCAAAAATATTTACAGATTTTTTGTGAATAATTGTATAACAAGTAACAAATCTCATAATAAGCGAGGTTTATAGGTACAGTACATTGTATTTTGATCCTAGAAACTACAGGGATCGAGGGATCACATGATCAGCCAAGAAAGTAATTCGCTGTCAATCACCCGACGCCATCTTGATTACCCACAATCCTGTGAGCACGGCGTAACAGATTTGGTGCGAGGTATGAGCGCCTTCTGTTGTAACAATGAAATATCACCCGGGAAGTAGCCAATGAGAGTTTACAGTCCCTTTAAGTTTACTCGGCAGCTGTTTCCACCAAGAGCCTTGTGTATCCCATCAAAAATAATCAACCATGTTGGCCTAAGCGCAGTTTTCAATTAATCGTAATGAGAATTATCGATAGGGTTCCGAGCATGCTACAAGACAATCAATTTGTCTATAAAACTTAGTACAACACACCTTGCTATTGCCCCGGGCTGTGTTAGTCTTAATGAATTATTAATCACAGTTTAAATAGAAATAAATCGGTAAATGAGCTTTAGAGGCGATGGAGGCGTCTGGATTGTCTCTGCCTGCATATCATTGCGAACCAGCGTCGTCTAAACCATTTCTCGCCGCGACTGGTATTCGTTTCTGACATCTTGGATAGTCGTTAACCCACTTCACGTTAGGTGGCGTTATTCGGGTCGGCGTAGACAAGTTCCCATCTCACCGGTAGGCCCTCTACCAGTGAGATCTTGAATCAATCAAAATTCAGCCCTAGCGGTGCGATTTGGAACTAATTTATGGCCAGAAAAGACGGTTCAAGAACATCTGATGGTATGGTATGGTATTATTATTCGCGCCTTTTCCAGGTTGCCCTGCTGAAAGCGCGGTCTCCACACAGAAACCTTTCTGGGGTATTCAAGGAGCAGCCACAATTCGCTCACTTGAGCCTTTCAGACTATTATTTGTCAGCACCGCCGCTAACGCAGCTACTCTTCTTCGAAAGATGCTACAGGATCTTTTACGTGCACCATTTCACGGATGGCACACGAGACACACGTCTCATCATCAGGATGAAGCAATCAAGGTAAAGGGCACCGCACACGAGCGACAATTTTGACCGATTTGTCGGCCGACTTGGCTTCCGACCGCGCTTCTGATTGGCTGATGTCTAGTCGCGCCACCAGTCTCGTAGGCGGTCGCCCAGATTTTGTCGCTCGTGTGCGGTGCCCTTAATACCCCCATCACACTGAAGTCGTTCTCAAAACGTCCTGCCCCGTCCTAAAAAAATCGTAAAACGGGCTAGAACGTGTACCCTTGGCCAAATAATGCTTCGATGTACTGGAGCACCCTTCCCATCCACGAAGTTCGTAAAAAGACTGTAAAACGTCCACTCCGTTCGCACACAGTTTGAGCCCGTTCGGTAAAATTTTCAAGAACGTACTGAGAACTAGCTCAGTGTGATGGGGGTATTAAGGAACTTCCTTAAGGTCCCAAACAGACATGGTAGTGACGGGACTCGAACCCACAACCCTTGGATCACAAGTCCAAGACCTTTACCACTAGACCACGCTGCCCCCTTGTCTTCGCAATCTGCATCGCTGACGGACATAAACTATCATACCATCAATGAAACCACGCGCTTCACTGACAGCCAGTTTGTCCTAGACCACCCTGGTACCCCCTGAGGGTAATTAATCAATTTATATCTGACCTACGTGGCAATCCATGCAATTACCAACCTCCAAGAAAAGCAGAATTCGTCTATATTATCGCTACCTTCATTATCAAATAGCAGTCGAATGATTAACGGATAAAAGGTATTGAAGATGATGTCAAAACCACACGGACTTGGCTAGTTTATAAGTAATTATTCAGTTATCTCGTTATTGGGAACATGACATGTCCTTATAATAAAAACGCTTGCGCACAGGTCGGAGTCTGATTGGCCCCCTGGTGGGGAAATGTTCACTCTGTCTTCTACAGCCATGTGCAGATAACAAGCGCACAATACAAACTGATTTGGCCAGTCTGATAAATCATTTTTGAGATGGGTTCGACAAGCGTTTCTTTTAGTCTCTTTATATGACCATGTTGACGCTACACTAAATATCTTGGTTTGCCATACCAATGAAAATAAATGATTTCGAAATTACATCTCTCGGAATAAGTACCAGTTCGGCCAGTTTTCTCAATTCGGTCCGTTGATTTTTCCCTGACAAGTACAAGTAAACTGGTCAGTTCTGGAAGTTTTCCATATATTCAACTGACAAGTAAACTGGCCAGTTCTGGAATTTTTCCATATGTTCAACTGACAAGTAAACTGGCCACTTTCTGGAATTTTTCCACATATTCAACTGACAAGTAAACTGGCCAGTTCTGGAATTTTTCCATATATGTATTCAACTGACAAGTAAACACTGGCCAGTTCTGGAATTTTTCCATATATTCAACTGACAAGTAAACTGGCCAGTTCTGGAATTTTTTTCTGAGAGGTGAAAGACGTTGGCGTCCTTACCAAGATGACGTCGTGAGGCTGAGCTACCCACAGAATATCACATTATACTCCAAACTTCCACTTACCTGTCCCATTCCTGAACTCGGAAAAAAGACCAAATCCTAAGTTGAAGATATCGCACGCTGCATCTCATTCTTTGCCAGGCTCGGGAGTGGGACAAGTACATGTAAGTGGACAGGACATTACTGTTTCTGACCTCCCCAGTCACTTTTTTCCGAGTTCAGGAATGGGACAGGTTAAGTGGAAGTTTAGAGTATATTCAAGAGCATCTAATCTAAGCTTTGAGAATTTAATTTTCATTTACACCCCATACAATCATCATACAACACCTTATGCGGCCACTTTCTTCAGGAGTTTCTGTTGGGAGTTACCTCGTCCGTTTACGAATCCGGAATGTAAATGGCCAATATTGTTCACAGTATGCCAAATCAGTCGCCAGTTTGCGAAAGACAGCATCCTCATCCCCCCGTGGCTTTCAATTACCGACCAACTCCCGCGACACTGATATAACAATTAGATATATCAATGTATAATAAATGGTAAATTGGTCCTTCGATCAAATTGGCGATTGGATTACGGTACGGTAGGCCAGGGTTGGACAGGAAGGCGATTTCCTCGTCAGCAGGAGGGGAAGTGAATTCTGTGGCCCCATGCATGAATAGGATAACCCACATTTTCAAACCTTGGGAGATAATTACACATAAGAAAGAGTGTAATGTGGTAGGGTCAATTTTGTCAATTTCACCAAATGTGGGTTATTCTGTTCATGCATGGGGCCACAAGATTATTACCCATTGTCGATTGCATCGTTTATCTAAGGGCTGACATTCAAAATCCCCATATCTAATAAAACACTACTTCCTCCTTGGACGATTGTGGTATGGTACGACCCCTACTCTAAATCCATCCCCTCTGTGACCATTAGATGAAAAATGTTTTGAAATCATGGTTATCGGTCTAAAATATCTTTAGAATTGTTGGACGATAGAAATGGTTCATTATTAATGATCTCAAAGATATTAGGTCCTATATTTTCTTAGAACTTAATATTAAAAGTCCACCTGGATTTCACCATTTCGTCATGGTTCTTTTGCCGAAACTGTAGCAATCTCTAAGGTTCTCTAGTCGTACTTTTCCCCAATATTGTAAAAAAGTGGTGTTCTCTTCCACAGTGAACACCGAAAAATCTGGGTTGCTTTAGAGCAAAACATCGATTTTCAGTGTTCATTCAAGTGAACATTTCCATCACTGAAATCGGTGTTTTGCTCTATGCAACCGTGATTTTCGGTGTTGTCTAAGGGCATCAACATGCATGTATTTTTTTACTGTGAAGAGCGTATTCCTATGTCTCTTCTGCTCCAGTCTAGCGCACCTTGTAAGCCCATAACCTGCACAGACACTCCTCCGTAATTTTGTTTTTTAATTTTGTCCATCCAGAAAACAGCATTGCTGCTTGAGTGAGGTCTGACGGTCGATCTATCAGCTCGGTGAAACAGTTCATCCTCGTCAAGTTATTTCGACATGCAAGTGCAAGAGACCACCAAGTGTCATTATGGTTACAGGAAAAACGTGAAGCACTCTCTCTGGACAGTGCAATAGACTGCCATCACCTGAAGTGACCCGTGACAAAGACACCAATTCCGGATATTAACTCTTCTTGCTGGTCACACTTACTAACACTTATCCCAAATAATATAACAATGATATTACAATCTCCTGTCCAGGGATATCAAATTAGCGTTATTGTTACATGTTTATCGGGCTGAAGCAAAAGTTAAGTGCAATACAGTCATACTCAGACACGGATATATGCAGATATTCTTTAACGATCACTCAGCCTAAGAGCAAAATGTCAGAAAAAGGGATCTGTTCGCGATGACATATCTGTAATTTCGCCGTAATGTTTTAATAATCGCCGGAGATAACATTTGAATTTCGTAGATGACCGTATTTTGAAGACTTCCCCGGGGCTTCAAGGGTGGACACGTGCAATGTCTGTCCCCTGTTAAAAACTCATCAGACTTAGCGGTTTTGCTGACGTTGTTGTGGCTGGAGTTCAAGAAAGCTGTGCGATGGTGGACATTGCTAACGCCCCGTACGCTTTATGGCATTCTGTCCCGACTCTCAACTCGATGGTAGTCCTTTTTCAGACAGGGAAATAATCATTATATTATTGACTCTAATTATTATATCTAAACACAGAGCCAATTAAGATAATATTGGTACAGCGAAAATCGATTTGAGAGGTATTTGTAACAAATCTATGGATTGTCCACCGGCCGATTGCTAACTGCGTAAATATGTGTCTCCGAATATAGAGTTAATTAAGACTAACGAGAGAGAAGTTTGGTTGATGCTTACTTTACCCGAGTTATATACCGTTAGCGGCGTCGTTCTTTCAATTATTGTACACACACAATGATTAATTATTAATAGTTACATGCCTCGTCAAGTTTACAATTCCTGTAACTATGAGAAGGTGTATGGGCAAACATCCCCGAGAAAAAAAAACAAGGGTCTACCCATGCACCCTTGAGTACAAGTGTTCAAAAGTGGCCGGCTGGATACCTGAATAGTCTGAGCACTATTGCCTACTGAGAAGTGTACGGTACGTCAGACGTACCGTACACTTCTCAGTAGGCACTAGAGTCACTCGCAGGCTAGAGTCACCGTTAAGACGGTCTTAACGGTGACTCTAGCCTGCGAATACACAAGGTTGAGTTTTAAAAGAGGTATACGGTATATACGGACACGCTGACGAACAAAGGTTTTCATGGTCATGAACCCTTCTTTATTAGGCCATTGTTCGCCAGCGTGTCCGCATAACGTATACCTTTATGTATACCCGGCTTAAGGCTCAGTTCACATACATGTAGAAGTATACGGTATACGAACACTCTGGCCATTGTTCGCCAGCATGTTCGCACATGTATACCGTATAGCTACATGTACTTCTGTGTGAACTCAGCCTACGAGCTACACTCTGCACGGACACGCCGGTTAACAATGGCTTCGCAATTAAAGGGTTCGCGAAGGTGAAGCCTTTGTTAACCGGTGTGTCCGCGTAGCGCCTAGCCAAAGAGCTTGATTGGTATTTCAACGATGTGGATGATGATTGATAACAGAGGAATCGCAATGTAAGGCTTCCTTTACATAGTACATACGAAAACGCCGGTTAGCAATGGTTTCATGGCTCGTGAATCCATTTGAAGCCTTTGTTACCCGGCGTTTTCGTATACCGTATACTTCTATGTAAAAGAAGCCTTAAGGAACTATACATGTGCGACCCCTATACACTTGCGACCCAAAGCGTTGAATCCTGCCAATCTTTACTGACGGACGTGGAGTTTGGTTGGCTGCGGGACAGATGAGATCCAGATATCGGCAAACACCAGCCAGCAATTCTTGTTACGAAGTAGAGCAATCCAAATACGCTACATCTTACCCAAGGATTTCTGGCGTGATTAATTGTTCAAATCGGGAAAATGTCTTGATAAGGATCTAAACCTCGATTTAACGCGGAGAAAAAGCTCATTTAATTAATGTTTGGAGTGTCCATTAACGGATCGGCGGTGGCCACTTCACCTAATCAGTAACGATTTATTTCATCCTTGATAGCGTTTAACCTATACATATGCCACCGTTCACAGACAGTGATCCAGAGAAAGGTACAGCGTTTACTACCGATACGGTTGAATATACGTAGAGGAGTGCCCAGTCAAAACGTCAGGGTCTCAAACTCACTGTGGAAATAAGATACCTGTATAAATGTACATGTACATTACACTGTACACGGTTAAGTGAGGTTGGTTGCAGGTTGCAGGTTAATGATTGGGGGTCAGTGTTAGTGTCCACCAATGGTGAAGTCAAATCAGGCACGTATCCAGAGGGTCGTGCCCCCTGCCCCCGCTCTCCACCACCATTTTTTGCCTTCAATAACTTGCGACAATAAGCACAAAAACGTCAAATAAAGCTTCTGTTTTGACACTGAGATGCCGGGAAATCGCGTCTACGGCCTTCTAGGCATCAAAGGGGGCTGTTCGTTTTCGTCAACTGAGGATTCCCGGTGAAGAACCTGAATTGTGATCCTTGAGAAAATGGAGAAAGCCATGAAGCTTCAAATTGCAGCGATTATTCTGTACAGCACAACAAATATTCGCTGCAATTTGCAAGTGCAGAGCTTCTTCCGTTTTCCCAAGGATCACAACTCAGATTCCTCAAGTGACGAAAACGAACGGCCCGTTTTGGCGCACGCCTGCAACGACCGCCTTTGACCGACGACGGCCCTCCCGCGCCTGCAAATGCATTGCAAATATAGGCCTACTATTGCCTGCAGGTGGACCTGCAACCTGCAGTTTTTTACCAACCACACGGTTTGTATAAAATGCAGGTTGCAGGTGTGTGCATTATCAGAGACATATTTCAATTAAATCGTGATAGGATGGATGATGGTGGTAATCGTCCTTGCGTGTCTCTGACGCGAAAAGCAGGCGCCATGCCCTCTCCAACGGTCATTATCGAATTCATCTATCAATCATGTTTTTATCGATACCAAGAATCAACGATTTGATTGCTTTCAAATTTAATGCATTTATAATCATGACATCTGTATAAACGAATATCATAATAGAGAAGTCTTAACTCCACAAATTAGTTATCATCAACAACATAACCCTTATGTAAATCTGGCGACACTTTGCTCAACTCAGACGTTTGTCTCCAACTTTTATCGCAACAGAGTCTTGTTCAAGTGATTAGATGTTATTTGTTGTATTATTGTCATTGTTTTTATTTGCTGTTTTGGCTGAGGAAATCTTACGGAGAAACACTGACGTCCTCTGTTAGCGTAGTGCTTTTCACATGTCAATCAAACACAATCATTTGACGCTGTCAATCAAGTGAATAAATGCGTTATTTATCAAATCTATTGATTTTACATGTACGATATCTTTTATACACTTTAAGTCAATAAAGTCATTAAAGTCATTCAGCTTGACAATTCCGTGTCTACATTTGGCGGGATTCGTTTACGAGTTGTGTAAACCCATCCACACGTTTCGGCGAGGTAGCGCAGTTTCGAGAGCTTTGTAAACTCTCCGAGACGACCAAACCCACCCTTCAATGAAATTAATCACGGTATGAGTACTCCTGAACATTACCAATAATGGTCTGGTTGTATAAATTAGCAGCCACTAATGTTTGAAATCAAGAAGGCGACGTGGCCATAATGTTTTGTTGATCATGAAATTGATTGGCAAATATCAATGGCATTTACAATACGTTAGGCCAACATGCCACTTGCTGCTGACCTCGTTCCCAGTGCTCCAATGTACACATCTCTTTTCAGAACTTACGAGATTGGTTCCCTATCTCACCGATAGGAGTAATGAGATCGGCAGCTACTCTCGTCTGTTATCGCGTGATTGCCGAAAAGCAGCCAATAACAAACGCGTTTTTTGGTTGAACAGTATCGATTGCTCTTTTGTTGAATGAATCGGCCAATCAGCGCGTCTTTTATCGGCTTTCGGACAATCACGTGATTTATGGACGCCAGGCATGCCAGGGGCCGTCTAATATCAAAATCCGAGCAAAGATACCTACTGGGATCAGTTAAAGCTAGGAATCCACCATTGATTTTCAAGCTGATTTTGCGTTGCGACTTGCTTCGCAACTGGGCACTCGATCGCCGTAGTGGACTCGCCGCTAGACGTGATAATATCTACCATGGTGAAGATGTGGTCAATTTTAGTCGGCAATTGGTCGGCGACCGTTATCAGTTCCTTGCGGTCGTATTCAGTCGCGAGTAGCAGGTTGCAAAGCAAGTCGCAACGCAGAAAATCACGCAGTGGATTCCTAGCTTAAAGGACTGGAGAGCCCACATCCCACCTGTAGTTCCGAAATGGCGCATCTTCGACGCATATTTTATGGTACATGTAATTGATTCAAATGATTGCTTTATGCATAAGAATCGATGCATTACAATGAAGAACCGAAATTGCGTTAAAAGGTGTTATATGTTTACAACAATGCACGAGTGATTAATAAGCTAATTAATATTCATGAGGAACACCACAACATGGAATAAACAGATGTTATGTTGAAACGATGACACGAATGATACAATGGATTAATGGTAATTACAATGAATTATTCCAACCTCATTTGCCTTGTTGCTATCTCCTAAATGAATATTTCCAACACCCTGCGATGGTATCTCGTTCGTCAGTAACAAGACAGCTGGACATATCCCAGCTTCAGGTGTATTTCCATCCTGGTTCCTCATGATAGACTTACTATGCCCTCCAGAGCGATGTTAAGGCCATGTAAAAAAATAGTTGGTTAGCATCCTTCCACTCTCAATTTTCTGAGCAGGGCGGGAGGTTTTTATTGGGTTTGAGATGCATGTTAACATCGTAACCATGGCAACTTGAGGAATTCAAAATGTAATAGGTATGAATTGAAATAAAAACTACTTTCTATCCTTTACAACGGTGTTGTTTTATTTAAGCAGCCCAGCCTACAATTTGATTACACTTTTGGCGGTTTTTGAAAGTTTTTTTGACAATAAAAAATAGAAATGTTTTTGAGGAAGGGGCGAGTTCAATGCTGGGTGGGGATGCTAACCAACAATTTTTTTATATGGCCTTTAATAGTATCAGTGGGAGCATTGTCGATCGAAATGACAGATTTTGTCTACACTACGCTACGTACTGGGGAATACGTGATAAAACTTCAAAAATGTACTTCTGTCGACCATGTTACCGTTGTAGACAGGTTGCCGTAGCTGCCGCCCCACATCCGTGGCGCTCCGACAGTAGCCTTATGTCACGAGTGGTTGTCATTCCTGAGCGCCACGGGTGTGGGGCGGCAGAGACTGTAACCACCAGTGTACTCTCGCAGATCACTTAAAGCGGATTGTTCGCGTCTGTCCAAAGTGAACCAAAAATAATAATAATAATAGTCCGCTTTATTAAAGTGAGAATACTTAGCCTAAAGTGTAGCTGAAGTATTCTAGAACCCTCCTTAACGTTAAGGTACACTTTAAGCGTTTGTATTCTGCCCTGCAAACAATAGCTAAATGTAAACCTTAGAGTTAGCCTACGAAAGGTTCCAGAATACGGCCACATGTCTTTGCTTGAAGCATTGAGAAAAGTCAGACTTTAATGATGAAAGTGTGGCTGAAGTCCGACCCAAGCATACGGCCCAAAGTCACCTTGCGTTACCGGTCACCACCAGTTTCGTACTCTTATCCCTTTTGCCTTTGGTTTTTGTGTAGTACATGATTCACATCCTGATCTCGAACAAGCAAAACGTGTACTTTAATAATCACCACCACCATAACTTGATAGATGGCGGACCGTTGCAGACGAATAGAAAATGCAGATGAACGTAGGGGCTATTTTCGAATTCAATTAGTTGAAAGCCATAAACATAATATGAAATAACATACATAATCATTAGGACTATGATAAATATGCCGCGGTTGGTTGATTTTGTCGGCATTAAGGAAATACATGTATCCGTGGAACAATCGAATTCACATGACGTGTGGAATGACAGGGTGGCCACGCTTACCGGTCAAAAACAGACTTGACAGTCTCCATTTCGTGGCTTTCTTTCACCCTTGGGGTGGTAAGGGTAGCATACCACGTTGGGAAACCTGCAATGTGCAGAAGGCGTCGCCAAATTTACCCTAACCAATAGCTGAATCAACTTTTAAATACAAATAACGGCGAAAGGATTTCGGTGGCATGTTGAAATATCGCCATCCTTGTTGTCATTTCGACCATTCGTGTGGACATTTAGCCAGATTGTCATAATTCCGTTATTGAAGCTAAATTGAGAATGTTAGCTTAGGTCACGTTAAACGGGAAAATTCCCTCCCTCTCTTCGTAAGAATAAAGCGCAGACGGGTGACCCTTCCGGCACTCCCAGATCCCATCGAGTGGTTTGCGACTCCTCCTCTACTTGTAGTCTCGCGCATATAGGAAATAAAAATCTCGTGAATTTGTCTGCTGTCATGGCGATTGGCTTGATAAGCGAGCGCGCGACTAACTTCAGGAGGAGTTGCATTACTCAGGAAGGCACACCAAAGAGATCCGAAGATGACCAAATCTTGAAACTAAAGTTTACTTTTCTTGCAAAGAGAAACATTTGACCAATTATTAACATAACTGACCAAACTGTTTGTTCACTTTAGGGAGTTTAATTCCTCAGCAATAGCACAATGATAGAAACTGCATTCATCCTTTAGGCAAACCTTATTGGCTCAAGAATTTGGCCAGGAGTAGGTATTTTAATTGCTGGCATGGAATTTCGAAGACAATGGGAAGATTTTTGGTGAGGAAAATTGATAGCAATGGTTTCATTTATGCATTAGGTGCTGTTCGTGCACGGCTCCACGGAACCTGGAAGTGTCGGCACTAAAAGATGAATCTCTAGTCTTTCCTCGTAGTTGTGACAATGGGTCATATGAATAATTACTACCAAATGCTTTTACTTCAGATTTGTACAGCATAGCCTAGTATATCTGTATTGAAAACTTCAAGTAAAAGCATACTAGTCTTTATTATGACCCATTGAGAACCATAGCCCACTGCCTGGATAGGTGTCACTTGTGGTTAAAAATACTGAGATGAAAGTGACGTCCTGGTTCTAATTAATTCTCCACACAAAAGGCGTCCATTGTATAGAACCTGGTTACGATGTGCTGCTGCCCTCTATTGTAGCTATGATCAAATAATCCAAGGATGATATTTCTATCAAGGAAGCCTCCATATAATATGTAAACTTCTGAGACAACACATTACGCTTTATTGTATATCACTCCTCTCTTATCTATTTTTGGTTTCACTTTATTATTCAGTATCAGCAAATATAAAATCATTTTTGTTACAATTGCACGGATTATTTTCCCTCTTTTTGGTTGAATTCGTCTAAATGCAGTTTGTAGTGGTTTATCAGTACTAGTATTTTAAACGGTTCTGAGCCAATTCAGTGAAAACAAAACGGATTAAACGAGAAAAATATTGGTTTTCAGATACATGTATTCATAAATAAGCACACCACTGACACGCAATGGGGTTAAAAACATATCACGGAATTCTAGCGGTCTAAAACAAACAAATTACAGGTAGCTTGTGCGAGACTACCCACAATGCATCGAGAGTTCCCTTATATCATAAATAATAACACCGGCGGGTGATACACTTTCATGCTTATACATGTACATATATGTACTATACATGTAGAACACGTTTTATACGGCTTCGAAAGCTTTTTCTGGCTACATTCCATAAACGAATGGAAAATGTTACAAAATCTTCAGCATTTTGTGGAATGCAGTCAGATGCAGTCTTGCTGAACGATTAGTTTTTCGACTTTTGTCAATCAGTGTAGCCCCTACGAAGTTCACTGACCCCTTTGTGTCACTTGAGCTAAATTCTGGGTAGGCCTACAGGTAATAAAACAATGTGCCGAAACACAAGTTGTTCTGTCATCACCATTTGGCACTGTTGTGGGATTGAAACTATAGAGACACCTGGTCGTAAAGAGTTTAACTAAATCCCATCACAAAACCCTGGCATGTCTGGATCCACCAACACGAGCTTCATCAATAGGACTAAAGATGGCGCCCCGGACGCCATGAATATTTTGTATACATGCATTAATAGTACCTGTGCTTCTGTCATATAATGTACAGGCGTAATAGAATGTAATGTCCCCCAACAATACATTTACGGATTAAGCGACACCATTGAATAGGGCTCCAGAGAGACCAAGACCCTTAATCCTGTGACAAACAATGCAGGGGAACATAAGAAAGACGGGGGCATTAGATTCTTCACACCTGAATTACATTTTTAGCAAGATTTTTATATTGAGTGATACGGTCTTAATACCAAAGGTACTAATGCACGATTTATTTACACATGTTAAAAAACATCTTGGGCCGTATTTTAGAACGTTCCTCAACATTAAGGTCCGCCTTAAATGTATTGTTCTCGATGGTTTTACAATAGACTTAAGGTCGACCTTAACGTTTAGGAACGTTCTAAAATACGACCCCTTGAATTGATATGATACCAAATATCACTGCATTGTAATGGATAGTTTTTGAGGAATCAAAATTTGAAGTTCGATGCGTTTTTTGGAGGCCACCCGATATAAAGGCCGACACTTGATTTGAAACAAACATTGCTTTTTTGTACCTTTTCTAAACCACACTTGTTTCGGTGTTTGCACAGTAAGCACGACGGCTTTTTTGTTACAAACATCATTTCTCGGATGGAATTGTTTGATGCGAGTGGTCGAAGTTTCCTCTACAATTGAGCAGCATCATGTCAATCAATATACAGCGATTGAGGTCGATGATACCACGACTCACGGCCAGGTGGCGCTGCGTGGTTGGCCTGTTTGGGATGTTCTTACAACACTCCCACAGCAGGGGTTTTTACCTCGCTCCTCTTCATCCACTCACAAACTTTGTGTGCGAGTGTATGAAGAGGAGCGAGACCAAAGCCCTAAGGATGATATGCATGGTGAAGTAATGCATGAATGTAGTTTGCAAATGAAACATGTTTTTTTGTCATTTGCTTCTGGAAATAAATGTATATGTATCAACAGTAGGCCTATATTCCTGAGCTAGGAATATACATGTAGTTGAGTTTAAGACAAGTTATGCTGTCTACTAGGCATTCAGCTGCAAGCTCGCTTGGCAGTAAGTCAAATTTGCGAACATGGGCCATATTCATGAAGCCTTCGCGACTTTGCTTGCACGCAAATCTATTGCGTGTACGCAAAGTTGCGAAGGGCTTCGTGAACATGACCCCTGTCTGCATACACTCATGCCAAAAAGTAAATGGACAGTGGTTTTTTACCCTGTACATGAAGTAATGCATAATTTTGGGTTGTAGCTCAGATGGCCCTACAACATCTCTTTTACATGTCCAAGAGCAAATTTCAAGGAAAAAATGAAAATTTCATGCAAGTACATGTATTGACAAAACCTTCTACTATGTATTGAAAATTTCATGCAAGTACATGTACATGTATTGACAAAACCTTATACTATGTATTAATAATATATGTAAATATTTTATTTGCACCACCAGTCTTTGCACTCTAGCGACAAAGGTACACCATTTCCTGAGACAGATCCTTTGTTGCTTTTCTCCGCTTTCCTTATTTCTATATAACACAGCACTACGTTTATTGTATCTCTTCCAATATAAAATGTATTATTTTTATAAGGAATCAATAAACTCATTTTGAATTTTTTGTATCACTGTTTCAAAATATCACTGAAAATGAGATTTTTGAAATCTTGGAAGTTTTTCATAAAAACCAAATTTACCATGAATCTATGAAGAATTCTAAGACTCATGGTGAAGAAACCACTGAAAAATATTTGCCCTGTTCTATGTTATTCAAGGAAATATGCATTAAAAACGGGACACTTTTCATCACATTTTAAAGTAAAAGTTTGATTTCTCTGTGATCGAGGGTAATATAGCTACCGAATCTTGGTCAGTCTTAGTCTTTTAGTGAAGGTTAGCAGCACAACCCAAAATCGCATGAAAAATCTCAAATTTCAGATTTTTGATAATATTTTCGATTATCTCAAATGTCATCAAAGTTAGCCAAGATTTTCAAGCACTTTCTTCCCCATAGCTCTTAAAATTTTCCATAGATTATTTGAAAGGTCATTTCTGGTAAAAAAGGTTAAGATTTCAAAAATCTCAATTTTGTTGATATTTTAGAATAGTGATATTTTCATGATAATTAATTTTTTCCATGAAGTTTTCTCTCTGACATACAGATGAGATGTTCTAGGGCCAGGTATCAAAGATGCAACCTCATCGTATGCATACCTCAGCAACAGAAGACAAAAAAAGTGCTGTCCATTTACTTTTTGGCATGAATGTACATGTAAACTGCATGTACAGTAATGGCGAAATTGGTAAACTTGTTCAGCTTTGGCAGAACTCTTTTTCTATTTCGTCGAAATCGACCGAAAGAACCAACGAGGGTTCCTGGAGGAAAAACGTCACTGACATTGTCAGCTATCGCACCTGCCCAGGTGTAAAATGTAAATGTTGAGTACATTCCTACTAGCAACGTTGACATGTTGCATATTCGCCAAGGTGGTGTATTGTAAACATCACTAATGTTGTGAAGCAACGGTCACCTCCCCAGAGAGAAAGAAGCAACATATATGTAACACAGAATGTTCACGTCGTTTCTATAAAATTACTTAATTTATGAATATACGTCAGTGTAATTGCGCAGGAAAAAATGTCAGATGTCCCGAAAACACAACCAAGGACTCGCTGGGTGATTATGAATTTGGAAATTGAATAAATTTGATAAAATCGCATCGTGCATTAATTTCTAAGTTTGAGGCAGTTTATATTAGGAATTAAGACCTCGTCGAAATGTGATTTTTGACTTGGCAACTAAGGCCGGGGCTGAAACCAAAATCGGAAAAGCACCATTTCTCCTGAACCTTGCGACTGATCTTCGTAAAAAAGTTATCATCATGGGTACATCCAAAAATTTATAAGCTCGCCTTATATTTTTTTCTGGTATACTAATAAGGTCTATACTCGATTTTTTTATAATGTATGACCTACTTTTCAAGGTCACAGATGTCAAAGTTCGTCTGATTTCGAAGTCGGTAATGGCTTGAGCTATCGCGTTGAAACTGTCATTGACATAAGTTTATCTATACCTTGAATATTTCAAATACTACTGGGCCAATTTTCATGCGGTTTGTACCACATGAAAGTATATAACCTTGGTCACACTTCTGCATCAGAGGTTTGGAAAGGGGCTGTATACTTAAGGTTGAATTGTCCCAAATAAATTTTTGATTATTTATAATAAAGTGACAAAACCCATTTTCACAGGGTGATTAGTTAAGAGGTTAAACTAGATTATAAGAATGAAAAATTGGCGAATTTCCCGTTATTTCAACTGAAACAAAAGACCTTTGCAAAATGTCATTAAAGTAGTAGAAATACACAAGTCCTTAAAATGCCGTTTACAACACATGTTAAATACATTGTATACTTTGTATTTATAAGGTTACATTTGTTTATATCCTTTGCCTTTCATGAAAATAATGACAAATAACACCAATATCCTCTCAANGAGTTTGCTTGGACGACTGGCATGACTGGCGTTTGAATTCTAGAAAAGGAGAAATGGATTTGCGCAGACATTTCTTGTGGCAATGATTCTTTTTTTCGCCCGTTCTATTCTGGATGATAATGAATATTTTTACGAAAGGGCATGACATTTTAATGCACAAACAAGGCTGAGTGTGAAAATTAAATTTTCAGAGCAATCAACAGCATTTCTAGCTCACTCTACACCGGTTTCAAGGCGGAGAAAAAAAGTAGAGTTCGAAAAAAAATTATACCCTACTCTCTCTCTCCGCCTTGAAACAAAAACATGCAAGAAAACACCGTGATATATTTAATATATCACGGTGTTTTCTTGCGTGTTTTTGAAGGATCCAATCCCAAAGGGACACTGACAACATCTGAGCCCCTTTCCCAATCTTCTCTTCCTCACCATTCAGGGGCTCGTGTCACCAGACTTTTTTTCTTGAATAATTGTTGTCAACAGGTAACCTTTGGCTCGAGAGGCGTATTCGTGTGCTCGTTTTCGTTACTGACTGCACTGTATTCTTCACTTTAGCGATTGGTTTAGGCTTGGTTTTACTTAATCACTGGATTCTGCCATCGAACCACCAGAGCTGGTGACCCAGAAGTTGCTGACTAGCAGTGTTCTAGTTGGCAAATCCGGCTTAGGAGAGAGCCTTTTCATCATCTGCCTCATAGGCTGTCGAACGGTCTCCATTTTCACTTCAGGTCAGCGCTTACTTTCCCTGTTTTCAAAAGTATCTAAGTTATACACTACATGTACATGTATACAATGTAATACTTGATATATTTTACCTGATGTTTGCGTTTTACATCTCATCTCAGCATGTTTTTTTAAGTAAATTCTTCATTTTACCAAATCTTGATAATTTCTTGTATGTATATGAACTTAGTGTAGAGTGCCCTTGAGCACATTTTGTGATAAGGGCATCTTAAAGGGCCTCCAGAGGCAGCTTTTTAGTGCATATTGTTATGATTACTAACAGAGAATTGATGGCATGAGGATCCAACTTGGGCATCATTTTTGAAGGAAGATTTCATCAATGTCAAAATCTAATCCACAATTCATGAGTTACTAGCGCCACCTGTTGTATAGTCGCAATACTGTCAGTAGCCCAATAGCAAGTTGAGTAGCATATAAATGGTAATAAAAATAATTTTAATCCGACCACCATTTTGATATCGAACTTCAAAGGTTATGATCGTGAATCAGGCTGATATCTCTGGACATCTTACCTCAGTCATCAGAGTGCTAATTTCCTGCACCAATGTCATGCCATGTTACGGGCTACAGTTGAATGTTGATGACTGCCGCACCTGTTCCGCCAAGACCGTGGACATCAGGTCATGGCCGGCCGGTCGAGCGATCTGCGAAAGGGACAGACCGGTGATCGATGCAATCCTTGCTGGACAATGGTTGTTTCGGGACTTAGGGCCGTATGCACGGGTCGCACTTTCATTAAAGTCTGACTTTTCGTAATGCTTCAAGCATAGAGAAAGTCTAACTTAAGCTATACTTTTGGCTAAAGTGCGGTCCGTGAATACGGCCCTAATAATCAGAGGGCCCCCATTATTCTTCACAAATTGTTTGATGGATCGCTATCACATGGCCCGCGGCGGCGGATCACATTTTCCCCACGAAATGGCGTATTCACTCGGCCGTGACGCGCAGTCACAATGATGGGATGAAAGGTTGTGAAAGTTGGGGTAATTTTCAAATTATTAGTTCCAGAAGAAGTTGCAAACTTTGAAGAAATCATGTACTGGTACACTCCAACATGCTGCTTTTTTGTCACTCTGTAAAATTCGTATCCCAGAATATGACTGAATTACATGTAATGCCAACCGTAAACAACGCGGCTTTTAATACGCATTGAGATTTTCCACACACAATTAAATACCAAATTTGTAAAATAGGATTTATTGCGTATTAGTTTTATTAAATTGAATACGGTTTAAAAGGCATGTATGTAAACACAACAGAGAAATGCCATGGAAATTTATTTTTCTCACTAACTTAGTTGCCTGATTTGTTTTCCTCAGCTCAGCTTTCCTAATTGTCATGCTTTCTCGCCACCACTTCCTCAAGGCTGACTCCAACAGACAAGAAGACACATACCCCCCACCACCACCACCCCGACCCTTGAAATAACGTAAGCTTTTCAATGAGAACTCCACATGCAAATAGCAGAGCAAACTGGTACCAGAGTAGGCTCAGCTAACGATTTCTGACAGCGTCTAAGTGAGGCTTTTAACTGAAGCCTGCAACTCTCTCTCCCTCACCGTGAGATATAAGAACAATTATTTGGCTTTTACCGGTAGAAATATCACTAATTTAACATCCATTATTACACCGGGACAGTAGCCTATACCTAATGCATGTGATATTAGTCCAAATCTAGATTCTAGCATTGTTACATTAACTAATATAATTTTGATTAGGAATGGTATAGCAGTGGGAAGAAAACGTCGAGAATGACGGAAACACTTAAAACGCTTGAGAGAAGAAAACCGAATGTGCTCTTTGAGATATTAGGCCCCCTACACATCTCAGTTTTTAATGTCTATTAAACAATTGCATCTCGTTCATTGCTTAATGTACACAAGACAAGATAAATTATCTGAATTTAATATTTTGTCTTTTCGATAACACTGTTCCGCAATAGTTACTTATTGTCTTCAATGTACATGTAAGGAAAAAATTAATATCTATCGGTTGAAATTTCGTATTCTTTTAGTTATTTTTTTCCGAAGCGGTGCTAAAACCTGCATTAAGAAACGATTTTATTCCATAAGGGAAACACTTAAAAGTCATTAGGTAGGTTTATGTTTCAATTATTTCTGTCAAATTTAAGTTGGACGATTTATAAGAACAGTAGAAGCAGTTTTCAACCTGAAATGAAAAGGGTACAATTAAATCTTCATTTCGTACTAGGTAGACTATCTTCAACACGATCAGCAAAGATCCTAAAGCTCAGGGGCTGTTTCATAAAGTGGCTTTAAGCTAATGGTACCATTAACTTGAATGCATTTTCTATTTGGTTAAAGGTACCATTTAGCTTAAAGTCACTTTATGAAACAGGCCCCAGGTCAAGATTTTTGGAAATTTCGTACTTTTTGCGACACACCAACTACGAATTCCCCCATTGTTTGAGAGCGAGATCGCACATGGCTCCATTCAGAACCACTCTCAAAAAAGAACACCCCAGCTTCAGCGTTTACAATAGGGTACTCCCAATCTCTGTAAAAAGCTTTCGGCTACCTCATTGACCTGAACAAAAATATATTTCAATCCCACTCTCAAAAATCAACTCCCAGCTTCAACATTACAATAGGACATTTTCAAAATGAAAAAAGCGTTCGTTTGACGTCTAATTGACCTGAACAAATACATATTTTATAACTTTTTTTATTGCCATTTCTAATGAGCTGGTTGTCTTGCAAACGACTTTATCCAACACGTATCGCCTCCAATGGCGCAGGAACAAGGAAAATTTATATTTCGTCGCCATGCTTCGTGAATTTATGTTGGCTGATCGCGTCGAATCGTTTGTCAGTTACGGAAGACGTCATAAGGGCAGGAAAGG
The DNA here is from genome assembly GCA_002633025.1 of Notospermus geniculatus. Classification (NCBI taxonomy): domain Eukaryota; kingdom Metazoa; phylum Nemertea; class Pilidiophora; order Heteronemertea; family Lineidae; genus Notospermus; species Notospermus geniculatus. The sequence continues at coordinate 165,564 of NMRB01000421.1, read as the reverse complement.
CATGTAAGGAAAACGCCATAAAATATGAAACGACGGTCCGTTGACTGGCTGAACGTAGGAAGGAAGCTGTGAGCGGATGTACCGGGCTTGGCGTCGAACAAAGCAAAGGAAAGGTCCATTTATCACGAGCTCTGGCCTGACGGCGGGCGACCAGGGATCGATACATGGTTTGTTGGGTATTTGAGACAATTTAAAGGGAACTGTGGCTGCTTTAAAGACTGATCACCTGATGATGATAACTTGTTCTTTATAGTGGTCGAAGACTTTAGCATTTTTTTCAGGGAGTATATTCAGATATGTGATTGGACCATTATTTAGTCCAGGACAGACTTTTCAAGAGGTTTCGGGTGTCAGGTTACACATGCATCTTAAAGCGGTTTTTTTTCACCTGGGTGTGGTAGTGGTGACGTTCCCTTTGTATCAAGAAAACTAGAGGACGAGAATATGAGTAGAGTCTGCTCACTCTCGTCCTCGTTATCTATTTTCCTAGATAATAAACCGATATACATGTATATGTAAAAAGTGCCTTCTCCATTTCAAATAAATGTTACTCGAAGCCTTTCTTCATTTCGCCGTTAAAGCGGGTGTCATTTGGATTTGGGTGCGTTCTCCCAGCAAGCACGAGAATCTAGAGAACTTAGACAACATCATAAATTAAAGCAGTAGAAGATGGCAAGACAAATCCTAAAGTGTCTTCTATGTTACTCGAACCCTTCTCTTCATTTCGCCGTTAAAACAGGGCCGTAGCTAGGTTTTTTTCGCTAGGGGGGCATTTNTCCCTATGCTAGCTACGGGCCTGTAAAATGGGTATCATTTGGATTTGAGTGCGTTCTCTCAGCAAGCAGGAGAATCTAGGAAACTTAGACAGCATCATAAAAGCAGTAGGGGATAGCAAGACACACATGCATCATAAAGCGTCTTCTCCATTCAAATAAATGTTACTTAATGGGCACTTTTCTTTATTTCACAAGACAACGTTAAAACGGAAAGGTAATATTTCGCGTACAAATGATGAAATTGAATGCATAACGTTGACATCTATGACCATTTTATATCATATTGATAATATTAATATGTGATATTGATGTATAAATTTCTCGCAATCAGGCGGACGTTATGGCATGTTCGACTCGACGTTAGCATTATACGGGAACGGCACAAATTGCCACAAATAGCCCTCGATCTACCGAATCATGACTAATAAATTTACTTACATCGCCAAATGCTGGCTTACACTCAGCAAATGCATTCCAAATGGACCAAGCACTTGTCTCATTTTCGTAGATTTCCAATGATAATACCCTAGCTAAATTTCTTGATTTTCCCACTAATTTTTATGTTCAATTATCATCCGGTGATGTTCCCCGGCCGTCGGGGACACTCATTTTTGTATTCTGGCTTGATACAGGGGCCATCAATATGGACCATTACCGTGGCCTAATGACAACTTTTATTGCCTATGTAAATATAGCATGCAAATTATACCTGCTCTTTTCTGGCGGCTAACTGACAAGCAAACACGATTCTGGCCGTGATGAACGATTATCCTGTTTGGCTATTTGATACAGGAGTGATGCGCCGGGAAATTCGTGTACCGCGTCAATTTATCGCTGCCAGGCCGCCAATGTTTCTATCGCGTGCAGCGCATCAGACCCATTCTCCCCCGTCAAATTAATGTAAATTACCCCAAATCTTTAATGTGAACTATTAGTACAGGATGCTTTTATGCTTAATTTTTATTTACCAAGCTTTAGCTAATTATTTTCATTTACCTTCTATGTTACCGAGTTAATGAATTAATGCATCGACATTATGAAGCAGGGTAGGCAACAATGACCTAAAAAATGCAGAAAAAGTAAGTTTTTCAGCATTTTTGTAACGATGATGCCAGACGGGCATCCTAAAATTGCCGCCCCTGCCCAGATGCACGTCTCAATTTCCAACTATTCTTGAGTCAATGCTGCACATGGATCGAATAGGCCTACAGTCCAACCCGGCCCTTTAACAACTCGGCCCATGACCAACTCGGCCCTACTATGACCAACTCGGCCCCAGCTACGACCAACTCGGCCCTAGCCATGAGACCAACTTTTCACAGTGAAAACTGGCTGTGAGGGTTTGATATTTGTTCCTGATGAGTCTGCAGAGTCCATTTAAGTATAACATGGGGCAATATTCAAAAACAATACGTCAGTGCAATCTCAGTGCACAAATCACTGTGACGTTTTCACTGTAATCTTTCGTCAAAGCCCATGTGACCCAAAAGTCTAGCGAAAGTATCATTTTATTTGCTGACAAATGCTTTTCCTCGACATGAAATCCACTTTCATCTTTTGTATATTCCACATTAAGTTGTACATTTCCTCTACCTTGAATGCCCTGTCGATTTCACTTGATATTCCTTCCTCAAGGTGATCTCACGACGGACATGACGGAAGAGACAGGTAAACGTTCAAAAGCCTTCGAGAACACTCTGCTGACGACTTCCACCGCACTAATGCCATCGTATCTTGTTGACTCCGCTGCGATAAAGCGCTGCTTACTGTAGAGGAAATGGGCAGGAAATTTTAAAGCTAAGCTTGATGAGGCGAAATGGAACACCACGGGAGCTTGAAAGCTTCCGAGGAAAGCTTTCATGGTTCGCCATCAGAAGTGGGCGGGGACAACGCGATTGGTCGACAACGCTGTCAGAGGTAAATGCGACCTGGCGCTGTGGTTTAACTTGTAATTAGATTTGACTGCTAGCGGCTGTCTGAGTGTGGTCCAATGGTAATGGCCCTAAAAGCTTTTGGTACTGGTCTCGCACATCTATAGATCCACCCATAACCAATGGGGAATTCACAAAATTCTCTAAATCGAAAAGCCTTTCCTTTGAATGTTGACGGAGATTAACCACGTGCTGGTTCAAGAGGGACTCGGTCAACCCACTGTCAGCACCTATTTGTCAGTCCTTCACAGAATTCTATCTGGAACTTCTCCTCTCTGAAATTCACTTAGATCTGTCATGAAATCGCAACGAATATGGTGCTACACCATAGCCAACATAAATACGGAGTATGCACGTTGATATAATGAATAAAGACTTCAGCAAATGTTTTACTTCAGATTTGTACAGCATTGCCTAGTGCATTTGTATTGCTCAGTTTTCGGCCTGAAATTCAACTCCAAAAAGTTGATGCTGTCCCGGACTCGGTCTCAGATCACTTCACCAATCGATTCATTGCCAGATTCAGATATTTTGGAAGGCTGTGAGGTGAAATATAATCCAATAATGGAAGAAGCCATTTTATGTCACGTGACCTGCTACAGCATTACCCACAATGCACTGTATCACAGCAATAACGTCGTTATGTGCCAGACGTTTGTGTAGCAGTACTGCGGAACTAAACGGATGGCTGCGCGAGACTAGTCTAGAAGGTCGTGTATATGCTAATAACACCAGTGTTGGCATTGACACCAGTGTTGGTGTTACACTGGCCTATATCCCAACCACAACTTCTTGCTTCTTGGAACGGCGCAAAAAACTTGGCTAATCAGAAAAACAGAAAGCCCTTTACAACTTAGTGGTCTAAACACCAAGTTGAAATTAATGTAACACCAGTGTCAACGGGTGTTAACTGTGTTACACTAACACTCACTATAACTCTAACTCTAAACTGAGGCCACACCAACAGCTAGTGTTAACGCCAAACATTTTATTTCTAGTGTTCCAGACAGTATTAGTGTTACACTAACACTAAACACTGCATTTTAACACCAAAATTAAATTTCTCATCTTCCGAAAGTTGTTTTTAGTAACCGAACTTACATGCAAAATATATCTCTTCCGTGATGAAAAAAAAAAGAAATTGGGCAGAGACGGGTATCGAACCTGCAGCGTCGGGGTAACAACAAGCACTTTACCCGACTGTGCAACATGATCAAGAGATGCTGAAAGAACCCCAGTCAATACCAACCAAGGGGTATGTGAAACGACCTAAAGGGTATCTTCGCGTGATGACCTATTGACTCAGCATCCGTATCAAAGTAGCGTAAATCAATTAATTGAAATTCAAAGCTACGCAGCAATGGATACTAACGCTCGGCTAGCATCCTGATTCGACGAAGTCAATAATTAGCAACAAAACGAATTCGCGTTTTACCATTGCCAATGTAAACACTGGTCGCGCAAATGAAAATATTTCAGCCCCGTTGACATGGGTGAATTAGGTGCGTGAAACTGGTCGCGGATATTACGATCAGTGAACAGAGCAAGATTTCTATAGTTGCATTGTCGGGTAAACGTGCATTTAGATGCGTAAAATTCATCCCGAGAGCCCCCCGATGAAAATTCATGTCCATACCGGTTATTGGTATTGAGGTATAACGCCGTGGGTCGGATGCAGCCGAGCTTTATAGAGTGAAAGTCCATTGTTGCTGTTGATAGATGCAAAGTCGTGCTCATTGTAAAATTAAAAGCCCGATTCTGATGAATAATGCCCGAGTCACGCTGTCAATAGATCGCCATTGGGTGGCTAAACGGCAGGAATATTAATATATTTACCTATCTGGTGTAGGTTGACTCTGGGAGATTTATAACTGAATTATTGTCCAATAGTCAATAGATTGTGTTGATAAAAAGTCACAATGGATCAATCTGGGACTATTAATTAAATTAACACAATTACACATATCAAGTTGACTCAATGGTCATTCACAACACTGAGGCATGAGAGTTTTAATAAGTTATGAGAACATTAAGAGATATAATGTATCACTTTGAAGTAATGTGATCCATTTTGATATCTGATCGGTGATAAGGGCGAGTAAAAGCAACCTTTCTGTTGCATGGCGGTTTAAGGAACTGGTTCATTCTCCAAAACTCCGAACACTTTCTCCGCATCGTAATGGCATTGATTTGGGTGAGACCTGCTCCTAACGAGATCACCATCACCAGCGTTCACTTTGCTGCCCTCCATGAAAATGCCCGTACAGCATCTCCATTTTTGATCAGTGAGAGCCTGGGTGATTGAATGCCCTTCTCTACACGACAATGGGTCATATGAATAAACTCTAGTAAATGCTTTTACATGTACTTGAATTTTGCAATACAAATGCACTAAGCAATGCTGTACAAATCTGAAGTAAAAGCATCGGCTTTATTCATGTGACCCATTGGGTGAGGTCATAATTCGGTGTGTGTTAAGTTAGGTGTTAGCGTAACAGATCTGTTAGCATTCCTGTCAACCTGAACCAACAAATATGCAGTTCTGGCTAACAACATGTTAGCATCACGTTAACAGGCTGTTAACAGAATGCTGACATGGTGCAGGCTGTTGTCGCTCGGCAGTTAGGCCGGTGTTTGACATGAAGCCAAATAAAGATGGCTCCTAACACTAACACCAACAGACTGCTCTAACCTCTTGAAAGTTTAACACCGCCTGGGAATGACAACAGCGCGTTAACACCGTGTCAACAGGCTGTTAACAGCCTGTTAACGTGATGCCAACATGTTGTTAGCAAGAACTGCATATTTGCTGGTTCATGTTAACAGGAATGTTAACAGATCTGTTACTCTAACACCTAATACGGTACTTAACACACATCGAATTCTGACCTCACCCATTACATGTACATGTATGTCGTGATGACGATCCCGAGAAAGAAGAAGGCACGTACCAACGGAGATTTTCGGGAATACAGCAACATACCCGTCGGTGTTACCCTTTTGCCTACAATCCCTTTTCTAGGTCCTCTCGTAACACCCTCCTCGTTAATTTTAATTGACAAGTGCTTTCAAGTAGCACTTCTTCCTCCGCCCGTTGACAGCGTCCATCCACGTCCGCCATGACGGACATGGGGAACCGGAGCACCTACGTCCGGGAGATGTTACCAAGGATGACTGGACTGATAGATGGTTCTGAGAAATTGATCGTGTGATGGACATAGAGGTGCGATCCATCAAACTCGGGAACATGCCTAATGAATCGACGAATGTGATCAGGGAGCAGAGACGACATTTCCCGGTTTCGACAGCAAGAAATAAATTGGAAGACGTTAGAAAGTTAGCAGGAGGTGATTTTCAGGTCAACTACGTCAGAGATTTCTGTACAACAACACATAGGTCATACTTCGATTTTCGTGTTGTAACGATGACATCGATATCTAGAATCGTTGAATGGTTTCTTTCTGGTAGTAAGCAGGGAGTACAGAGAATGGGACAGAGGATTTCCTAGTTGTGGCAGTAATGTGATTGGGAAATTAAGACGCAAGGATGCTTTATTGCTTTGGTGAAGAGGAAAAGTAATGTTTCCTGCGCTTCGTCAATTTTACGCCAAGAAAGCTTGGCGCTCTATGGTAACGCTAAACTTTTACAATGTAAAAGTCCATCAGGTCTGGTTTGAAACGTTTGCACGTTTGCCCTGATCGAAACAAAAGGTTTTGCAGTCAGGAGGAGACGTTCTTATGACTAGGACCAAACAGACATCAAACCAAAAGCAACCACTTGGTTTCCGACATTCTGAGAAAAGCGTGATACCCAAAGAAATTTTCAATGAAACTTTCTCCAATTGTTTTATATATGATAGCTATGGGTCTTCTCCATGATGTGTGAAAATTCCATACGATTCCATTCAGTAGTTCTTGTGATATGGAACATTTAGCAGCCAGTCCCCTTGCGCACAATGTGTCTCTCGGGTATCTGCTATACATTTAGATAGACTACTGTACATATGTACAGGGATGTAACCAACAGGTTTATCCAGCCCTGGCACCTTTATGAATTGGTCATTCTTCACCAATTTGGGCTCAGGGCTAGTGGATTGTTGGATGCTACGGCCACCAACCCAAATTTGATTAGAAATATTATTTTAACATGGAAATTTGGGTGAGAAGAGCCATCTGGTGAGAAAAACTGGAACTCATCAGACAAGCAACAGCATGTGCCCAAGTGGTTGCTTTAGGGGTTTGATGTCTTTATGCTAGGACTAAAGATGTATCATCATGCCAGACTTCGTCGATTTCTTTCAAGATAGTCTTACTAGAATATCTCTTAACAAATGGCTGAAACCGCTGTTTCGTCGTGGAAGAACACACTTTTATGCAAGGAAATGGAAACCTCAGGCACACAGAGCCATCATTCCATTTCTTAAGGCGGCAAATCCACCAAGCATTTTTACATGAACATATCCGCATCCTCCTAATTACCGCAGTACATTTGGGTGGAACCTGGCTTTCATCTCGACTGATTATCTCTCCGGTTTTGAAGAAAACCTGCGCCGTAACTTTCCGCTCTCGCTGAGCGTCGCCCCCTTCTTCCTCAGCTCACGTCGGCGTTTTCCTTTAGACCCTAATTGGATAAAAGCTTTATACGCCCCTTGGTGGATAATGTCCCCACAAAAAGTAACGGAGCAGAGGATCGATGCCCTGAGCCATTGAAAGCAGCCAATCGACCGTAAGAAACGGCAAATTGATCGCATCCCGAATCAAAAGACTCTGGCGCATAAGTACGCTCTCTGTTTGACTTCCCGTCGGGAGAGCGCCTGTCGATGCAGTTCTTAATCAGCACGGCGTACGCCGTTCGATTTTGCAACACAACCTTAATAAGGAAAAGACAAAATCCATCAATACTAGATACCCAATTAGTGAGGAAAGGACACCGGTTCTATTATGCCTCTGCGTGAATTTACTGTATTTTAAATCGACGAACAAAGGATCAGACGTTCATGATGATTTGTTGCTTGCGTGGATTCTTCCTGATTGTAAGATACTGTCACACATTGTCCTGTAGCCATTGGATGCTGAGCTATATCATGAGATGCAACAATGACTGGTTTTTCATAGAGACTCACTGCACGAATGGATACCACAACATCAGATACCGTTCATTGTTGTCAAGCCTTCAACTTCAAGCTTCAAATCAGTGGTCAATGAGAACAAGACGGTTTGACAGTCATGACAGGAGGAGCCCGGTGGTGTAGTGGTTGGGGCCTCCGACTAGCGGTCAGAGGGTCCCGGGTTCAAATCCCACTGGGCGTGAGACTTTGGGAAGTCTCTTTGCCTCACTGGCCTCTCTCCGTCCAGGTGTATAAATGGGTACAGGTCCGAAATGCTCGATTGTAGCGCTGAATGGGCAGCTCATCTGAGTTCTACTGAAAGGTTTCAGGACAGACTGGGGTTAAAGTGTAAAGTCGGATGTGAACCTCTACCGTACATGTACATGCAGTTGATATCAGACTATAAAACCAAACTTAACTTTGGCAGTAACGCTGTCCACCATTCTTTGTAAAATACTCCCTACATCCCCGTTGGACCGCCAGGGTAAAAATGCGTACTGGCAACATTTTTCAAATATTTAAGCAACCCTTCTGCGGAATGCCATCTTTTGACCCTGTATAGGGCCTAAACTGACTGGCCAACAAATTAACAGCAACATTGAACAGCATGTTGGAAAAATCCTTTCCCCGACACTAGACATTTGTTCAACAAGTTATTGTTACTCTGGATGTTGAAAAAGTGGATGAAAATTCACGTCGTGTAACTTCAGCCGATGCACAGGAACTTTCCACGTGTTTTCCCAAGTTACACGCGGTAAGCTTCACCCTTATCTGTTATCACTTCCAATTCTTTTGTAACGTCCCTGTAATATCTTTCGCGGTACTTTAATCTTTTAGACGATTTGTAGTGTGAATGACCTGAAACTGACCGTACTGTTTCCAATGGAAAAAAAACTATTATGGAAAACATGTATATAAATATACATGTATTGGACACATTATAAAGCGCTCAGAAATGATTATCACTGACAATACGCCGGTCACTCTTCTTGTTTGATACGATCGAAGACAAAAGAAGGCGTTAATGAAACTGATTTTGAACCAATCTGCTTCGGCGTTAAAAACGGTAATGCGTGAAAGGTGAAGTTTCAGTGTCATAACCTCATTGTTAGAGTGCTGAAGACGATGACTTAATGTCCTCTCTGAAGCACAAGGTGTTGCTTACTGCGTAAAACAAAGCCCTGTCATTACCTTTATCTCCAAAATGTCACCTATTCTGACTGTAATGACCAGGGCCCATCAATGGTCGGCCATTGTGATAGTGTAATTGTAACCTCAGCCTTGCTGATCCTGTGACAAAGCAGAAACACCGCAGTCTATTAGGTGGTAATTTCGCACCTATCATCCGCTGTAAGCTCATCAATCACCCACTAATAATCAACGGCTGACTCAATAGCAACATGATCGAAATGTTACGGAATAAATTTTCATTTAGATCACAGTGGGTCTTCCTTTCCACAGTGAACATGACGTCAGATCAGGATATCGGGGCTTTATACATCCCTACGTGTTGTGCCGTACACCGTCAAATCACGACCACGTTCGGTGCAGACAGTGACGGAACACACACTCCTTTGTTATTCCAATTTATCCACGCGCTGATTTGATATTATTCTGAATCAACTCACAGTGTGAACGAAGTTTTAAGACGTTTTCATTAAAGAAGAATTTATTTGAGACAACTTGAGTAAATTAACTCGCGCTAGCGTCAGGAATAATAAAATGCTGATGAATTTTTTTCCAACGCGCCTGCAATGACTTCGGCGTGAATCCATGCTGCAATCGTTGTACTTCGTGATGCATTGTTGATATTCCATGTACATGTACATATCGGTGTGCATCGTGACTGGTGGGGATGCAGAAGTATGGTGGGCACTCCGTAGACAGAAATTTAAGGCGTGGACGTCTGGAAAGGACCTTGAATTGCTGGCAGAAATGATTGAGTGCTCTTCCAATGATGCTCACTGTTGTCACTGCTGTGTAGAAAAGCATGCGCAGTCTGGATGTTTCCCCCAACAACGGAAGATGACAACACAAGGGCGGGGCGAACCACTCACCTTTCCTGAAAGATATCAAAGATAAATCACCTTTGCTGCAAATCGTGGATATTTTTCGGCAAGCATGTGAAGCAAAAAAACCCTTTCCATATTTGAGAGATCATTCCAAATGTGCTGTTAAATACGTAGCAAGGGGAGATTCCCTTGATTTGTGATCGGTGGGAAAACCGTGAGACTTGTGGCCTTGATACTTGGAGGGATTGACCTAAAAAATTCATTGTTCAATGTTTTTCATGTAGGCCTACATGTAGTGGTACAATTCTAGCCCAGGTGTAACGTTTTTCAGTGAGGCCCGTGTGCCAGTGTGGCATTACAATTATAGATTGACGGAATAAGCCGCGACTTGACAATAAGCGACACACAGAGAAACAGTGAGTCTGTTTCCCAGTGTGTTCCGAACAATGGGAATCACACAGAAAAATGGCCACACTGAAAAACGTTACACCTGTACAAGTCTAGCCCCTGAGTGTAAAAATGGCCAGCATTGCATGGAGATGTATACTTAGGGACTAGAATTGTACCACTTTACCCAATAGGAAGGCCTGTCCCATTGCAGTTTGGTTTCGTGCTTCAGCTGAGATCAATGACAGACGTCGAACATAGAAAACTACATGTATGGTGTATAACGTCGTAAGTCATGCCCGTTTCGAACCCGCAATCAAAGGAAACTACGAGCAATTATAGCAAAATACCACGAACAGATTTCTCATTGTCTTATCTTGTTCAAAATCTTAATCTGTGGTGTTTAACAACGATATAAAGATCTTATCAGGAGGTTCAGTTTGTCTTCCAGAGCACTGTGACCATATCCAGAGCTTACCCACCATAATGAAGCCAGACCAAACTTTAATGTGAGAAAAATGAAGATGGATCTGTTAATAATTTGACTCGTAACCGGGTATTATCTCAGCAATAAGTCAGACAAAGTCAGGCTCATTTGAAGAAGGAGAGTGGGCTAAACAAGGCCGGTCCCAGTATTGTGAAATGAATGGGTTTTAATTACAGCTTAGATAGGGATATTCATGAGCTATAAAAGCTACAGGGGATGATAAATGGCCAGTAATTGACAATAAAGATGGCGTCAAGCCTGAGAGCCAACATGGGAGAAAATGCATTAACCAGCAACAACCTCGTCCAGATAAACGATTAATCCAACAGAACACACTCCCCAACGTACTTGATGTTTCGCCTGTATTCCTGGGGACAATGTTACGTTTCTCTCTTTGTAGCTTTTCGGCAACTGATGTCGTAAAAGTGACGCAAATCGTCTGCCGTTATTGCGCCCCCACGTGTGTAAACAGACCCTGAAGTCAATGACTCCTTAGAGAAGATTTTATTGCGTCATTGAAGAACGGACGCTTTCCTTAAATAAGGATTGTCTTAGGTTTTATTACCTCTGAGGAACAAGACACGTTTCATGAGTAGAAAATACTCCCTATCACGATATTTTGTCACATAATGCGAAGTCCACCGGCTATTACGTAAAGACAAAATTACGATGATAAGAGCCACCTTGGCAAGTACGAAAAGCTTTGCCCCAGCCAAAGATCGCTCGCAGTTGATTTTGTACGCTATTTACTCCTTTATGATATCCTTGATGTACGTACAGTACTGGTCAAAATTATTAGAACACATGGTCAGAATGAACAAATTCTACCAACGATAAACAAGCAATATGGTTCCTTATTTCAAAAACTTCCGGTTCTAAAATATTAAAGGTGGTAGGTTATTTTCAAACTGTTTGAAAGCCCGGGGCTGTCTTGCAGGTCATTTTGGGACGTATCCTGATACATATACATGTAAGTGAAACCTGATCCCAGAAGATTTAGTCCTGATGGAATTCCATGCCTCACAAGTGCGTTGTGATACACCTTGTTCATTATGCCATCGATGTTGACAAGTTCCCAGTTCCGGAACCGGAAATAGCATCCCAATCCATTACTTTCCCAACACCATGCTTGACAATAGGACATACATGTAGATATTATCACGAAGCCTTTCACTTGCGTATCTCCTCACCCTCCGTTTTTTTGCGAAAAGTTCATACTTGCACTCAAGAATACAGTTATTCCACCGATGTATTACCTACATGTACATGTACCACCTACATGTATTTGATCACGAGAAGCCAAAAACACAGAATCTTCCAAGCGTTCTAATAATTTTGACCAGTACTGTATGTAAAGTTAGCGCTATCTGTAGTCTGTAGTGATAAATTCTTCCGATGTCAAGTTTCCTCTCTGTGATCATTTGGGCAGCGAGTACGGCACGTACGATTACCCGGCAGATCTCGTAATTTCGAGAAGTTATCTCGTAATTTCGAGATCTTATCTCGTAATTTCGAGAAAACTATCTCGTAATTTAGAGATGTTATCTCGTAATTTCGAGATAATTTTTTTCCGTGGCACTAAAATGCTGCCGTACTCAAGTTTCATTCATTGACGGTTGTCTGTTGCTCAATTGAACATAAAATCACTTGCATCGAGGGAGCTCAGAAATACGATAAAATCTATCTTGTTGGTGCTAAGTTAAACACTCTATTATCCTACTAATTGGTTGAGCCGATATCTCGTGTCATTTAAAAGCTGGTAATTAATTAAGTCGCTCGATGAGATGATGAAGGAAGCATGTCACAATCGGACAAAAGTCGCAACGGATCATGTATTTTTAACCTTGGATTTTTATTCAGATGTGACCACTGCCTATACACCCCATCTACATTATGGTACATTTACATGTATACTCCCTCGGCATTAGGTACATGTATACTGAGGGTTTTGCAAAGTTGGGGCGGGTATCGGTGGCACACCCCATGTCTTTGCATATTCATCTGGTCAAAGGGATAAGACGGAAAAGAACGAGAAAGGGCTATGCCCATACTGCGTCTTCTACCACTTTCATGACTTTTAGTTCCAGTGTAGAAGGCTTGGGTCGTATTTTAGAACGTTCCTTAACATTAAGGTCCACCTTACATGTAAATCTATTGACTCAAGGTCTACCTTAACGTTAAGGAACGTTCTAAAATACGACCCATATAGTACCCAGTATGGGCAAATCCGACGGGTTATAGTAGGCCTATACAGTGTATTGGTGGACTAAAAATGAAATTCGCTCTTTTTCTGACCGTAACTTTTACAAATTTTCCGTCTACATCTGTCATTAAATTTTGCACACCATATCACACAGTTATTTGAGGCATGCGGTGCGAATTTTGAGTAAGATGGTCAACGTATCCGAAAATATCACCATTCCGAAAGACTTGTCAAAAACTGCAATGCCGGTGTAACGTTTTTCAGTGTTCCCCATCTGTGAGTGTTCCCTTCCTATTGTCTGACGGAATAAGCGGCGACTTGACAATAGAGGACACACAGAGAAGCATGTCGATCTATCTGCCAGCGTTTCCCAAACAATAAGGGGACACACTGGCATACAGAAACACTGGCAGATGTTACACCTGTGTAACGTTTTTGAGTATGGCCATTTTTCTGTGTGATTCGAATTGTTCGGAACATACTGGGAAACGGACTCGCTGCTTCTCTGTCTCGCTCACTGGACTGGGACTGGGCGAATTACATGTAGATCTAGGCCTATATCTATTTTCTAATCTTGCCCGCCCAGTCGACTCCGTGTACTTGTTTATATGTTGTCGTTGTCATGATAGTATTATCTAGAATGAAACACCTACCTTAGTGTTACCATGGCAACTCATTGTATACTGCATAATCATCGTTTTATTAACATAAGTAACGTCGCTACGTTTGTATCTTTCATCAACACTGCGATGAAAATTCACACAATATATCAAAATCCGTAAATTAATCATTTTAATTCTTAGAACCCTGAGAAGGGGCAGAAATTTGTTTTTTGAGTTGGTAGCCACCGAGACCACGCCATTGAGGGGGGGGGGGGGAGGCAAACGTCAT